>JARFYF010000058.1:20081496-20092382 GCA_030265395.1 Rhina ancylostomus | reverse complement strand
ATCATGTCTCCTCTCATCCTCCTTCTCTCCAAAAAGTAAAGCCCTAGCTCCCTTAGTCTCTCCTCATAATGCATACTCTCTAAACCAGGCAGCATCCTGGTAAATCTCCTGTGCACCCTTTCCAATGCTTCCACATCCTTCCATCAGTCAGGGCATTGAGTATAGAAGTTCAGATGTTTTGTTGCAATTGTACAAGATGTTGGTGAGGCCACATTTGGAATATTGTGTTCAGTTTTGGTCACCCTGCTATAGAACGGTGCCATTAAGCTGGAAAGAGTGCAGAGGACATTTACAAGGATGTTGCTGGGACTTGAGGGACTAGGTTATAGAGAGACATTAAGAAGTTTAGGGCTTTATTCATTGAGGAGTAGGAGAATGAAGGGTGATCTTATAGGTGTATAGATAGGGTGAATGCACGCAGTCTTCTTCGCAGGGTTGGAGAATCGAGAATGAGAGGGCAAAGGTTTAAGGTGAGAGGGGAGAGATTTTACAGGAATCTGAGGGGCAGCCTTTTCACCCAGAGGGTGGTCGGTATATGGAGTGAGCTGCCAGAGGAAGTGATTGAGGCAGGTACATTAACAATATTTAAAAGGCATTTGGACAGGTACATGGAAAGGAAAGGTTCAGAAGGATATGGGCCAAATGCAAGCAAATGGGACTAGCTTAGATGGGAATCTTTGTCGGTATGGACCAGTTGGGCCGAAGGGCCTGTTTCCATGCTGCATGACTCTATGACTCTACCATTGCAGCTCATAGATATACAGAGATACAGCACAGAAACAGACCCTTTGGTCCACTGAGTTTGTGCCAACCATCAACTACCCGTTTACACTAATCCTACATTAAATCCATTTTTTTATTCTCATCAACTCCCCAGATCCTAACACACACCTATACTCTAGGGACAGTTTACAGTGGTCAATTAACCTGCCAATTTACATGTCTTTGGGACGTGGGAGGAAACTGGAGCACCCAGAGGAAACCCATGTGGTCACAGGGAGAACATGAAAACTCCACGCAGACAGTGCCCAAAGTCAGGATTGAACCCAGGTCTCTGGTGCTGTGAGACAATAGCTCTACTAGCTGTGTCACTGTGCCACCCAGTTAGTGTCACTGAGGTAAAGAGCAGCAGTAGAAGATTCAAAACAGAAGCATCAAGAACAAACATTTCAAAAGGAGCAATAGATTTTGATTTTTTTTATATAGAAATGTAACATTGCTTAATAAACAAGATAGATAAATACTTGCTACGGTTTGTTCCCTGCAGTAACCTCTGAACCCAAAATGAATAGATTTCTTTTCACACAGTTTTTTGCTCAAATGCATTTGATTAACAAACCTATATCTGGACATAACTAACTTTCCTCTGAGACTTAGTGGAAAGTTTGCAGAGATTAAAAGGATAAAAGAGCTTGATCTGCTGTCTGGAGTCATGCTGCAATCCATTTTTCTTCTCCAACAGGAGAAATGAGAAGTAGGAGAGCAAATAATGACATCATCAAGCACATCTGAGCAAACCACTCAGCTCAATTTAGTGGAGCTGTGTTTACATACACACAGTTTTTCCTCATTTTTCTCTGGATCTTCCTAATAAGCCTCGATTAAGCAGCTTGTTCCATCTGTTATGGTTCTGTGCCAGCCTTTTGGCACCTAGGTATTCAGACATACAGACTTCCTGAACATAATTTACCTCCTTCTGCCAGGGTCTTCCTTAACTTTCTTTTGGCATAGTCCTTTGATTAATTCAACCCACCTGGCCTTGATTTTATTTTGTGGAACTGATCTATGCCTTACTCTGCTTGGGGGGAGAAAGGAGAATGATTCTCCAAAGTCCACTTTTTCAAACAATATATCTTTCTGATATATGCCTCTTCATAACAAATGTAGTAATGATCATTTAATGTTATGCAGTCAGCTACTGAGCCACATAACCAAAATAAATCATGAAAAATTCATTAATCCATCCCAGCCTGCTGTTTTACAAGAGCATTTGGAAAGAGAGGCCATTTTACTGTCCAGGAGTCTTGAGGAAGAACACCAACAGATCTTTGTGGGGAAAGGAAACAACAGCCAGAGTTATTAAAAGATTTGACAATGTATATCTGACTTGGAGGACCTATCAGGAGATTCAAGAGAAGATCATTGACTTTAAGAAAAGCACAATGTATGTGATACTACAATCAAGAAAAAGCATGAGTGCCCAGCATTTGGATCTCAGCCATGATTTTTTGATCCCGTTTTATTGAAAATATAAAATATGATGTAAAATGGGAGATTATTGTAAGCTGTTTGAACTCCATTATTTTTCTTCTGGGTTTTCTGTTACTTATGGTGCTTCAGCACATGGAAGAGCCTAGACCTGTGCTGCATGCAGTGCATACTGTATGTGGGTGCTCCTTCCATAATTTTCCTTCACTCGTGTGTGACCAGAAGTAGGGGGTGCATCTCAGGCAGAAACAGATCTTCGCAGCCTGCTTTAGTGTGACATAAAGGGGACCTGTCTGAACAAGGCTCAGCCCAGGGATAGCACCCTACTCCTTTCAATTACTGCCCTTGGTTAACTCACGTTTGAGGAGCCTTCAACCTCCCCTGCCCCAGGTAGCAAAACCTTCCTTTACATCCAGACTCCCGGCTCTTGCCCAATTCCCCCTTGAACACAAACACCAGTCCTCCTCCTGCACCCCTGACTACTGATTCTCGATCTGTCTGGCTCCCATGGGCAGGGTATGTAGCGGCTTTGGGAGACTAAAGGTAACTGGCCCAAATCACCATTAACTAGAACTCACCATGTGCTGGCAATGAACTTCTCACTTTGTGTTGTGGAGCAGGCAGCAAGACAAGGGAGCTGCTGCAGTACCTTACTCGATGCACACTGCTAGCACTTGTGAAGCTGAATGCTGACCATGGCTCTGGACTGGCAGCAGTCTGAAGGCCATTTGGGTACTGTTATGCCCTTTCTGCTGGCCTTTGACAAGCACTAGACAGAAAGCAGACCTGCCACCTGTCGTCTGAGCTCTTGGTGACTGTTCGTAATATGAACAGGTCATTCAGAACGACGACAGCAACTGCCTGATGCTTAGTCACTGTGGCCGCCTTCTTGTGTCTGTTGCACTCTGGGTTGCTCTTAGACCTTAGGGATGTGAACCGTCAGCACCAGAAGGAGAAGGTGTCCTTGGCCCCCACCTCTGGAACCCTTGCCCATTTTGCCACTAGAAGCAGGTGATTCACAAAATGCATCATTATTTGTTCATTTGTTCTGCGAGACCCATGAACTACCCATGAACTACTATCTCCCAAGGCCATTTATGAAGGCATGCCAACAAAGACTTCTATGCCTCCATTGTGACGTAGTCCTGTAGAAATATATCCCTAAAAGAATTAAATGTATTTACCCTAATGAACTTTTGCCCTGAATTATCTGATGCATCACTAATCATCTACATAACATTGTGAATGTTCATTATATAAACCCGTGCTTCCTCCTCAACATAAGTATAACCCGTTTGTTTCTGTCAGTATTGGCTGCAGGTGGAAGTGAGGTAGATGCTGCTTGAGAGAGCAGTGTTATTCAAGCACACTTTGTAGATTATTATATTTTAAGTACATGGGAATCTATCTGCTCTGGGTATTCACATTACCACAGGCAGCACATCTTTCATTCCTTTGGTAAGACTGAAGATGAAATGGGCAAATTGACCACCAGAAATGTCACTTAAAATACAATAGGCAACTGAGGGAGGTTGCACTCCCATTGCAGCTCAGCACGGCAGCATCCCCTCTCTCTGCTTTGCTGGAGCTAGGCTTCACCAAACCATTTGGCCTGTTTTATGATGCCAGCTGTAAAGCTATGAAGGAAGGGAAAACAATCAAAGTGTTTCCTGGCAAACTCCAAGTCCATCTTAGAGTCTGGCACCAGGTATGAATCACCCGCCTCTGTGATGCACCAGATAACTCAGGGCAAAAGTCCAACACATTAAGTTCATTTAATATGTTGCAGTTTGGAAGGACAGAATTAAAAGGAATGGCAAATTTGAAAAGACCTCTGATTCAGAGGTCTGTAGTTTACTTACACAAACCTTTGAACATGACAGGGCATATTAACAAGGATCTTAGATACTCTTATGTGATAGTGTTGTAGAAAGAGACAATAAAATGTCAGAAAACTTATGGTAAACCATTAGAAATCACTGGTCAGGCCCTAACAATAACAACAACATTATGTTTTATTCCTGCCACGCATTTTCAAAAAGATGTCAAGGGCTTCGAGTGGGTGTTGAGGAGATTTGCTGGAATGGAAAGAGGATGTTCAATTATATTGTGACATTGGAAAAGTTGGTATTGTTCTCCTTAGTGCAGAGAAGGTTCAGGGAGACTTGAAACGTAGTCTTTAAAAATTATCAGGGTTTTTGACGGAGGAGGTAGGGATGTATGTTTCCACGGACAGGCCGATCAGTAATCAAAGGTTCAGATCACAGAGGAATTGTACATAATGTATCTTACATCTCAGGTTGTTATCTGAAAGGTGGTGGAAACCAGTACAAATGCAACTTTTGGAATGGGATTTGGAGAAAGTGGGAAATATTATTACATGGTTAGCTCTTTGAAAGAGCTGGCACAGACATGATAGGCCAAATAGCCACCTGCTTCTCTGCTATAAGATTCTATGATACACACTATATCATATTAATTATTTGAAAGCAGTTTATATTACAAGTCTGAATTTTGGAATGTATATACAGCCCAAAGTATTTAAAGTGTGCTCTTAAACTGCAAGGAAATTTCCCAGCTGTCAGTTGTGTTTCGAAAAATTGCAACACTGAACCTGCAATTTTCTCATGGGCTGTGGTGAGGGTCCTAATAACTAGACTTGCCTGGAAAGTATACCAAAAGCAACTTGCATTGATGTGTGAGATCTTACAGAAGCAGGACATTTAAAAAAAGGCTTTTTCTCATATCAGGAGTTATTTCTCGTTGTTTTCAGAATGTAGGTTACTGGACTGCTTTAGGAAAAAGTGGATGAATGCATCCAACTTGAAAAGGTTCTTGATCTGTTTGCTCTTAATGCGTGGGAGTAGATCATTGAAAATGTACTTTCTTCTGATCAGTTGGTGTAAATGAGGCCCAGATCTCGTGTTTCTAGTGGTGGCATGTTGGAAAGTAATTCCTGTAATCCCCACCCTAACCCTTTCCACCTTCTTTGAGAAACTTCTTAAAACCTGCTGCTTTGATCATTTTTAGATTCTTGCCCTAAAATCGCATTATGGTGGTTCCTTGACAAAATTTATTTGAAATACTTTGGGAGATTCTGCCACATTAAGTCCGTGATAAAAATCTAAGTTGATGTTGTTAGTATTAAAAAAAACAGAGTTAAGGAATCAAAATAGAATTGAAGTTTAGATTAGGCATGAATGACTGGAATGGCAAAACAATCATATCCATTTTTACTGGAAATAGATTGCATAGCATTCAAAAATGTGGTACTATGCAGTTCAGTTTCTTGGCAATTTACTTCTACTTAGTTCTAAATAAACCAGAAATTTGTGGGAACATTCAAAAAGTCAGCCTGCAGCTGTGCAGATAGGAAAAAATGTTAAAAATTCAGACGTAGCCTTTTATCAGAACTGATTTTGTTTCAGATATCCATATCAGTACAATATGTTTTAATTGAGGTGACACTATGGCTTTTGCATTAGTACAACTCTTTAGCTGTGTATTAATTTTGATTGTCTCATTGCAATGGGTTCATGCAGTTTATATTATTATATTACACTTGATTGTTGCTTGTGGTATATTTTTCGACATGCTTACAGTCTTCTCTTCCCATGCCACCACATTCATTGTTGTTTCCTATTGAAGTGGCTGAGTGAACCGCAAGTTGTATTGCGCTGAATTACATCCTCTCTAGACCTTTTACTTGATGTTTCATGTGGCAGCTTGTCTTTCACCATCTCAAACAGCTGCACGGCTGCAGTGAGTTTACCATGTGGACTTTTCCAAGAGCTACTTAGCTGACTATAAGTGGCACTTTGACTCAGAAGTGTTGAACACCGCAGTGATTTTCACTAACTGCGTTCATTAACCCTATTCCAAATGGAATGAGTTATAGTTGGTCTGAATAGTGCAATATAAGAATTTTGAGAGCTTAACCCTCTCAAGCTGGCTCATGTTTGTTGTATCCACTGAAATATTTTTGCCAATTGATAATTGCTTGGAAAGCCTGAATAATTTAGTGTATTATATGAATACTAAATTATCGTTAGCTTTATTGGAATTGTAGCTGTTTGAAGTTGAAATTCCAATGACAACATGATAAAGAAATGATTGAGAGGTTAATCTGCTCAGTTGTTCTGCAGTCCAGATCCTGCAGCCTGCTTAGTTGTAGTTTGACAATCTGGAAGAGTTTGTGTGATTGACATCCAGATTAACAGCATCATGAGAGTAGTCAGTATTGTCTAATAACTGACTAATAGAAAACATCATAAAATATATATTTGCCAGCTAGTATGCAGGAATGTTGTAAGTGAGTAAGGCAGAGTGTTCGCAAATAAATACCAAATTGTTGCTAATTACTAGTTTTTACTGATTAATATAAAGCACTTTTTGTAATATTTGATTTGCCAACAGATTTAGCCAATGATATATTTAGCTAGATATGCCAACCTCTCTAGATTCAGATTGCAGCCATTTACTCACTGACTGCTTGACAGCCAAGAATGGAGTTGTGTCTTTTATATCAATCACTTAGCCATTTGTGGCCCAGGAAGAAAGCCTTGGGAAACATTCTAGTCTCACGCTGACAATGGAAATTGAATATTAATAACTGTAAAGTAGTCCTGCTTTGAAAATTTAATTGTCAATGTTCAAACTGTTACTGCATCCCTCAGTATTGACATTATGTTACTTTTATATAACCTCTAACTAGTGTTTTGACAAATTCTTTGGCAGTGCTTCATTATATATCAAATTAATTCAATACAGGCCAAGCCTGCTACTGGAACATAAGAACATAAAGAACAGAAGCAGGAATAAGCCATTCAGCCCATTGTGTCTTTACCATTCAATAAGATTATCGCTGATTTTCTACCTCAGTGCCATTTTCCTGCACTAAATCCACATCCTTTGATTCCTTTTTTTATCAAAGACTTCATTTATTTGGCTCTTTAAGATGCAAAACCTACTGTGACAAAACCCTGAAATTTGGTAAGGCATATCCATTTAAGTAGCATCTTCTGTGTACAGGTAGGATTGGGCTGAAGGTGAATTGTTCACTTTGGAGCAAAAGTTGTAATTCTAACACTGTTTTAAAACTTTGCATTTGAGAAATGAATTTGACAAAACTGAGTTTGAAAGAAGGTTTCACACTCAATGATATTTTTTAAACAAGTCGTCTGAACAGCCCCATTATAGGATCCAATGCTTTATAAAGGAATAAATACTATATATATATATATATATATATATATAGTAATTATTGAACTGCACTGGAATGTCTCAGTATTTGATGGATATCTGGATAGATGATAACTCTGGGCTGATACTTCTGCACAGCGATTATCACCTTGTTAAACCACTACACATAATCATATTGTGCTTGGCTGTCATGGCATGAAATCTTTTTTTATAACTTCTGTACTGTCATTAATGCTAAGACATGGACCAGTTCAATATTGGTGCATCCAATGTCAACAGGCAGTGTTCTCATATTGAGCGAAGTTCGGGTTGGATGAAGAGTAAAACCCACTTATTGCTTGCCTCAATTTCACCATCAAAAGAGCATTCCAACTAATGAGTATGGCACTTATTTAAGTAAGAATGTTGCATTAAGGTGCTGAATTGTTAATTGACTGGTGGAAAATGGAGGATTGATGATGAGTTGGTGGGTGGAGTTGGGGAGACCATTAGAATGTTCCTGTTGATCTGTCTGCTGGCAGCAATAAAGCCCATGAAGGCTCTGAATCCAGATCCTGGGATTGAAAGGGTGTATTGTAACCATCAGTAGCAATGGGAGAAAAATGGATGAATATGTTTCAGTTATTCTTAAACTTGTGGAGACATAAGCCTGACCAGTGTGCAGAAGTTCTGAAATGAGAAGAGAAATTGCTGAAAATACTCAGGGAGTGGACCAGCAGGAGCAGATAAAAAGGTTGATTAATGGATTCAGCACTCACCGTTTATCAGTCATGTAGCACTGGATCCAAATCTTCTAGTTAAGTTGTCTTCTGCTGATAGATAATTAATGGCCTGTTGTATCTCCCTGCTGGTCAGTCACTCCTTAATGTCTTTTAGGCGGAAGGTGCAGGTGGCGAAGCATTCGTTTTTAAACCTGCACACAGCCAGGATTTTGCCAGGATGAAGCAAGTAGAAGTTGTTGCAGGAAGAATCATGCAAACAAGCAGAGTCAGTATTTTTGAAAGAGACCTATCTTTAGCAGTTTGTTTTTATTCCTGATGTTTTCCATCCAAAAGACTGCCTTAATCTTTCTCTGTGGCAAGACACTTTCATGCCCCTGAAATGTGTGACTTGATTGCTTCTTATCAAACTTCTATTAAGCAAGGACTTTTTTTCCATTATTATTCCACCAAAGGCATCTGTGATTTTAAGAATCTCTATTAACTCTCTTTGTTTTCTTTGCTCCAGTCAAACAATCCTAATATCTTGAATCTTCCCTCAACTATGGTGGCTTCCCTCATCATGGCATCCTGATCAATCTAAGACTTTTAACATGTTTCCTTTCATGGATTTCCAAAAGAGCTTGACCCAGATAGTGTTTTGTGCAGATTTATCATTCAGCATCTGTAAAGTGAAATGTCTTATAAAAACTTTGCATGATGGAAATTAGAGAGTAAATTTAACTTTAATTTATGAGATACTCTAGTATTGATGAAATGTCAATGATATTCTGGAAACATTAGGGTTATTCTGTGGTTTGGATTTTAAAATTTCTTCTTTTATTATTTTTGCTCTGCTAAGCAGATACCCAGGATATTTATTTATTAATAATGTATTATTGATGTGGGAATACTTTGAAGAAAGTGGTGAATATCATAAGCATCTATACCTAGTTTGATCTTTTTAAGGTGGATTAATTAGGTTTTGCTGGAGTTTGATTGAAAGGACTATAATGGATTCCTTTTGTACACAATAAAACTCAACCTGATAAGCAATTCTTCCACACAGATCACTATGCATCCGTGTTGCAAATACCAGTTCTAAAATGCCTTCTTGTACAGAATTACTACTTGCACAAAACCTAGCAAGATACAAACTTGTAATACTTTCTTATTTCTTTTTGCTGTTAAAATATTTTTTCAAGTGCCATGATTCATTAGATAAACACTATTAAATATTTACTGTGATGTTAACTCTTGAAAATGAAATACTCTGCATGCAAGAGCAGGGAGCAGTTGGACATCTTTCAACAAGCGTTGCTATGTGTGACACAATAACAGATAAAAAAGCTACACTGTGTTCTCATTAGGAGTCACAGCCATTTGAATAATCCATTATCTAAAGTCTATTTGCTTCACTGTATGGACTTTGATTGTATCCTGAATATGCTTTATTCTTTTTTTCACAGTAGATGGTCTTTGAGTAGGTTTGTGCTTCAAGTACGCAGGATCATCAGATTAGAAGTAGTGTCTCCTATCATCTGGATTGTTTTTGATCTTGATGGTTAAGTTAGAGTGAAGTATACAATAAGCACATGAACAAAGCTATTAATATTTGTGTTTTAAAAATTATAAGGCTCTGGAACAGAAAACAGGATCGATTGGATATTTCTGCCTACGATCTGGCATACACATGGTAATAAGAAGAAACAGGAAAAGGAATAGACTACAGTTCCTTGACCTACCATACAATTCAATGAGATCATATCTGACCCTTGGCTCAGTTCCCATACCTCTGATTACAATGACCCTAAATACCCCGGTAGTCAAAAAATCTAACAACCTCATAAGAATCTGCGGCTTCTTTCCATGCTTTGTCAGTCAGTGATTCTATGATTTTATCTTAACTACTTGAGAACTATGAAGGAAGCAGCCCGGAAAGTTGGGCATATGGCACTCTTTTATTCAGTGGTCACTTCTTCCCAACCGTGGAATGTGATGATGACCAATTTTGGGTTGAGTCGAACCACCCAGGAAATTTGGCAAGATGCTTCTGATTATGAGTCATTTTTGTACATACCGCACACAGGGATAACAATCTCTCTGCCCCTGATCCCACTCAGATCCGGTCCTGGACTCTCAATATTTTTATTTGCAGGCCCTTTAGGACTGTGCCATAAAGGGTACAGATGCATTTCCACACCAATGTATTATTATTAATATATTTCATAGAAAAGAAAGGTTCCACGTTCCTATAATGACTTTCACATTCTGAGCATGGGAACAGAATTAGCTCATCCTGTCTCTCGAGTTTTTTAGTCATTTGGTTAGCTGCATAATTCATGCTGATATGCTGTTGTGTATCAAATATAAAATAAAATCTGAGGTCTTAACTACAAGTGAGAATAGTATTTTCATTGGTTTAATTTGGTCACTGACTCATGGGTGACATTGGGTGACACCAAGGCATGTTGCTCCCCACATGGTACATAATGATCCCTCAACTCCATTTACCCACAATTCCTCCATATGCTTTATTTTAAATTAACCTCTTGCTTCGATAGTGAAAGCTCAAGATATTCTGAGGCACATTTTGCCAAGTGCATTACTATCCAAGTGTAGTCAACTGTTCTTTTATAGGCAAGCACTCAGCCAAAATTGCATGTAGCAACTTCTGTAGATATCAATGAGATGTACAATCTATTATCTGGATTCAGAGAGACAGATGTTGGGCTGAATACTGGGAACCCACCTAATGTAGAACTGTTTCACATCTAG
>JARFYF010000058.1:20012163-20028570 GCA_030265395.1 Rhina ancylostomus | reverse complement strand
GAGCACCCGGAGGAAACCCACGCAGACATGGGGAGAACATACAAACTCCTTACAGACAGTGACGGGAATTGAACCCCGATCGCTGGCACTGTAATAGCGTCACGCTAACTGCTACGCTACCGTGCCGTACACGTCAGTCTGTGCTCAATCAACAGCAAAGTGATGGCAGCTGGCATCACCAGTGCTATCAATCGGCACTGCTCACTGACGACTGGTTTGGGTTTAGGCAGTGCCAATCACAGCCTTGGTCCAAACATGGGGCCAAAGGGCTAAATTCCAGAGGAGAGGTGAGAGTGACTGCCCTTGATATCAGGATAACATTTCATCAAGGAGCCTGGGTAAAACCAAAGGCAATGGGAACCAAGGAGACAATATTCCAGTGGCTGGAGACAGACCCCACACAGAGAAAGGTGGTTGTGGGTGTTGGAGGTCATTCATCCCAGCTCCAGGACATTACTACAGGAGTTTGTTGTCCTAGGCCCAACCATCATCAACAGGCTTCCATGACCACTATGACTCTCCAACCTCCCACCCTTCTTCCTGAAAGGACTCCATTATGTTCTCCTACTCCTCTAGCTCCTCTGCAGCTGCTTGGTAGTTTTCTTCCTTTTTGCATAGCTTCCTCTCTCCCATAGTTGACAGAACTCTCAATGGTGTCTCCTCTACACCAGCATCTCTGATCTCACCCACTATCCGCTGGCCAGGGCAAGGATATGTTACCTCCTGGTCTTTGCCTTCCACCACACCACCCTCCACATTCAACAGATCATTCTTTGCCATGTCCACCACCTTCAGTGAGATTCCACCACCAGAACAATCTGTCCCTCCCCTTCCAATGTTCTATAGGGACCGTACCTCGTTCACTCCCTGGTCTGCTCTTCCTTCTGCACCAAAACCGCCCCATCTCACAGCACTTTCCCATGCAACCATTGGAGATCCAATATCTGCCCTTTCACCTCTTCCTGCTAGCCAGGGTCTCAAATGGTCACCGAGGTAAAGCAGCGATTCACTTCTTCCAATCTCATGTACTCCACTTGCTGTTCACAATGTGATGTCCTCCTACACTAGAGAAACCAAGCACAAATTGGCTCATCACTTTGCTGGGAACCTGCGTTCAGTCCACAGGAGCAGCCCTGAGCTTCCTATTAACTGTTCGTTTAGTTCTTCCACTTTGTCTGTGACCTCTTGTTCTGCTCCAACAAGGACAGTGTAAATCTGAGAAACAGCACCTAATATTCTGTCCAGGCATGTTGCAGCCTTTGGGACTCGATATCTTATTATCGATTGCAGCAACTTCAGATAAGTCTTGCTTTTTCTGTTTGTATCAGAAGTGACCAGTGACACTGCCTGATCTGCTGGGTATCTTGGGTATTGGTTTCACTAACATCTCTAACCTGCATTCACAGTTCTACATCTTTTTTTCTCTTCTCTCTAACTGTCCTCGTTATGGGCTGCCCCAGAACACTCGTAGCAAAAAGATGCATTTCACTGTTTCGATGTACATTTGACTAATAAAGATATCTCTATATATCTATCTATTAATCGATTAACAAGATGGTTCTGTAAACATAAGGACAATCTTAGCACACTATCTTCAACTTCCATGGATTCTGCCTACACTCCTTGCTGCCTGGCACAGTAGTGTAGCAGTTAGTGTAACACTTTACAGCGCCAGTGACCTGGGTTCAGTTCCGGCCACTGTCTGTATAGAATTTGTATGTTCTCCCTGTGTCTGTGTGGGTTTCCTCCGGGTGCTCCGGTTTCCTCCCACATTCCAAAGACATACGGGTTGGGAAGTTGTGGGCATGGTATGTTGGCGCCAGAAGCGTGGTGACACTTACGGGCTGCCCCCAGAACACTCTATGCAAAAGATGCATTTCACTGTGCGTTTCGATGTACATGTGACCAATAAAGAAACCTTATCTTATCATCATAAAGCAAGAAGAACACAACAGGTGTAGTAGTAGACCAGCTGGTCCCCTCAAGTCTGTCCCACCATTCAATATGATCATTGCACGGAAACAGGCCCTTCGGCCCAACTCATCCATACCAACCAAGATGTCCACCCAAGCTAGTCCCACTTTCCTGTATTTGGCCCGTAACCTTCTAAGCCTTTCCTATCCATGTACCTGTCCCACTGTATATTAAATGCTGTTAACATACCTGCCTCAAACACTTCCCCTGGCAGCTCATTCCACATACATACCACCCTCTGTGTAAAAAGGTTGCCCCTCAAAGATCTTGATTCCCCAACCATGGGAAAAAGACTGTGTACATTCACCCTATCTATACCCCTCATGATTTTATACACCTCTATAAGATTAATTCTCAGTTTCCTATGTTCCAAGGAAAAGAAGCCCTACCTGTCCAACCTCTGCCTTAATTCTGTCTCTCCTGTCCTGCCTACAAACTTGTAAATCCTTTCTACACTCTTTCCAGTTTAATAGCATCTGCCCGGACCTCAACTCTTCTTCTGTGCAAGTTCTTCATAGTCTTATATTCCCCAGTCTTCTAAAACAAAATACCCAGCTCCTCTTTGAGTACCTCCAATGCTCTAGCCTCCACAACCTTCCGAGATAGAGAATTCCAGACATTTACCACTCTGTTGTTCGTGGGAGCTTGCTGTGCATAAATAAACAGTTGCGCTTTAACAAAGTGCTGCATGCAGACTGACAGTGTGATGCAGCATTTACGTGTCACTGCCACACAGTTCCAGTGACCCGGATTCCGACCCTGACCCTCAAATGTTGCCCGTGTGGAGTTTGCGCGTTCTCCCTGTGACTGCATGGGTTTCCTCCCACACCCCAAATGTGTGCAGAAAGATTAATTTCCTCCATTAACATACCCCTGGTGTTGATGAGTAGCAAGAGAACTGAGGGGGGGTTATAGTTATATGCCCTTTATTTCATCATGTCTATGCTGGAGGAACTCAGCTGGTCAGGCAGCATCTATGGAGGGAAACAAACAGTCAACGTTTTGGGTCAAGACCCTTCATCAGGACTGGAATGGAAGAGGGCAGAAGCTAGAATAAAAAGGAAGGGGGAGGGGGAGGCAAGTGATAAGTGAGTCCAGGTGAGGGGGGGAAGGTAGGTAGGAGGGTGGGGTGGGGGTAAAAGGGAATGGTGTGAGAAGCTGGGAGATGATAGATGGAAGAGGCAAAGGGCTGAAGAAGGAGGAATCCAATAGGAAAGGACAATGGAACAAAGGGAAGGGGGTGAGCAGGTTGTAAGGGTGGGGAAGGGGACAGAGAAGGGGTGAAAGGGCCGCAGGAAATGAGGGGAGGGGGAGAGGAAAACAGAGGGGACGGGTTACCGGAAGTTAAAGAAATCGATGTAGATGCCGTCAGGTTGGAGACGACCAAGACAGATTCCTCCAACACGAATCTGGCCTCAATGTGGCAGTAGAGGAGGCCGTGGACAGACACGTCAGTTGTGTTGCTCCAGATTTCCAGCATCTGCAGTCTCTCTTGTGTCTGTGTACCTAACTAACCAAGTCCCTTGTCGATGGGTATGTAAGAGAGGATAGATTACAGGGGGGAAAGAGGGTGGAATGGGACAGATGAGATTGCTCTGGGAGTCAGCACAGACTCAACAGTTTGATTGCCTGCTTCTATGATAGCATTTCCAACACATCAACAGCCACTACATGTCAAAACTGCTTCATTGATTACAAAGTACTTTGGTACAGGACATCAAGAAAGGCAGTATATCAATGTTAGTCTTCTTTGCTAAATGTTCCCTGGTTCGTGTCCTGATCACGCTCTCCCACATGTCTACGCTAAAAGAACAGAGATACCACAAATATCTCGCCATCACATTTCCTGGTCATCTAAAGCTAAAAATGCCTTTAACTGAAGAATTCTATTGAGGTTAGTTGCTGGTACACTCAATAAAAAAAAGCTTGATTGTAATTAAGCAAAAATATACAGTTTGCTGGACGTCTGAAAAAAAAACCAGAAAAATTTGCAAACACTCAGCAGGTTGGGCAGCAACTATCAAGAGAGAAACATTGTTAAAATTTCAGTGTTGAAAGTTCCCACTATTGCAAGAGGTTAATTGTTTGCAGAGCTTATTTTTTTATATTTCTTTCATTCAAAGCTCCGTGACTAAGCACATAAGAAATAGCCATTGCCGACTGAAAATAAACTTTTCATTCAACAGGATTACCATGAAATGCAGATTAATATTCAATCAACATTAGTTGTTCAAATACTGCCACAAAGTTAAAACGCTTCACTGACTGTAAACCCTCATCAACATTCCGTCTAATCGCACTCGCCTGTTTCTAACACTTCTAAGGAAAGAAGGTTCGGAAATGTTTAACTTTTCAAAATGTTTTTTATCCAGTAAGGTAGACTTTGGAAAATGAAAGTTCCTGTTGATATGCATTGCACAGGTTTTTAGTATGGCTGTTAGGCCAGAGTTCCAGAATTTACTTTTTAATTTATAACCATGCAAGGCGGGAATTCATTGCCCAATTGACTTTGAACTGTAGTTATTTCAGTCTGGTGTCACATCTTGCCCAGGCTAGGTAGAGAACCAGATGATTTTTTTAATGACAGCAGCAAACAATCTGCTGGAGGAACTCAGCGGGTCGAGCAGTATCTGTGGGAGGAAAGGAATTGTCGACGTTTCGGGTCGAAACCCTACATCGGTACTGGGAAAGAGAGAACAAGTTCGTCCAGGTAGCAGTGTAGGTGGGGGAAGGGAATGACTGGAATGAAGAGAATTTCTCTGATAGATTGAGACTGGATAACCTAATGTGGCAGTTAAGGGGTTTTTATGGGGCTTGTCCGGGAAGATGTGAGACAACTTGGATAATCCAGAAACAAGGGGTCACTGTCTCACCATAAAGTCTGCTATTTAGGAAAGAGTTGAGAACTGGCTTCACAGAGGGAATTGAAACTCAATACAGGAGGGCTGTGGAGGTTCAATTGCTGAGTATAATCAAGGCTGAGATTGATAGATTTTTGGATATTAAGGGAATCTAGGAACGTGGTTAATACAAGAAAATGGTGCTGTGGTTAAAAAAAGTGTGATCTTACTGAATGGCAGAACAGGTGTGAAGGGCCAAATGGCCTATTCTTGCTTCTATTTTTTATGTTCCTCAGATAATTGGCTATGTCAGAGCACATTTAGAACATAAAACATAGAAAAACTACGGCACAATTCAGGGCCTTCGGCCCACAACAGGTTTAAGATTTCCTGCAGTTGGAGAATCATAAGACCATAAAATATAGGAGCAGAATTAAGCCATTCGGCCCATTGAGTCTGCTCTGCCATTCAGTCATGGCTGATTCTTTTTCTCAACCCCATTCTCCCAACTTCTCCTCGTAAACCGTAACTCCCTTACCAGTCAGGAACCTATCAACCTCTGCCATAGATACACCCAATGAGCTGGCCTCCGCAGCCGTCCGTGACAATGAATTCCACAGACTCACCACCCTCTGGCTGAAGAAATTCCTCCTTATCTCAGTTTTAAAGAGATGCCCTTTTATCTGTGCCCTCAGATCCTAGACTCTCCCACTAATGGAAACATCCTCTCCCCGTCCACTTTATCCAAGCCCTTCAGTATTTGGTAGGTTTCAGTGAGATCCCCTCTCATCTTTCTGAACTCCATCGAGTACAGGCCCAGAGCTGTCAGACGCTCCTCATAAATTACGGCTTTCATTCCCAGAACCATCCTTGTGAACCTCCTCTGGACCCTCTCCAGGGCCAGCACACCCTTCCTTCGAATGTGTGGTACAAGTCAATGAACAAACATGACAGTAATTCCCAGCGATAACCTCCCTGCCTTCTAACGGGACAGTCCATAAGACTTGGATACTTGGCTTGCCTCACCTCCTCTTATGCCTGTACCAAAAAGCAAAGGCTACAATGGTGGGCCAGAGGAAGTAGGTAACAAGACCACGGCAACAACGAAAGTTGAAATGCAGCAAAAGAAGCCTGCACCTCAACCAAGCAATGGCGAAGCGTGGAAGGGAAGGCTAAAGTGTATAAAATGCTATTAGGTGGCGGAGATTACTGTGCAAACTTGGATGACTATGATGTCTATCTCAGCTCAAACGCTGCAGAAATTAGCTGGCTATACTCCTGCCAAACAAGATTAATGTTCACAATTTAATGCTCTGTTTTGGCACTCAACTGGAAGACAATAACTCTGAAAGTCGTTTCAAACTGCTTTTGATTTTTATACTGGAAGCGGCTGGCCCTTGTCACCTGCATCACTATTCTGGTCTCTCTCTCTGTGATTTCCTCTCTCTAAGATATTAGTTCACTCAGCTGCCTTATCTCTATGGACAAATTTGTTTATTGACTCTGGCTGGTGATAGAGCCTTCATCTGGCTCTCCCCTTCAGATCCACACGACTGTACTTTGTGGCTTTGTCATAACTATCTCCTCACTACCATCTGGCCTCATGCATTTTCTACATCTTTCTCCCGATTAGCGATCGCGCTTTCAAATGCACATTGAAATTGTTTCCCTCAATCCTTCTTTCGTCATTTAAGGCAATCTTTAAAACCTACCATTTTTTTACCAGGCTTTCATTGTTAGTGCTAATAACTCTTAATGTGGCTTGCTCAGCATCAAATCTTATCTGATTGTGCTGCTGTCAAGTCCCTTAGGGATTGTGGAGTACAGTAGAATATTGATTCATTTCCTGGATTAACAGTCTACAGCACTGACATTATCCAGAGATAGGAGTTCAAATCTGACCACGCCATCTAAGGAACTTAATTTCATTTAGTTAAACAATTCTGGAATTATTTTTTTTAAAAAGTGATGTGGCCATGAAAATGGTTTGCTAATGACCATGCTGCCATCCTTACAGGCCTGGTCTACTTGTGATTCCAGACTCACGGGTCAGCTCTGAATTAACAGAGAAAGCCCTTCAGTTCAAGGGGACAGATGGATTAGAAGTAAGCAATGACCCAGCCAGCAACATATGCATTCTATGGAGGGAAAAAATGCAAAAGGCAAACAAATTTATTACTGCCCCAATTAATTTTGATGAACTCAGAACCCTGAACTTATCAGGAAGCAGCTGGCCCTTGTCACCTGCACCACCATTCTGTGTTTTCTCTCTCTGTGATTCTGTCTCTCTAAGATATTAGCTCATTCAGCTACTGTATCTTCATGGACAAATGTGTTTGTTGACCCTAGTCAGTAATGGGCTTCTCTGTCTAAACTTCCCCTTCAGATCCACATGCCTGTACTTTTACAGTTTGGTCATAACTATCTCCTTACTGCTCCCTGGCCCCATACTCTTCCTAATCTTTCTCCTGACTCACAACCGTGCATTCAGATGTCTGGCGTTGCTAGACTTTTCACTGGACAGTCATTAAACAAGATTTGATAACTAATAGAGAGAAGGTGCAAAGATGACCACATGCTCAGGTAAAGAGCAAAGTCTGAAGCAGCTTCCAGAGGCAGGAAGAGGGGGATTATGTAAATGGTAGAGGAGAGGCATTGGAGGCAAATTACAAAGCTAAGAGGCTTGACAGTTGAAGGCATGGCTGCCAACTGTGAAACAATTAAACTCAGGGACACGCCTTTCAAACCCTCTCCACCTCCATCTGCACTCTTAAGATACTGCATCAAGCTACTTCAGACCAGCTATTTGCTCATAGAATAATAGAGGCCATTCGACCATCATGTCCATGCTGGTTGCAAATGCAACTCAACCCAATCTCACCTTCCATTAGTAGGTCTACAGCCTTGGTTCTTCAAGGGCACATGCAAGTACTGCTTTAATGTGGTGAAGGCATGGTAGTGTAGCGGTTAGCGTAACGCTATTACAGCGCCAGCGACCCAGGTTCAATTCCGTCACTGTCTGTAAGGAGTTTGTACATTCTCCCTGTGTCTGCATGGGTTTTCTCCGGGTGCTCCAGTTTCCTCCCACATTCCAAAGACATACGGGTTAGGAAGTTGTGGGCAGGCTATGTTGGCGCCAGAAGCATGGCGACACTTGTGGGCTGACCCTAAAACACTCCATGCAAAAGATATATTTCACTGTGTGTTTCGATGTACGTGACTAATAAAGTTATCTTATTTTGCTTTAAATAATTAGTTTCTTTTTAACCTTAGTAATGCATTTTAAGCCACCTAATTTGTACTTCTCTAAGTGTTCTGTCCTGCAAGTCCATGAACTATGGTTCAATTGGTAATAGTCTTGCTTCTGAGGGTTCAAGTCCCATTCCAGAGAATTGAGTACAAATGTCTGGGTGATACTCAGGTGCAGTACTGAGGGGGTGCAACACCATCAGAGTTGCACGATTTTGGATGAAGCATTAAACCAAGGCCTCATCTGCCTTGTAAAAAGATGATGTAAAATATTCCCTGGTGAATATAAGAAAGGGAATTATCCCCAGTGTCCCGGCTAAAATATATCCCTCCATTAACATCATAAAAGCTGATTCCTTGGGTATTACTGCATTATTGTTTGTGGGGATGGGGGCAGGGGTGTTGTGCACAGATTACAGGAATGTTTATACTTCAGTAGTGTTAGTGGTCTGCAACAAAGGCAGAGCCCTGAGGGCTGAGTTGCCTGCCCAGTGCCTGGGTTAAGGATATCTCCTCTGGGATAGTAAAAAAAATTAGGTGGGAGGGGTAGGATCCAATTGTTGTGGTACACATAAACACAAATAATATAGGTAGGACGAGGAAGGAGGTTCTTCTGAGAGATTTTGAACAGTTTGGGGCAAAACTGAAAAGTAGAACCATGAGCATGACTGTCTCTGGTCTATGACCTGAGCCCCGTGCAAACTGGCAAAGTCTAAATAAGATTAGAGAAGTAAATGTGTGGCTCATAGGTTGGTGTGGGAGAAATTGGCATCAGTTCTGGGAGAGGAAAGAGCTGTTCTGTTGAGATTGGCTTCATCCTATCACTTATAAAACATCCTGATAGGGACGTAAATGGTACCATTTAGATGGGCATTTTTCTGTTTGGGGCTGACTGTCTACATTTTGCATTCAAGACCAGAAACATTCAAATGTTTGCAGGATTGCATCTTCTATCATGAAACTTCAGGGGACCCAAGGGTAATTCATCTCTATTGGTAGATACTTGGAATATATATTTACTTTCTAGGACTCCAGGTATGGAACGCAGCCTTTCAGCTGTCATGATTATGAATTGCATTGTGTAAAAAAGATTCTAATTTGTATGCAGCTATGATATATCCATGCTACTGTTGATGGAGCTTATCGCATCAGCCATCTATTTTATGTATTTGAGCACACTTAATTTTCTAACAGTTAAATGATGGTCAAAAGATCATATGCAGTTTGTATCCTGATATATTCATGATAAATAAGGTTCCTTATTGCAAATTCCTGAAGTTGTCCCAAGAGTGTTGGAATATATACACACTTGGACTTTACTCCTCCGCCCATCCATTTCTTCAAGGAGATACCTACACTTAAGTTCAAAGTGAAATAATTTTGTCTGCTGCAGATCCAGAATTGAATTTAATGTTTTTCTGGCATACATCAAGTACAATGCTAAGAATTGGGTTGAAGTGCAATTCTTCCTGATCTCCAGTTGAGACTAATAGGGTTCATGAAAGACTTTTGAGAGAGCAGTCAGAACCATTTTAGGTAGACATGATAGAGAACAACAGACGACCTGATTTACGCAATTAAAAATATTTTTATAAGTGCACATGCAAAATTAACCTGCCCTGGTAATTCCAAAACCTTTAAAGTTGCACCAGCTTCTGCCTGATCTGCAGGTTCTGTCAAGCTGTCTATTGGAAACTGGTACATAGACCATTTTTATCTTGATAACAGAAGCATTCGGATGAGACACACACCATGACATGAATACCAGTCTGGTTTAGATTATATTCCCCGAGGGCACATGAAGTGAGCCAGAGGCAAAATATGTAAATATAGCATTGTAATTACCATGTGTGTACTTCTCTGCAGTCACCAGCTCTGGGTGATATCAACAGCATGTTAATGAGTAACGTTAGTCAATGGCATATTCTCTGCTGGTGCTGCCTCTAAATTGTATCATCTGTGAAAAAGAGTTTGGAGTGAGTTTTTTTTCTAATTTATGTATTGGATATGGATGTGATAGCCAAGGCCAGCATTTACTGCCCATCTCTAATTGTCTTTGAGCTGGGCTGGTAGATTATTTCAGAGCATGGTTAAGATTTAGCCATTTATTGCTGTGGGTCTGTCGTCATATGCAGGTCAGAGCACTCAAGGACAGCAGATTGCCTTCCTTCAAAGACCTGATAGTGTTTAATGCTGTTCTGGAGTTCTTCTTTTACCTACAGCAGCTTTTCATTCATTTCACTGAATTTTAACCCCTCAGCTGCTCTGGTGGGATTTCAAATTAGCACTCTGGATGTTTGTAATTCAGAAATCTAGCACTATCCAACTCCTCAAAAGCGATCATTTGCTTCAATTTTTGTTCCTTTTCCACCTCTTTTTCCTTGCACAGACATCCTATTTATCATTTAATCTCCCTTACCTTCCATTTTGTTCTCTCCTCCCCACTCCCTTTCCCTGCATCTTAAAATCTATTTGCCTTAAACCATTCCTAATGAAAGGTGACCATCCCGAAACATTCACTCTAATTTTCTCTCTTGACAGTTGCTTCTTAACCTGATCAATATTTTCAGGATTTTCTGGTTTTATTCCAGATACATATCATCTGCTGTATTTTGCTTTTGTATCAAACCTAAGAGTTTGTTCTTCATGTGCACATAGTGTGTGCCGGAAAGGTGATTCTGGGGGATGTCCTGGTGCAGGACTTCTGTCCTGATGCAGGGTCTTGACCCAAAACATCAGCAATTCCTTTCCCCCCACAGATGCTGCTTCACTTTCTAAGTTCCTCCGACAGTTTGTTATGTGCTCCAGATTAAAGAATCTGCAGTCTCTTCTGTCTTCATTTCTCAGGGGGAGTTGAGCCAGTCTTGTGTTCAAGTGACATGTGTATCTTGAACTTTCAGTAGTGACTAGAATTGCAAACTTGACTGATTTTTGCTGCTCTTGGACACCTGAGGCAAATTTTTGTGCCATAGTTGGGATAGGGAGGCTCAGCACACATCAAGGTTTGAATTGTGATAGATGTGACTCAGTATAATGCCTTGCCCTGCGTTTACCCATTGAGTCATTTGGAGAGCTTCCAAAGCTCAAGTTTGACCTGTAGGTGTATTTTCTGTGTCACTCCACCACACAGTCATGTCACTAACTGAACTGTAATGTTACTGTATTTGGTGTTAGATCAATAGTTGGGGGAGAAAACAGCTGGAATGGAACAAGAGGCAGGGATAGAGGAGAAATTTATCTTTGCTTGCTAGTGATAAACGTGCGAGAATGTTGTTAGTGGAGACTTTCCCAGTCACTGGTTGGATAAAGGACATCTGAGTCAGTTGGTTGAGAGTTTAAGTCTCACCACAGAGTGATTCAGAGATCTGGGATGGTGGAGGAAAGGGGCGTTAGGCGTGCCATCTATTAACTGGAATGTTAAACCAAAGTCCCCATCTGCTCATTCAGGTGGATATAAAATATCCAATGGGAACGGTTTGCAGAAGGTCATGCATTTTACCAGTGCCCTTCCAGTCACTGACCTCACAGTTAATGTTGATAAAATTTGTTGTTGTCATGTTGGAGTCAGTGGAAACTTGATGTGTACAAATTGGCTGATGTGCTTCCTACATTACAACAGTGACTAAGCTTCAAAAGTACCTCACAGGCTGTAAAAGAAGATATAGGAATCTTTTTTTTGTCTTTGTTCTTCTGCTATTTATTCTTCAACAACTTCATAGAAAAAGATTGTCATTTCATTTGTGTACATCTTCAAGGATTAGAGACATATTGCACAAAAATAAGCCATTTGGTTTAACAAGTCCATATTGAATTAAACACCCATCCACACTAATCCTATGCTAACCCCATTTTATTCTCCCCAGATCACACCCAAATATCTCCAGATTATATCACTCACTGCACACCAAGAGTAATTTACAGCAGCCCAATTAACATACCAACCCACATGTTTATGGGATGTGGGAAAAGTCAGATTTTCCAGAGGAAAGCTGTGCAGTTACAGGGAGAACATGTAAATTCCATACTGATAGCATTGGAGTCAGGATTGAACCTGGATCACTGGAGCTTGTAAGACAGCTGTTCTACCTGTTGTACCATTGTGCCGCCCCATGTTATTTAGACCGAAGACCCTATCAATATCGGTGCAGTTCATAGGAAGGAAAGTTCCTGAAATGTTACTGCAGCTGGTTCATTCATGGACTAAAGTTAGTGCTTGATTTACTTCTGCACAGAATTTGATTGGCAGTAAATAGATGTAACCCTAACCAACATTGACAAGGTTGTGTTTCTGCTGATAAATTTTATGAAATAGTAGGGTCTTGTTAACTTGGATTTAGTATGTATTTTATTTACATAACAGTAGTAATCCAAATTATAAACCAAAGTAATCAGAGTACTTTATGGATGTGATACCTGCATTAAACCTATGTTTATTAACTGCATTCTAAATAAACTAACATTTTTGTCAAGATTTGATTAATTTATGCTGAAGTGTTATCAAAGTATAATTGCATCACCTGAGAAAAGACGTTGAAGTGATTACATTAACTTTTTCAAGGTTATTAAGCAACTTGATAAAATAGATCCAAATTGCACTTCATAGTGAAGAGCCCAAACATTGATACAAGTTACCATAATTAGGAACATGCTTTGAATAAGCATGAGAGACTTCATACTGTAGCTTACAGAATATACTTTATTATTGACTGGCTTCAATGGTCATCTTAACCAGAAAAAAATAGAGGCTCATTTCAAGTTCCATCCTGAAAGGCCTGTGAAAATCTTTAGAAAACCATGCTTCTTTATATTCTATATTTCACATTCATCAAGGGTGCTGGTCATGTTTTGGTGCTGGTCATGTTTTAGTATGGGTCATGTTTTGGTGTTGGTGCTCGAACCTCCAAATCAGAAAGTTGTGTGTTCGAGTCCCATCTGAGTTTTGTGCACAAAGATCCCGGCTGGCATTCTGGTGTAGGGAGGGAATGCTGCACTGTTGGAAATGTTATCTGGGTAAAGTACCTTTCTTTCCTAAAGGATATTAGTGAGCCAAGTGGTTTTTTGCGATAATTCAATATGTTCTCAACTATCATTATGGATGTTAACTTTTTAATACCAGATTTATTCAGTTATTTGTAATTGGGCAAGACAGTCAAAGTCAAAGAACTCCAGTAGATAGGTCAAACATAGTTTTCCTTTCATAAATCCACCCTGACTTTGCTCTTTCCTATTATGCTATCCTATAAAGTGTTCTGGTATAGCATCCTTCATCAAAGTCAAAGTCGAGTTTATTGACATATGCAAAAGTACATGTATGCACCGGTGCGATGAAAAACTTACTTGCAGCAGCATCCAAAAAGCAGCATTCACAAGACAAACATTAGTTATGCAAGAAAGAACACAATTAGTACAAAAAACAAAAAGTGTTCATTGTAGTGCAAAGTGGTTAAAGTGGTTATAATGTTCCTTTGCTGAGGTAATGATTATGGTTTTGCAGGTTGGTTCAAGAACTGAATAGCTGAAGGGAAGTAGCTGTTCTTGAACCTGTTGGTATGGAACTTCAGGCTTATGTACCTTCTGTAGAGTGGCGCAGCTGGTGTTCTCTTTGTGGAGTTTACACATTCTCCCTGAGGCCACATGGGTTTCCCTCAAGTGCTCTGGTTTCTTCCTGCATTGCAAAAATGTGCTGGTTGATAGGTTAATTAGTTGTTGTAAGTTGCCCCTAATATAGATGGGTGGTGGGAGAATTAGTGTGGAGTTGATAACGTTCAAGAGAGAATGGGTCCCAGCAAAATAAGTGGGAGAATGGGATTTCTGGGATTGCTTTAGGAGCTGGCGTAGACCTGATGGGTCAAAGGACCTCCTTCTACGTTAGAAATGTGAGATAAGACATAATATGAAACACATTCAAATCCTCAGTGGATGTTGGGAGATTTGACCTCCAGATCAATAGTCTAGTAACTTAAGCTCTTTGCTACTGTAACTAGAACACAATTTCAGCTAAACAATTGCACTGGTCAATTCCAAAGTTACTTTCTTCAAGAGAAATTCTATGATGTAATTATTACCAACATCTTTCGATCAACTGCCATCTTCTGTGCCAAAGCTGATACCTCTAATTTAGTTTGTTACTCTGGCTCTTAGAAAATACACTTTAATAACTCAAGACAGATGCCTTGACTATCGTGTATTTCTTTCTTAGTAGAGCTGCTGTCTCAGTGACCCAACTTAAATCCTGACTTCTGGTGTTCTGTGTAAAGTTTGCACTTTCTCCCTGTAACAGTGCAATTTTCCTCCAGGTGCTCTTGTTTCCTCTCACATCCCTAAAATATGCAGATTGTGAGTTAATTGGCGACTATAAATTGCCCCTCATGTGTAGGTGAGTGGGGGGAGTTGATGGGAATGTGAGAATAAGAAGTGACAGGAAAAAAAAGTGATGGGATTGCTCTGTGAACCAGCATAGACTTGATGAGTGAAATGTGCTTTTTCATGTCTAAGGAAGTATGAAAATATGGAAATTAAGTTCTGAAGACAGCTCCCACAATATTTCAGTTGTCCCAGTTTAGAATCAGGCCAGTGCCTAAAAGTAACAAGTTAATTAGTTGCTTCAATATGACTGTGTGACTGACATCAGCAAATGTCAAGCAAGCCAAGGGCAATTGTGCATGCACGTGCCTGACCAATTTCCTGGCAGGTGCAATGTCCAACAAGATGATAGTCTGCTGGAAACTTTGTTCAAAATAATAATGGAGCAAAACACAGGAAAAGCCACTGAAGTGGAAGTACAAGGAAATTTGAGAAAGAATAGGTTAATTTTACAGCAAGAAAAAATTGAGATATAAGATCACAATGGTGAGAGACCAAATAGGTTGGAAATTTCCCAACTCAACTCCACTCCCAATTCTGCCTGGGTGGGGGTTTCAGGAACAAGCAGTCTTCTCAATGCTGATGGTGGTGACTCAGGAGAAACAGTATTTGTCAGTGTAGTTTGTTGTCACAAATTATTCAAATCATGTTATCTGGGACCTGTTGGTCTTCCTGCTATTGGAATGTGCCTCCTCAGTGCAGCTTGTCAGAGTAACTGACATCAAGATGGGATCGATGGCCATGCTCTGAGAGCGAGTATGGACTCAGTGGGCCGAACAGCTTCCTTTTTGTTGCTGAATTAAGTGAGGACTGATGGAAAACTTTTAGAAATTCTGACAGAGAAACACAAAGAGGAGGAAGGAGAGATCATGTCAGTTGCGATGCATACTATTATAAAATCAAAGAAAATTTACGTTTGTACAGGGCCTGACATAACCTCAGAATGTCCCAAGTATTTTAATGCCAACAGTATGCCTTTTGAAGTGGGGTAGCTGCTGTAAAGCGACAAATGTATTTTTACTTCAGTGTCTGATAGCTTTGATGTCACTGTCGAGGGATTGAGTCCTAACACCTTCAAACTGGTATTGAGGTGGAAACCTTGATTCACAAAATTGAATTAGGAATGCAGTTGATTGTAATAGTTTTTAAATTCTTGTGTATAGCAAAAAATCATAAAGGTATACAAAAATTGAGTTATTTATACCAATATTTGTTGAATCTGTATTATTTAATGTGCTTCATTGCAGTCGACCCTGTCAGAAAATCCCGGAAGCAATTTATAATTAAGCAAAATTTATTCTTGAATCTATTTTCATTTGCTTTCCATGTTCATAAATTGTGCATTCATCTCAACATAAAGCAAGTATTTGGGAAAATGGCAATACTAAGGCATTCAAAGATACATCCAATATCAAATGCAAATACAGGTGACCTCAATGTTATGGCCTTTTGGGTTCTGGAAATTCATCCCTAGAATTCACAAATCACTACCCAAAAATCTGAGCTACAGAATATAATTATTTCATGGAATTTGTGGAAGAAAACATAAATAAGTAAACAAAATATTTTTTTCAACTCCCATTTCTGTGGGATCAAATGTCAAATGAGTCAAATAACAGCTGGTGACCTTAGCAGCTGGAGTCATCAAAAGGACCCTCCAACTTAGTCTGTTCTTTTCCTGAAAATTTTACATCATTCTATTTTAAACAAGTTCCTATCTCTCAATTGCAAAGAGCTACTGAAATGCAACCTCATTGGAATCTGTTTACTTTATGCACAACAAAGATCTTTACTTGGAAAAAATCACTTCAGCTAACTCTTGATAGAAAATAAAAGTATATAGTATGGGCCAAATGCATTTCATCACTGAAGCTGTATTATGAACAAGGAAGCCTGAATGCTAAACAACTAAGATATTTCAGCTGCAGCTATTACCCAATAATTGGTTGCCACTGAACATGCCAAATCAAATGGAAGATGC
>JARFYF010000058.1:19902659-19919625 GCA_030265395.1 Rhina ancylostomus | reverse complement strand
AATATCACATAGATTTGAAACAGAGTGACAAGGGAGTCCTTTGTAGCCAAGCATGTTCCTATCATCGCCGTTCCAAATTAGGGTGTGAAGTGTTTTATCAAATCTTAGCAGCACTAAATGCTGAGATCCCTGATGTAACACCCATAATAGGGCCTGGGAACAGGTTTTCCCAGAATGACCTTTACGGGAATAGCAATTTACTGAAATAACCCACAGAATAGCAATGGTGCTCACTATTGTGGCCTCTTCACCCAGCAAAGAATAAGTCAGGGCTCTTTTACTAAAAGATAAAACTGTACTTGTAAAATGGTGAAGAAATGTTCTGCTTCTACTTAGATTAACAGTGCTGGGGAGAGAAAATTTCTGATTTTTAATTGTTAATTCATCCATCCATACAAACCCATGTCTTTCAACAGTAAATTACTAAGACATTAGCTGGCAGTGAGGTTTGCTCATATAACTTATTTCTTTGTGTACTTAAAAGAAATGTGGATGTGTGTCTTGAATAAAGAATACATGAAATGGTTGCAGTCCAACAAAGATTTCAGCCCTGCAAATTGTCCATGTATTTTGCAACATTCAAATTGCAGATATTGTCTAACCATTTCTGCAGAGATGGTTCTGGTGCTAATAGCTAGCAAAACATCTGAGGTGAAGATTCTTCTTCTATTTTACGTGAATCCACTATTCGTGATATTAATGAATGAGCACATAATTCTATTATACTCAGTTAATTTGTCCACAGTTTTAACTGAAGTATTAGTTGATTTATTTTAAGTGATAACAACACCTCCAGTAATTTCTCCTCTTGGCCTATCTCCCTTCAATAAGCTTATGCCAGTTTATAAACATACTGTATTACATTAGTGCAGAAATACTGCTGTACTCTGAGATTGAACAAAAGCAAGCAAGCTGGTCATGGTGCACCAAGCTTCAGAAGTATGGAGTGTTGATGATCATTTCCAGTCTATCATTTTCATATGTTCATTTGTAAATATTTGTAAATGTCAGCCAAATAATTAAAGGATTTAAATGAAGTTGTGTAGAACTTGTGTACTATTCTAAGAGCTCTAGTCTATCACTATGGGCCCACATTGCAAAAGTGCTAAAGTTGATTTTGGAACATATTATTCCTAGTTTCTCATGCCTCTTTGTTGAATTTTTAATGAAGATGAAAGAGTTTTCATCTCCTGTAATACCGGAAAAATTTTATCTCGTGGGGTCATTTTTACCATACGAGTCATTTTTCCCTCGAGTTTCTGACAGAAAGAAGTACAACAGACCAAAGTGTGACCATTGACGACAGCAAAAATTTAGGCCCTAATATCTACTAGGCCAAGATTCCCAAGCATGGTGGTGGAGGGAGTTCTGTCCATGAACACTTTAGAGTTTTAACCAGAGAAGAGGTTACAGTCCAGGAACAGGTAAGACTTTTGTTGCCCAGGTTAGTGATGGAGATGATCGATGTGGTGAGGATTGCAAGAGTCTCAGAAAGGACAGGACAGGACAGAGATAGGGTACTTGGAGGGATCAGAGTGCCCTGTGGAGAATCAGTATTGGCCAGAGAAAGGGGGCATTGGTCGTGCAGATGATGGAAGTGGTGATGATGGCAGTTACAGGTTAATCTGCTGTAATGAGGCTGGGGGGAAAGTTTGTGCTTCTCCTGGCCCATGTGTTGAGGTATAAAAAGTTGTGTTATCTCACAGGTCCAGTTCCTCTTTTACCTTTCCTGTTAGGTTTGGCAAAAATCCTGAAAATTCTCAACTATGCTTAAAAATAGAAACATTGTTGAAGTGCGTACATTAAACCACCTTGAAAGGTTTGAATGACCAACCTATCTCCTGGGGATGGATTTGAGGAAAGTTATGTTCTAGTTTCAGATTTTTAATATTTAACTACCTGACCTCAATATATTTATAAACCTTTGTACAATTATTCACACAGAGAACACTAAAGATGATAACTTGTTCCTTTGTCACAAAAGCTTGAACTGATGCTGCATCTTTAAACAAGAAGGCTACTCAAGGAGCTATATCCAGGTGGTTACCACACTTAGATTTTAGTTTCAACCCCCAAAGACAAAGATATTAATTGGATTGTTCAAAGTTTGGTTGAGAACATGGGTTTTAAGGATCACCTCGAAGGAGCAGAATGGAGGGGAGACGGAGGTTGTGAGAAGCAATCCCAAAGTCCAGTTAGCTGGAAGCATGGATCCCAAAAGTAGAGTGAAGGGAAGGTGTAAATAATTGGGTGCTCAGGGAAATGATGGAAATGGACAATGGTGATTTGAGGTCAAGTTAGAGAAGTGCAAAGTTTGAAGTAGATATCTGTGGGGTTGAAGGAGGATTGGGAGGGATGAGGTAATTTGTGTGCTAACCAAGAAGATGTGCAAGTCTGAAGCATTAGAAACCAGTATAGTTCCATAAGTATGGGAATGATTAGTGAACGGGACTTAATGTTGAATAGGAGTAACACAGTTCTGTTTACATTGCAATTTATGGAGTAGGGAAGACCAGCTGAAAAAACATTGGATAAGCCAACTTGTAAATTAGCAAGGGTATAGATAATAGTTTTGGTAACTGATGGGGTGAAGGAGAAATGGTGCTGCAGAGACAGGCAGCCATTTTAATAAGCTGGTATCTCAACCTGGAGGAGATAGGCAGTGCTCTCCAAATGGCAATTCTGATTATTTGTTAGTAATTAGCATGTCAACTCATTAATAAACTTTGGCTAATAATCTATACCTTACAATTATTTGGAAGTTACCCAAGTTGGTTCTGTACAAGGAACAGAACTATTGTGCTTATTCTGATGGTTACCAACAACAGGAATACCTATTTTCCACGGCAATGCTGTAATAGAGAATGGCATCTTTCCATGCATATCTGAAATGGAGGTCAGAGCACTGGTACAAATGCAATTCATGGGTAGAAATAGCTGTCTGACTTCCCAAAGTTTTGTAATTAAACGGTGGAATCATCACATAACAGTCCATCAAGGGAAAATAATTTTCATATGCATGAAGCTGCAAAACATATGAATTTCTAGATTACAAACAGCTGATGTATTCAGTTCCCTTCCCTCAAACAAAACTGTTTAAAATTGAAATCTACAGCTTCATTCATGTTACTTTCATCTTTAGAAAAAAACTGAAATTATTCAAATAATGTAGTTTCCTATTTTTTCTATTTCCCACTTCACCCAAAAGTTTAGCAGTTACACCACAACAGTTAGTAAAATCACATCTGATTGCTTCTGAGTCAATGGAGCTGTCTTTATACTTTTTATGACATTCTGCCACTTGTGCAAATAACCTATTTTGATTCACCAGTTATGATATGATACATGTAGCTTTCTGGTCTCATGTTACCAATAACCTTACATAAAAACACAAGAAATAGGAGAAGGAGCAATGAGGTCGTGGCGACTCTCATTTTTGTCTCAGCTCCACTTTCCTGTCTGTTCTCCACAAACCTTTAACTGCCTAAAGGTTAAAAATGTATTCTGGCTCTGAATAGTTTCAGTGATTCACCCTCCGCACCTCTCAGGGATAGAGAATTCTGAAGATTCGCAACCCTCCAAGAAAAAAAATTCCTGATTTCCTTCTTAAGTCAGCCCCTGTATTCTAAAATTATATGTCCTAATTTTCAATTTCTCAGAAGAATTTTCCCTCAGTATTACCCCTCTCAAGCCCATCAGGATCTTGTTAATTTCAATGAGATCAGATTCCATTTCCAAAATCCAATCCATATTGATCCAACATGCTCAGCCTTTCCCCATAATACAACTCCCTCATCCCAGTGAATCCTCTTTGAACAGCCACTAATGCATTATATCCCCATTAAATACAACAGCATGCAGTATTTCAAGTATGGTTTTCATCCAATAAAGTTATAGAAAGACTTTATACTTTGTATACTCCACTTCCTTTTCAATGAAGGTCAAGATTCCATTAGCCTTCCCAATTTCCTGTGGTTTCTCTATGCTAACATCTCGTATTTCATGTCCAAGGACACCCAGATCCCTCTGTACTGCAGCATTCTGTAGTTTCCCTCCATTTAAAGAATATTCCCCTCTTCTTTTTCAAAATGGGCAATCACATTTTCCCACCCTACTTTTGAGCTGCTCGCTTAACCTATTGATTCCTTGTGCAGACTCTCTGCATCTTCATTGCGTCCTGGCTACCCAGGCATCTTTATGCCATCAATGAATTTGCCTCTAAAATGTTCCATGCCTTCATCTATTAATATAAAATGCAAAGTTTTGGGACACAGCACTGATCCCTAGAGTATACCAATATTTTCTGCAACCTGTCAACCTGGAAATGACCCATCTAACCCAATTGTATTTTTTTCTGTCAGTTAATAAATCCTCCATCCATACTAATAAGTCCTATTAGTCGCTAATGAGCTCTTGGCATCAGCTCTTACCAAGATAATCTTTTATGTGGCACTTTATCGAAGGCTACCTAGAAATCTAAATACACCACATCAATTGGTTCCCTTTATCCACACTGCTTGCTATATCCTGAAACAATTTATCAAACATGATTTCCTTTTCATTAACCATATTGAGTCTGCTTGATTGTATCGTGATTTTCTAAATGTCTTGTTACTGCTTTCTTAAAAATGGATTCCAGCATTTTCCCTATGACAATATCAGAATAACTGACCCAACTGCTTTCTCTTTTTTTGTTTACCAGGCACATTACATTGTTTTTTTTTCGCAATTTGCTGAGAACTTCTCAGAAAATTTTGGAGGATCACAACAATGCTCCCATTATCTGTACAACAATTCTCTTCATACCCTAGAATGGAGGTCATATGGCTTCTTGGCATCTCCACAGTTGCTGTCCAACCTGTTAAGTATTTCCTTATTTTCAGTTTTTATTTTAGTCCCATAAGTTTGCCCAGCATGTTTTCTCTGCTGCTAGTGATAGTTTTAAGTTGTTCTCTCCCGATACCTCTTGGGTTTTCCACTATTATTGGGATGTTTATAGTGTCATAGAGCATATAGAACATAGAACATTACAGCATAGTATTGGCCCTTCAGCCCATGATATTGTGCCAACATTTTATCCTGCTCTGTGAAGAGATATTTGTTCAAAGTCTATATAATTCCTTTATTTCCATTATTAATTACCCTGTCTCAATCTTGAAGAAACTGACTTACAGTTAAAAAGAGATTGTCAGTCTCTTTATTACATTGTTGACTTTCTACCTTTCCATTTGTTGCCTTTCTGTTTTCACTCTGTCTGTTTATATTTTATTTCACTCCACCTCCTCCTGTCTTCCAGCTTTCTCTTTCTGCCTATCTATGCAGGTCAAGCCTATTTCCAAGAAAGTGAACATGGCATAAGCATCAATATACTATTTCAAAGTGCATGTTTTCCTTGAGCATCTTGGAGCCAAGTTTTATTGTATGTTGATAACTTGAACAAAGTGCAGAGACAGGAGGTTCTACCAATTATTTTCATAATAGCATAGAACACAGGATTCCATGGAAATGAAAGATTATTTTTTGTTTATTAGATTAGTCAACTATTAAGTTCATGCCAATGATATGTTTTCTACTTCTGATAGATGTGGAATATATCATGGACCTTTACATTAATGCCCAGAAAATGAGGGTATCAGCACTGCTCTGTGAGCATGTCCTACCTTAGGGCTGGGAATCCCACTCAAGTTCCTTACATAGCTCCTCCTGTTCAAACAATCCCCACCTACCACATTACCAAACCCTCCTCCACCTGCCAGTCTCATCCCTTAATCCTGAAGTGACCTCCAAATTCTGGTCCCAACTCCAAAAACTCATCCTTACCCCATTCATTTTTTCTATTATTGATGAAGATATAAATTGTAGCTTTGTATTTCTCTTACATAAACTGTTTATTCAAACATATCAATTCTAAACCTCATAATAAGTAGAAACTAGTCAATAAATGAGCTTTCCTCCTCAAATTGCCTTAAAGTGCTGAGAAGAGCACTTAAAACAGCTCTTACTAAATCATGAAGTGATTTCACTGCAGATACTTTGTGTATACTGTTGATAAGCCTATGAAGTGTTATAGATAATTAGTTCTACAGATAAAAGGACATATACTGCTGTTTTTCAAGAAATCAAACACTAAATTTGTCATTCCTAACTTTTTTTATGGGATTAAATAATTTTTAAAAATGACAGAAAGCAATCTGTTACATGAACAAATGCTATAAAATCCCCAGATACAGATGAATTTCAATGTTATCAGAAAAATAAACCTATTAAAGAAGGAGAATGTCTCTCTGCTACAATGAAATAAAACTAATCAAACCCAGGACTTGCTAGCTCTATTCATAATATATAAAGTGTTAACAAAATTATTTCAACTCCTATGATGTTTATTATCTGAAATAAACCTTGACGGTAAGAATATATAGCAACATTACATACATGATTATTAGAATTTCCAAATTAGTTACGTTTAATGAAGGAATAAAATTTTCAAAAACAAGATGTTTATAATTTCCAAACAAATATTTTTCAGAGTAAAGCATCAGTATCAAATTAGAACTGTCATAATATAGGGAACAATTTGAGTCCCAATGGGTAGAAATGGACCTGTTTTATGAATTTAAATTGAGTGGAATGAAGTTCAAATTCAGAAAGCAAAATATCCTTTGTTCCAAGGACATTAAAGAGCAAGAAGGTTCTGCTAGCACTGTAGACAACACTAGTTAGAACACAGCTTGAGCACTGCATGCAGCTCTAATCACCACATTACACAAAAGATATGATTGCACTCCAAATGATGAAAGGAGATTTGCAAAGATGTTGCCAGGAATGGAAAACTGTAGCTATGAAGAAAGATTGGAAAAGCAAGGATTGTTTTGTTTGGAATAGAAAAGGCTGAGGAGAGACTTGGAAGTATAAAAAAATTATGAAAGGCCTAGAAAAAGCAAACAAGAAGGACTTCACAAACAACCATAAAAACAACAAGGTGGAGTGTGGGATTAGGTTTGATTTTGTCTGGTACAGACCCTATGGGTCAAATGGGTTCCTTTGGTTCATTAACTTTCTCAGATTCTGTGACACATCAGGCCCCAAGTTATGCAGTACTGTTCCTCAGCTTTCCCTCACAGCTGTCGGTTGCAGGATTGTCCTGCTGATTCCACAATCTCCTAATTGTCAACCCTTCAACGCTCCAAAAATCCCACCTCCATCTTCGACCTACTGCAAACAAATACTGAGGACCAAAATTCTTCAAGCAGGTGGACTGAATGCAAAGGTGTGACAAGTAGTTTCAGTTCATCCACATTCATCTTAGTTTTAGACCAATGGTCTAACTTCAGGCTGACTTAGGTGCCCTGGTCAGATAATTCCAGACTCAAAACTCTAACCTTGTTTGAGAAAACAAAATTTCACAGTCCAGTTGGTTGAACACGAAGTTAACATTTTGAAAAAAAAGTAATTGCTTAGGTTTTGTCAGGTTTGAATTGTGAGATTGTTAAAATTCTACGCCTGGAGAAAGAAAGGAACATTGGTCCCTAATTGTTAGTGAGATGATGAGATTGTGATAATTTTTGAATCCCATTCAATATGAACTGTATCATTTCTATACTATTAGGGACAGAAGCCAAGGCTTTTCACAAAAGTATTACATTCAAGAAAAGGTTCAATTCCAGATGTTATCTCAATCAATGAAGAAATCTGATTATGATCCTGAAAGTGCAAATTAAGAATCAAATAACCTTAAGTGGAAACTCCAGTTAGAATTGTAGTTTTAAGGGATAAATAATTAACTAACAGTTTGACCTTATAAGAATGTGGTCTTATTGTCAACAACACTTCACCAAATGCAATCAGGCTGAAAAAAATGGAAGACTTAAGAGGAAAAATTTTCAAGAGTAATTTACAACTGAAATAGAAAAATGTTCAATGAAAATCTGAGAAAAATATTCAGGCAAAAGCTTTGGTTGAAAACTGGTCTCTTGCAGTTCACTAAAGTCCAAGCTTTCATTGACATTGTATGATTTTAGTTGGAAGGTGATATAGTCACTCAGGCTGCAGTCTCAACACTTTGATTCAATTTTAAAAGCCATGTGTATGAACTCATTTTAATGAAAAACTTTATATGGACCACTTCTGTGATTAAAGTCTTGCAGCTTTTTTGAAATCTGTACAAAAATGAAGACTTTAAAGGTTATCATAGCTCTACTCTAACCTTTATATATTAGCACAAGGATGTTTAGACCAAGATAGCCAAGCCAGTCCACAAAAGCTATTTATCACCATAATTCTGTCACCACACAAGGAGGTTGTTAGTTGGTGTCCCAGTACACGATATATTGTTCATACGTGGATAGATGGATTTCATTTTTATTCAAACCCATAAATTATTGCAAGAAAGTGAATCCTCTCTAAATGGTTGGCAGTTTCAGTCTGAAAGTTGCTTGTCATTTAATTTGAGGAAGCAATAGTTTTGGAACCTACTAGTTGTGCAACCAGAAGTAGTAGCAGAAACCATATCTTGAACGTTGACAATTGTTTGAGGCCAAATTGGAGATACTTGGAAAATCTGCATTGGGATAACAATTAACCCAGCTTGTGCAACTGGGTACAGCATAAACACAAAATTTGTGCTGTGATCTCATTGACATGATTTCAGTGAGCAACCAAGACCAATCATGATGTTGGTTGTCATAGCACCCAATTTTGTGACCACTTCAGCTAATGAGCAATGATTAAAACCAGCTTTTGCTTCTCAAAGGAAAATGCCTTGTGACTGCAACAGCTGTTGGAATTCATTTCACTGGCAGTAACAGCTTGCTGGAAGACATGACCATGTACAGCCAAGGGCAGTCTCCAGTATTTTTGGATGTGGCACTGGAGGCTATGGTAGATGAATGAGACGGAGGTGCTCAGCTTACATTGGCTCAGAAAGCCCTCCAGGCATATGATGAAATTGTAGCAGGAGAAGGCAGCAATTCAGGTGGTGTCAACCCCAGAAGATGGTGTCGTGCCACAAGAAGTTTAACTATGTCAGTTAAGATATTATCACATCCCATCTCTCAGCAAATGCACCATTAGCCTCACATACAACTCTAGCACTCACCTAACAACAATCTCTACCTTACATTAATAGGCTCCCAACACACCCTCATATAGTTATAACTAACCACTTCAGTCCTCAAGCCTGCATCTCACCACCACCCATTGATCCACTGTAGGCACCACCCAAACATTTTGTGTGGCACTTTCTTTTTTCTCTCTCACAGGTAAAGGAAGCACACAGTTGTTGCAAGCAGCAGCAAAAGGAAATAAGTGCAGCTCAATGGCACACTTCACTGTAAAGATGAGTATTGTCCATGATGTTAATCTTCTTCCTCTCATTCCACTTCCATCTCATCTCACATTCTGCAGGTGGTGTAAGCGTGCATCATCCACACCCCTCCCCATCTCTTAATTTGAGCCTTGAGTCCTCTCCTTTCAAGAGCAAGAACTACCACCAGACCTGTCAGCAAAGTTGAGCAGGAACGGACTGGTATATAATGCACCCTGCCCCTTGAAACGACTCTTACAGCCACGTGCATGAGAACAAGTAGAGTTTACATACAATGAAATCTAAGGGGCCCAATTTCATGACTATTGTATTGTGGCTGATTTTTTACAACCAACTGTTCAACAATTCTTTGGAGTTAAATTGTCAAACCAACGAGCATATTAAGTCAATAAATTCTTCTTTCTTTCCTAATTACTTTTCTGACCATTAACCCTCTGGACAATGGGATTACCTGGATGAATTCTTAATCATGATTTCCACCCACTATCTGGTCAACAAAGAGACTAATTCATCTCTTGGCATGTGAAACTAATTACTGGTCATTTGGCCAACAGTCTCCCAGTAGATGCTGACCAGAAGGGCTCAGTAAGTAATTTTGTTTCAAGTGTAGGTATTATTAATTAGCCATCTGGACAATAAATCCTTAATATTAACATTATGATCTCATCTTAACATTGTTAATGTGTTTGTTTATTGAGCTATTTCATCAAGTCTGTTTAAGTAATTTATATAAATTGTTTTGACCTTGTCCATCTGATTGTCTTTGTGTACTTAATTCTCATTTTAATAAGCTTAAAATAGGTTAACTGGAAGTTCATCTCTCTGACAAGAAACTTGGCTCCTTAGAAAATAACTATGGTCAATAGCTCAGGAGATTTGTGATTTTGATCAGAATCTGAATTCTGCTCTCATTTGGCACACTCACTCAGACATTTCAATGATGTTTCTGTTGTTGCTAGTTGGCTGTTGGAAAATATGGAAAATAAGTGAGAAGGAAGTCTGTTTTATTATTCCTTAAACAAGAGGTGGATTATTAAGCAACAATGATGTAAATACTGAGATGGCTGATTAATAGAGGATGAAAGCTTGGATGAAAAATAAAAGGTTATAACCTGCAGGACTAAATTTAGTACACATAAAAAAGTGGAGATGCTGCGATCTGGCTATAATCCACAAATGCCTGTGCTCTCCGTGACCTAGAAATACTTAATAAGAATGGCACCTGAAGCAAATATTTCATCATGTATTGTGTTTTAGAAGTGTGTTTATTTCTTCCTTTTTGTTGACCTTTTCTAATTACTACAAGGTGTATTGTTTCAAACTTCCTACAAAACAAAGTTTCATGTTTCACAAATAAAGATTTTTCTCTTTGTAGTGACATCTCCATGCCGTGTATTCTTATTTCCTCAAAGATATTTGGGAAGGTACGGTCATGTAGCATTTAGCGTAACACTTTACAGCACCAGCAACCTGGATTCAAATCCAGCCACTGTCTGTAAAGAGTTTGTACATTCTCCCCGTGTCTGTGTGGGTTTCCTCCAGGTGCTCTGGTTTCCTCGACATTCCAAAGATGTACAGGTAAGGAAGTTGTGGACATGTTATGTTGGCACTGGAAGCGTGGCAACACTTGTGGGCTGCCCCCAGAACACTACACAAAAAGATGTATCTCACTGTGTGTTTCAATGTACATGTGACTGATAAAGAAATCTTACCTGAACTGCTATCCCCCTGAATTCTCAAGTTTCCAACATTTTCTGCTCTTTAGCGAGATGTTTGCCTACTTAACTGGCGAATCTTGGACAGGTACAACTGTAACAAGCCCTATTATTATGGCAAATCTCAGAACCAACATCCCTTTGTTACCTTTACTGAACACACATTCCAATTGTGGCCAAACACCTCCTCAGAACAGAGAGCTGGAAACCAAAGGAAAATTAGTCAAACTGACCTTAGACCACTGTAAGATCCAAATCCATCCAAGCTAGCTGGGCCACCCATTAATTCTGAGCTCACAGGTAGTGAGACCATGGCAAGAGTAGATGCTAATTACCACAATGCAAGTCCATCAATTAGTGATTGAATAATTAACATAAGTATTGGTCCAGGGAAAAAGAAACAACAGAGGGACAGAAACGAGAGACTGCAGCTGAAGGAATCTGGAACACAAAAAGCGCTGGAGCAACTTAGCAAGTCAGACAGCAACAATGGAGAGAAATGGACAGTTGACGTTTCAGGTCAAGATCATTCATTTGGACTCCATATATAATAGGGCAGACTGATTGGAGCCTTGTGATTTCCAATCTCTACCTCATCTGGAGGGTTGCCTTCAAAGTTTCTCCCAAACTCGTTATCCTTTGATGTGATTAGGAGTGGCTTTCCTATCTTGTCATCCAATTGGTCAAGCCGAGAGAAATGTCTGGCAGGTCACCGGAGGCATATAATTAAATGCCCCATTAGCAAGCCAGAGCAGTGTTAACTCCACCCTGGTGATCACCAGTGAAGAACCTCAGCAACAACCAGCGAGGACCACAACCAACAAAGGCCTACTCTGAGGACTCAGCCAAGGGAGTGAAGATGTCACTGGCACCACCCAAGGCAGGAGACCAACCTTTGTGAAGAGCAGAGAACCCTGGACTCTGGGAGCCCAGCGAAAATGCCTGTGACTGACCCCAAACATAATAGAGCGTTTCTGAGATTGAGCAGATAGTTAGAGCCTAAGTATTGCATTATTAACCATGTGTGTGTTTGTGTGTGTCTGTGAATAAAGCTGCATTTGCACCAGGATCCAATTTGTGTCCTTTTGTTTGCCTCAATAATATAAGCACCTGGGTAAAACACACTTCAAAGGAAATTGGCCGAGTGCTCAGAAAACATAAAAGCAACAAAATGGTCTGTGAAATGGAAGTATTGTGATGAAAACTTTACAAAGAAAAACTAACATAAAGCTTCATAACAATCCAGAAACCATACTACAATCAAAGTATGGACAATAGACTTTATACCAATAAACACATTGTTAACTACATAGACTAACATCCGACTAGAAATAACACCAGTTATGCTGTTAAAAAGCTAGGAGAAACACATCATGGTGTACCACTGCAAAGGACACAATAGCTCACATAAGGATAGATATTTCACACAATGGGCTTGTTACATAATGTGTATAATATCTAAGCAACTGTATCTTCTTATCTCAGTGGATCCCAGCACAAAATCTGAAAGTTATGGATCGACTCCACTTTAGAATTGAGCACGTAATGTGCACATGATATCAGCACAATCCTGTTGCAAAGCTGCATTGATGAAAATGCAAACCCTATTTAAAGAAGAGCTGTTGTTTTCCTCTGGCCAATGCATATCCCACTGTTAAATCAAATAAATAGTTGTTTATCACACATGTTTTTATGGTCCTTTCTACAGCAAGGTGAGTGCCATATTGATTTAAGTGACAGTGACTTCCCTGTGGAATATTTCATTAGACAGGTTGTTCTGCTGATTGCTAAAGAAATACAGGTTCTTTCTTTAATGTAGGCTGTTGTTCACTTAAAATGAACTTGATCCTTAACAAGAGAAATGTTGTCATCGAGACTCTTTAAAAGTGACTGTTACAGAGAATTATGATGAACTTCAATATTTTTTAATTTTGTTTAGTCAACTTCCAATATATTTTAACTTAACCAGAGACTGATGGTACTGTTGAAGGCAGCCGTTTGAAAGTGTTGCTAAGCTCAGCAGCTTTTGGAAGGCAATTCATGTTCACCTCTAGTTTTACAATTATAGTTGTTAATGTAGTTTAACAACCAATCTGTATATTGTCTTCAATGCACTATCTATTAATATCACCAAGTTCTCACTGCTTAAATTATAATATTGAAAAATTCGCTCAGAGGAAAGAACAAATCAACATTGTTTTTCTTTCAACTGCCTGTGTTTGCTCTGCCAGTGTTCTCTTCCCCCATCTCGCTTGAAGGTATTGATTTGCTGCTGGACTGTGGTTTCTTAGGTAACGGTGACTCTTGGGACTGTGCTCAGATGCAAAAGCAAAACATTGCATATTCTGGAAATAAACACAGAAAACGCTGGGAATGCTCAGCAGGGCAGCAGCATCTGTGAAGCAAGTTGGTGTTCCAAGTAACCTTACATCAGGATCCAGGGAGGTATTCCCTGTAGACAAAAGAGAATGCAGATGCTGAAATCTGGAGCAACACACAAAAAGCTGGAGAAACTCAATGGTTCAGGCAGCATCCACAGAGGGAAATGGACAGTTGACATTTTGGGTCCAGTCCAAATGAAGGATCTTGACCCAAAACATCAACTGTCCATTTCCCTCCATACATGCGCCCTGACCTGCTGAGTTCCTCCATCTTTATGTGTGTTGCTCTAGGCAGACCTGCCACTCGTGAATTAGGCTCTCTCCTCTTCCCAAGATTTGAAGCCCCTGACCAATTTGCCCACGATAAATGATCTGCAGTAAACTCCATTCCCCCACAAACTTCTTCCCTAATGCACTCATAGTATTTGTCAATAACTTTGGTGGCCTTAAAACTGTATCAAACACTTCCAGTGATTAGCAGAATGAACATTTGCTCCATTTCCACATTTTAACATGGGAGGGGATGACTGGAATCAGTTGGAGCTGAAGACCATTATCCTGCGGGTTGCTTCGATGGATTTCGCAATTTATCCAAACTGCCCGGCAAGGCATGTTTGAGTTTAGTTTTATTCCCCTAACAAGACAAATTACTGAAGTGAAATGACTATTTCTGCAATGTCCCTCACATTGGATTAACTCACCAGGGAAGATTTAATACATATATTTGCTTACTAACACAATATGAGGCTGGAAATGTCATTTCACTGTCACCCATGCTTTCTTTGTTACTGATCTAGCTGGATATCCAAAATATAAGGCGATAACATTTCTCATGACACCTAGTCCATCCATGTTTGGATAGTAAGAGATGGGCTGCTCAGAGAAAGTTAGCAGTGTCACCATTTAAAGAGTGCAGAAAGAGATGGACATTTAACTGAATTACTTGCTCCAGCTGGTTTTCCAAGAGAACTCACAAAGAAATATCTGCACTGTCAGTTAATCCACAGATCATTAAAAATTGCATCACTGGCTATGAAATTAAATGCAAGCAAAGCATTTGTGATACTTTCTGGCGGAAATGAACTACAAAATTTTGTTAAACTTATGTAGAACCATGAAGTACCGTGTACAACACACATGAATGCTGGAGGAACTCAGCAGGTCAGGCAGCATCTATGGAGGGAAATGTTTTGGGTCCAGACCCTTCACCAGGACTGAGTACAGTATACAGTTATGGTCTCCAAATTACAAAAAAAGGATTTGGAAACGTTGGAGAAAATACAAATTTTTTTAGGAACTATACCAGAGCTGAGAGGTTGTAACTATTAGGAAAGGCTGAACTAATGGGGTATCAGTTCTGTAAAACAGAGTCAGAGGTTACCCAGTAAAGGTCTTGAGATTATGAAGGTGCTTGGTGGGAAAGTTGTCATAAAGGTATTTCTGTACAAGAGATTTTAAAATCACAGCTCATATTATCCAAACATCCAAAGGAGAATTGAGGGACAACTTCTTGGAGGAGTTTGAATGTAGAATTTACTTCAATAAGGAGCTAAAATAATCAGCATAAATGCATTTAAAGGGAATCTAGGAGAAAAGAATAGAATGTGCTGATTTGTGGGATAAAGCAGAATTGAAGAAGGATCACATGGAGGGTAAACACTGAAACAAATCAGAGTCAAATGATTGGTTTCTATTGATAAAATATATGGCATAGAAATTCACACTGGCAGTTCCTTTCACTGTATGATATAATAGTAACTGTATGCAGTATTCCTTTTCTGAAATTCAGTTCCATTGACTTAAATGGAACTGAATTTCAGAAGCATATACAATTTATAGCCATAATTACACAATGTGTTCAACACAAGCAACCAAATGTGACTTTCTATCTCTAAAAATTTAAAGTCGTACATCAACTGCAAAGGTTTCATTCCATGATGGGTTAGTGCATTCTTCTTGACTGTATTGATTAAATCAGCTTGTCTTGACACTAAGACTGAAAAAAGCAGCCATCAGACACAAAGTTCCTTGCCCATAATACCAGATCTACAGAAAACTCCATTTTCCTACAAACTTCTTCCCTAAATCCCATGTGTAACACACTGAAAGTTCAGTATAAATATCAGTATTACCAAATCCTCTGCAAAATATACTAGATTGCTTTATTGTTAACCAATTCTCTGAATGCCTTTCCAGCAGTACTAATTGTCTTGGAAGCTGTTTTTTGGTGAATATCTAAGCTTTCAGGTTTTGGTCCATTTTTTTTCAGAAATTAGCCTTTGTACATATTTGTTGAGGCCTTTACTTTTCCCACCAACTTATCTTGACCCGATCACCTATGTCTCATGCTCCATTCAGCAAGCTTTTAAAATGGTACTGAGTTCCCATTGTATTGGCAGTGATGAGGAGCAATGTCTGTTATTGACATTTGCACAAAATTTAGCTATATAATGTGTGTTAATTGGAACGTACCCAGCAGGTCAAAATAAACAAATGAACGATAAAAGGAAAAAAGATGGCAGGCAAAAATAAACAACTTTAGATAATTCACTCTTTTTTTTGTCTGTATGAGAACTGGCTTACAAAACTGCTCCAAAGTTGTACCATACTTGTTGTTTACAATAATCTCTCTCAAATCTATGCCAATGTCTTTAATGATTTAATCATGATAATTTATACCATTGCATTCTAAGACAGGGGCTAGGGTATTCATGTTGTTTCATGAATTAACCAGTTCTTCAAATGACTTATAATTTGGCTAGAGCAGGAAAGTTATTATTAACGTGTGCATCTTTGCATCCACAGCTGAAAGGAAATTGGACTTCTTCCCTCTGTAAGGTCACTTCTGGCACCAAAGTGCTGCATCTTTCCATTGAACCCCCAAAACTCAAGTTTTCAGAGTTATGAAAAGTTGTTAAGATGAATAAATGAGAAATTAGGCATAAATTTTGAGACTATAATTTTCAGCTTAAAATAGTCGAAGACGACTTTCTACTTCCAGCAATGGAGATAGAGAAAAAGTTACAAAAAGATATCATGCTTATGTGTGTACATAAATAAACTATAAAAGAATGGACTGAGTCAGACAAGTGTCCTGACAGAACAGAAGATTACACTATAATCGATGATATGAGTTGTTAATGGAACCAGGTTGATTGAAATAAAGATATAGAGATACCATACCCAGAATGTCGAGAAAATGGATTTTGGAAGAGCTTCACAATAACTGTTCCAGTGTCAAGCCCTGAGTGCTAGAAGTATTCTTTATTGACCTGGATCGAATAAAGATCTTGAACAGCCTGGCTGGAAGACAATTATACTGTCAACATTGCATAGCAAAGTCCGTGAGGACACATTATCAGAGTTGAAAATGGCCAGTGAAACCTTTCTAAAGAGTACACATTAATCATTATGAGAAGGGGATTGATAATGTCTTATTACTCAAATATAGGCACTCAAAGTCAAACTCAAGGGGCGGCACGGTAGCGTAGTGGTTAGCACAACCCTATTTCAGCGCCAGCAATTGGGGTTCGATTCCCGTCGCTGTC
>JARFYF010000058.1:19590302-19604573 GCA_030265395.1 Rhina ancylostomus | reverse complement strand
TGGTGATTTCATGTGTTGGAGTCAATACATATGAAGTCTATGAAGCTTTGTTTGGCAAAGCTGTTTCATGTAATTTTGCAACTGACTGAATTCTAATACATTTTTGGATTTAGAATTATGAGACATCAGAAGTATTAAAAAGTGGAATAAGGCTGAATTGTAGCTTTGAAAAGACATTAGGAGAAGGAGTACAAGGAGCAATTAATTATTTTACAAAACAGCTTTAGGGAAAGCTGCAACGAGAGATTCAAAAGAAACTACCAGATGAATATTATTGTTTATGCTTACTACCCTGATGTGCATCCTTATTCAGTGTACAAATGCCATAGCCCAAACAGCCAAATCCTGAGAGAAAATGAAAAGTTAACAATCTAAAGTTTTTTTAAAAAATAGGTCTTTAAAACAATCCTATTTTCTGATATACACCAGGAAAATGTGTAGGATCAAGATTGGTTTCAATAAGTGTTAGTCAATGAACTGATTTGATACAATGCACAGAACAAATGTACAAACGCAGCAGAAGAGAGCCATTAGTTATACAAGTCAGTAGCAGAGGAGAAAGGGAAAAAAAAAATCAAGTTGCATCTTACAAACTATTCAGATGGGGAAAAAAAATACTAAATTTGTCCAAGATCTTACCTTTATCCCGAACAAAAAATGATATGTCTTCAATGATACAAGGCCCCTCTTCCTGGATTCCATTTGGATACGAAGGAGATGGGGATGGGGATGGATATGGAGAGGGACTGCTATAACCACTGGTCTGTTCAAGAGGTACAGGGGAGAGGTCATTCTGAAAAATGCTGCTACATTGCTGGGAAGGGAAGGGTGCCCTGTGCCCATCTGGTGCATCCATAATCTACAAAGTAGAAACAGGAAAAAAAGGGATAAGTGAAAGTAAGAGGCTGTAAAGTCCAAATCATAACAGCTTTCGAAGAATATAATAAACCATTGCTTCACAGAAGTTCTGATTGAAAAGATTAACAAACTTTAAACATAAAAAGACCAATAGGGCATTGCATTTTGTTTTCATCAAGGTATCAGAGCATTTGGGATCTCATGTTGAGCAAATTCCTCTCAAATCCCTTAATTATAATCCTAATTAAAGCCATCAAAACACACTATCTAGGATAAAATGTTGGCAGAACATCGGCCAAAAAAGGGCCTGAGCTGTAATGTTCTAATAATGCATTTGTGCATGGCCACAAGATCCAGTGAAAAGGGTACAGAGACTTTAAAATGTTTTGAAAAAGGTAGGACAAATAGTTCTCAGCTGCACCAATGTCACATTTAAAGATCAACTGATTAAACATTGATCTGCAAATCTCCAAATAAATTTCAATAACAATTGATTGAATTTTCATTAAATGCCAATTAACCTTCAAAAATCTTTTTCATAGCTGAAAATATATTTTGGAAGCCCAGTCACTGTTGTAATAGTAACAACTGTAGAAGTTAGAGCAACAAAATCCCTCAAACAGAAATAGAAACAAGTTACTAATCTGTTCTACTGGCAGCACCAATATACATGCTTTGGTCAGAACCAAGAACATCCCCATTTTAGTTTTACAACCTCATCTGAAACATGATATCCTGACATGCTAGTTTAAATTAACAGTTCAAGCTTCTAGAAGATGATAACTTATGACTTGGCCTAAGAATTTAAAAATGACACTGACAATGGTTTTTACATCCAACTGTACAAGGTGAAGATGCCACAGAACAATAATTGATCCAAGGTGCTCTGTTAGTGCATTTTTAAAAACCATAATGAATTTTTATACACTCAGGATATAATGCAACCCAAAACTTTGCATCCCAGCTGAGGTTTTAATAGGGAGGAAAAGTGATCAAATCAAAATCAAGTGAGCCTGTTCACTTGAAATTCACAGATTAATCTTAGAGGGCATCACAGGCAAGGAGGAATTATATAGTCCTGACACATCCAATCTGAATAACAATCATGTGGCTTTCCCATCAGTTGCTTAACTTGTTCCAAGGTGTGTCTGTCCCTGTCTGTATTTAAAAAAAAGCTATTTGTGTTCCAAGAGAATAGCCTATATCACTTTCCATTTTGTCATTTCTACATGCTTCAAGAAATGGAGTTGAAAAACCAAATTGTATTTTACTTTGCCCCCACCCCCCCAAAATTCTGAGTGCACATTTTATTCTGCACATTAAATTTTTGGGTAGTGATTTGCAAATTCTGCAATGTCTGACTTCTGTGACTCAAATGGCCATAACAAAGGTCAGCTTTATACAGGTTTAGAAAAAACACGAAATATTCAAGTGATGGTTTAATAGAAATACATACCCTCAGTAATTCTTTATCTCCAGGTTCTTTTATAAACATCCCTTCAATTTCTTGATTTATTGCTTCCAAGCTGTTCCTAAGTCGTGGAATTAACTTTGTGATAGCGAGGTTTGCTGGCAAAATTGGTACAAACTTGGAAGTTCCCTTTTAAAGATATTTCAATGTTGTTAAAAAAGCAATACAAAAAAGTTTAATGAAGAGGTTTATAGTTTTAAGTGCACACAGCAATAAAGTGATTAGTTTTTCTTCTAACAATGTATACCAATACTCTAAAGCCCTTAGTCAAGTCCTCAAATATCTCACTGGAGATTTTTTTTTATACATTGATTTAAAATATCAACAGGCAAATTTGAGCTTTTAACAAAATATTGTCAAGCCAGTTTTAAGCTTGTTGTACCCTACATTTAACACCAAATACACAGTCTCAGATTTTAAATGTTCTGTCAGCCATTTTAAGACATTCAATAATCAGTAATACCATAGGGAAAAGAGTTAATACATAATTGATAAATACAGTTTCCAAATAAAGCTAAATATTGCCAATTTAAAATGAAATTCTTGCAGATTGAATTATATGGAAACACTTCAGAAAGTTACTGCAGGGAAAGTACAAAAAGAAATGGGGCACTTAAGTATACTTCTCCCTTATGCAATGCTTCCATTTCCCCCCACTCAAAGCAAACTAAAGATCTACTTCAATTCAGTGTTCAATATGCAAAATTAAGACTTACAAACATGTACTGTTCGCTCTAATACATGTTTGAAGATATTAACAGATCAGCATAGACTGAACTGGAAAGTCAAATTCAAGGCATAGAATCATCCTATGTCCATAGATATTCACAACATAAGGGCTAACCTAGTTAAAATATATTAAAATGTACTGCTATTCTAAGCCACAATGGTATAAACAAAGTCCATTCATGACAAGGAATTCATCTTACTTGCTGTACCAAACCCATGGCAGTATGATCTCCATGCAGTGGTGATTGACGCTCTTTGTCCTTACTATGCCGCTTGCTGAGTTTGGTGCGTTGGAGTTGTTGTCTGAGCTTTGCAATCTGGTTAGATGTCACAAAGAAGGAAAATATTAAAATCCATCATCTTGATCCCTTTACTTCATGTGGGTGACTGCTAAATATTTTCAAAACAGAAAACAATAGATTTTTTGGACATGAATTGGAATTATGGAACACAAGCAAGAAAATAGGCAGAAGATTAGCTACAACCTTATGGAATGGAGAAGCTTCAAGGAACTTAATGATTTAGTTTGTTCATCCTGTATTACAAGTACTTTAATGCTTTCAATTTGAAAAGTTATTGCACAAAAATCATATTTCTGAAGTTCAGGTGATCAAAGGGCTCAAGGGGCTTAGATCAACAAAAAGCCACGGTTTCATTGTTGTATTATGTAATTGCTTCAATTATTGAAATACTTTGGATTTTGTTAAATGAAATTTAGTTAGTGCAAAATCCATGCAAGATTGGTAAGTTATTACAAAAACATGGTGACATACTTTGTTATTGCCCTTTATCTTCTATATATCTATCTTAAACAACTCTTTCCACTCAACACATGATAAATGAAGCTTTATGTTCCAGTTTGAAAGCTTGACTTGTATGTGGTGAGACACTTCAAGAAGTGAATTGTAAACAGGAACTTCAGTGTGAATGAAGCACATTCCAAGCCTACTAATTGAAAACTTTTCCATTAATCTCAGGCAGCATAGAGACAACACGGCATAGGCTTAAGAGCCTATCCATTTCCATGGGTCACATCATTTGACCATGTTCATGGCAATCAAAGAAAAGACCACTAACAGTTTTCAGTTTGAAGACAGAAATTAAAATCAATTGAATTTAGCTGCATTCATACACAAACTCATGGAACCTTTCTGGAATTCAGGATGAACCAAAGTGCATTGAAGCCGATGACATTCTTGTGAAACAGTTGCTGTAGGAGTCTGATGAAAAGAATTGTTCTCAAACAAGTAACCAGATAGTGATGTTTTAGTAATTTTGATTAAGGGTACAATTGTAAATCAGACATCAAGGAATTCCCCTACTCATTTCCAAAGTTATGATTTCATGATTCCACCTGAGAAGACAGACAAGTTTCAGATGAAACATTCAACTGTGAGCAACTGCTCCATACTGCATTGAAGTGTCAGCCCCAATTACAGCCTTGTTTCTCTAAACTAGAGCTCAAGTCCATAATAAAATAGTTCAAAAGCCAGAGTGGCATCACAAAGCCAAGGCTGATTTTGATTTTTGTACAAGTCGAGTGCATCCCCACATCTAAGATCAGTGCACATCTTGCTGTGACTGGAAAGAATTTGAATGTTATACTCAAGTATTGGTCCTATTTGGTCCTTCTGTCATGGTAGGAGTCCAAAATCTATAATAGGTGTGCAATAATATCAATACTGGGAGGATACGATAAAAAACTTGAATTGATTGCCACAAACACTTTTTAGTGCAAATTAGAATACATGCAAGGGTTTATTTGGTTATTTATCAATCTAAAAATTACTTTACTGTACTTTCTCAAGACCATTTCCTGAAAGGAATGTTGACCATCATATTACAATCATGCAGAATTCCCAACCAATGCATCTTGGCTGCTACACTTATGCAGTTTCATCTTTCCTCCACAACTCAAACTTCCAAATGCTCCACTGCAATGCATTTTGAAAGTACAGTCAATGCCAATAATGTTATTTACAAAATTTTAACTATAACTGCGCTTTACGTCACCATGAGGTAAGTGCTTAAGTACATTTTTAATCCATCAAGGAAATTGATTCAATATCACAAAAGGCACCTTGTATGGTGCTAATTTTGATGCTTTCTCAAAGTTACTAATTCCTACCATACTTGGTTAAAAAGATGGAGTGATGCTGGTTTACCCAATGCCTTCATAAGAGAAAACAGTTCAGTCATCAGATCAACTAAAAAGATCATACAAGACAGTAAATGTGCCATTATTCCTCCTTTTGCAAAATTAAATAGAAGACAGGAAACCCAACCAACAGATGGACATTTGACCACATCATGCCTGCTCTAAAGAACTCAGCTCCATTCTTTTGCCTTTGAAGCCCTACAAAATTTCCAATTTTCAAATGTTTATCCATTTTCCTAATGATATTAATGAATCTGTTTCCACATTGGTTATGATCTAAAATGCAGTTTAAAAACAAATAGTGCCTCAATCTATGTCTTGTTTACTTAACTTTCTGAAAGTGTTTCACCCCTTTTACTCCTTTCAAAAACCTTTATTTTAGACACCTGTATGGAAACTCCGTAAGTCCATGTTCAAAGGAGAACTCCAGCTGCTCTAGTTTCTCCATAAAGCTAGAGAGTTTCTTTTACCTGGTAAAAAAAATTGGTGATTTCCTCTGCAACTTCTCCCAGGCTATTTTTCTCCATAAGTATTTGAGCTAGTATAGTACAACGTGCAAGTAGATAAAGAAATTTAACCTAGGGTTCCACAGGTATATCATCTTTATTAGCATACGCCTTACCTCTTTTAGCTGATCTGCACTACCCCATGATGCAGAACGTTTGTGAGAGTTCTTCCTTTTCAGTCCTATCTCATGCCAAGTACTAGGAGTCTGCAAACACAAAAGTCCTTCATTTGAAATGAAAGGAAAAATAGCATTCAACTTAAGTTTCCACAACCAAACATTTAAAGTGCAGAGCTGGATTCCATTCCATGAAGCAAAAAAAAATTGCCATTGTATAGTACTTGCTGCAGAAGCAACAATATAAACACATTATCTTGATCTTAAAATAGGGGGATTAGAATAAGTGAACTTATAGCTAATTTTCATAAACTTTTACCATTAACTTTGAATCGTGCAATTTGCAAGCTCCCCCCCCCCCCAAATAACCTGGAGACAGATGAGACCAAGTTAAATTTTCAGGAAAACCTAAAGGGCCAAAGGGCCTGAATTGTGCCGTCGTTTTTATATGTTTCTAAAGTTGTTTGTCCAGTTGAAGGACAATTCAAAAGATCAAAAAAAATCAACATTTCTGCAAGCACTAGCTGTACCTTGGATGAATTTTGAATTTCTAAGTGACTGTTGTATCTTGTGGTAGTTAGAACAGAGGCAGAGGCAGTCTCCATGATTATAGAATTGCAATCTGCCAGATAATGAGACATTGTTTCATCCTCTATTCTCTCACATCTTGGATGCCCAGCATTATTCCTAATTGTTGGATATTCCACAAAATCTGTGGCAAGTCTGGACAAATACAAGTGTAATGAGTGATGAGCCCCATCCATTTAGCTGCAAATAGTTCTTTTTGACCTGATCAAAATACCCATTTTTGTTAAAACTGTACTTTTACTTCAATTCATGCTGCAACCAAAAGGCTTCTTAACAAGAATTGAAGCAATGAAATAGTGTGTAGTTTGGGGTGGGGGGGGGGGGGGGGAAAGANNNNAAGAGAAAGAGGGGAGGTAAGGGGAAATAAAAAAAGGTAGGCAAAAAATGTATCCAACCAAAAAGCACAACATGCAAGGGCAATTGTTAAAGCAACTTACTCCAATTAATGCATGATCAATACAATTTTTCTTGTAAAGTCAATGAATATTTTTCTTTGAGCTCAGAACCATGGTAAAAGAAATTATAGATTTTATCTGCAAATATAGACAATGAAATCTAGAAAGGCAAATCTTTGGTTTGAGGGAGAGAAGTGCAATATCACTGCTGCATTTCTGCAGCAACTTTGGATTTGCTTTATATGGCAATTTCCTCTGCCAGTTTGTAACAAGATTAGAATGAACCTGAAAACTGACAAAAGCTAAAGCAAGGAAGCAGCATTTAGTAGCATCTAAGATAGCACTACAGAAGTCAACCAAAACTACCAGGAAAATGATGAAGTTAAGCAAATGACGACATGCATGGTGATCATGAAGGACCAGTACTGCAAACTGTTCTCAGTCATCTCTTTGGTGCTGACCAAAGGGAAAAATACAAACACCTACTGTTTAGTCATTTACTCTCAAAAACTTTGAATTCAATTGAAATGGTCAAAATGTATATTAATTCTAGGTAATATTTACAATGAAGTTGACAAAATATTATCTATCCTGTTAGGTGGCATTTTGTCCAAGGCTAATGCTTCAGACTAGAATGCAGCACTGTAAGCCCATGTTTCCTTACCACTTACTTGTGCACTACACTCTTTAGTTATAAAGGCAATGCATTTCTTCCAGGCTCTTACAATTAAAACAAAAAAGTGAGCACATGTCTACTTCAATGTCTCACTAATGATCCATGTGGTAGAACATGTCCAAAATTACCAACAAACCACCTTTACCCTGTGACAAAAAGGGTCTATAATGTTCACTTCTGAACAACTGTCTTGAATAAATGTGATGTTTATGTGTCAGTCTTGAACATTCCATAATGAAGATACAAACCTATTTAAAAAAGATTCTGGATTAAAAGGATGTATATAGGCCACAATATATCAACCCAAATACCATGTGGTGGATGTACAAGAGACAAAATCACCTTTGCTTCATTGGTTCAAGATAGGTCGTATACACCCTCAAGTGTGTCAAAACACCAGGTTGAGATGGAAAACTATGACCTTATTGTGAACATCAGCTTTGAAAGCAAAACAGCAAAGTCAGAATAGCAAGCAAATCCTGTGAAAGTACTTTACATACTTTTTTCCCCCAAAATCTTCAAATTGAAACAAAGGCAGTCAGGTTCAGCCACTTTTAGCTGATACCTTTGTGATTGAGCATTTAACTTCAGTACATCAAAGCACAAGGCCTTTCTCCTCAAATTAGCAGCTCAGAGTTATGGCTATTGTTTCCATTCCAAAAATCAGATGTATAAACAGAAAATATTGGAACAAAGTCACTATCAGAAAGATTCCATCCCACACAAAAAAAGTGGTTCAGCTAGGGCCAATTACTAGATCATCTACAACCTCTAAGAAAATGCAGATGCTGACAATTCAAGGTCAATACAAATCACGCAAAAGAAAGCAGAGAAGTTTATACAGAGAAACATATCATCAGCATTTACTGCTGCAAGACCATTGTCACACCTTTTATTAATGGCTGAAGGAACAGAAGACCATATGGTGAAACAGTGACCAGGACATGCTGGTGCAGTCTGGTGAACATGCACTGTAGTGATAAACAGCATACAATATTTCTAGCTTGCACAAGACTTGCAAATTACCCTAAGGAGTAAAATAGGTCAAAACCTCATTAAAAAAAGGCCAGCCCTAAGCAGTTCTTTACATCATTAGTATTACTCCCTAATCCCAACAAAATACTCAGGTTCCCCCTACTTATTATTAATGACCTCTTCTGATTTTGACCAACAGAGGGAGGTGGGGGCAGTGGCAGAGAAGCCTTTACAGCTCCAGGCACAATGAGACCCCAACTTCATTCCTCCGCAGTCCCCACGGCAGGGAATGTACAAAGATGTTTGTAAGTATTTTCCCCTGAAAGGTATAATGCCTTGAGCATTAGGTGCAATGAAGCCTTATACCAAACTGACAGGGACCCTACACATTCAATGTTCAAGCTCAGATGAGAGTTGCAGCTGTAGTTTGGGCATCCCTAATCTAATTAGCATATCCAATTTCTAGCTCTATGGTGGTGTTGATCTAGATTTCCCCTTGAATGAATCCACAATACTTGCTTCAACTCCTCATGGTGAGAAATTCCACATTCTAACCACTTGAAGGGTTTCTGCCAAATTTGCTACTGGATTTTAGTGGGCATCATACTTTTACAGTTTCCAATTCCGTCTCACTCTCCAAGTTGAAACATTTCCTGAACCTCTAATACAGAATGAATTTGATAGCATAAAGGACTGTCAGGCTCCTTTCCACAGGATGTCACATTCTGTTCAAATTCCTCCCAATAGATAAAACCACTGCTCAATTACCATTCCAAAGAATTTTTTTTGTACCTTCAATGCCTCTTATGCCCTTGTGGCAATTATAATTGTTCAGTGTATTCCAAGTGAAGCTTAACAGAGAAATCTTTGTTAAAATGCAAGTTTTTTTAAAGTTAAAAACCCAATTAACCTGGCTTGTTACTTTTATGGTTTGTATGTGTACTCTCAGATCCCTTTCTTGAAAGTATCTTCTTTCCAGTGGAGTACGTGATCCCCTTATTTCTCCAAAAGGATAATACCTCTAATTGAAATCAATTTCTGCACAGAGAAATAGTGTCACATTTAAAATCTCAGACAAATGAAATGCTGGGGACTTCATCTGTTTCAGCTTGACCCACAAACTGTAGAACATCTTCAATTACAGTGGTACCTTGTTTGCATCTCAAGTGGCCTTATTCTTGAAGCCTGCCAACATAGGTTAAAGTAATGTAATATTCCTATCTTTGTTTGCACATTAAAAAACTGAACAATGAAATTTTTGATCCAGAAAAATCAACTATTTGCAACTGGTTAGTTAGATTAGATCTATTAAGTTTGTCAGCCCTGATCACTTGCCTTGCCTTGTCTGAATTTGTTGTTCAAAGTCCACTTGGCACAACTGAAATAACCTCAAAAACCATGTACCTAGCAACTGTTACCACCTTTCTAAACCTACAAGCCTATGATTAATCATGTGCTTCAACATTTGTAGAATGCTTTAATCCTACCCTTGAGTAACTACAAACAATGGAATTGAAAGCCTAATTATGCCCTTTTCTAATTTTAATGAAGCCAACCACATATGCCTACAATAGGTCAGAGATTGGATATCCTGCAAATGAGTGACTCATTGCCTGACAAAGCCTTCCTAGTCCACATGGCAGAGATCATGCTTGATAGAATACCCTTCATGTTGCTCAACAAATGCAGCTCCAATATACAAAAAAACAAGAACTTGAAAAACAGCTTCTTGCATTATGAGCAGACGTAAAATTTATTTCTTCCACCACTGATGCAGAAGCTACAGTATGCCATCTGCAAAATGCACTGGTTACCTGAAAAGCAACTGACTTTCTTCATATGCAGAAATACTTACAGCTACTAAGCTGCCCTTGAGGTATTGAGCATCACATTTCACAAAATATCACCTTTGTGGAACACAATTATAGGCTCTTTGACAAGTTCTTTTTGGTCTAAGACCAAAAAGAGCAGGCACATTAGTGTAGTGGTTAGCATAACACTATTACAGCACCAGTGACCCAGGTTCAATTCTGGCCACAGACACTGAGTTTGTATGTTCTCCTTGTGTTTGCATGGGTTTCCTCCAGGTGCTCCAGTTTCCTCCCACATTCCAAAGACTTATGGGTTAGGAAGTTGTGGGCATGCTACAGCACCAGAGGCATGGCATGGCAACATCTGCAGGCTGCCACCAGAACACTAAGCAAAAAGATGCATTTCACTGTTTTGATGTACATGTTGACTAATAAAGATATCTTCAAATTACTCTTTCCTTTTCCCCCTCTGCACTCCTAATTTCGAGCCCTGGATATTTTAAAGCAATCACCACAATTTACCAGAAAGTGGAACAAAACCATCAAATGCAGAACTATAATTGATAATATTTCTATTCATGTGCAATAAAATGTTTCTGGTTGCAATGTTTTATTTCATAATTGCTCCTTCATTATTTCAGAATTGCCTGCAAGAGCAAAAAAGGACACCACACAAAAAGTCCCAACTTTAAAGGATGTGGGCAACAAGTGGAGCTTGCCTATATTTTAAAAAACCAACATTGATTAAGTAGGCCATTTAACAGTCACCTCTTGATATGCCCTGAATGCATAGTAACACTCAAGTCAGCACAAAAGCCAATTTTGTATTATTTTGCAATGCAACCAAACTCTTCAAAAATAGAGAGCCAGTTGTGGGAGAGTTTTTTTGCTGGTAAGTGCTGAAAGCACAAACTCCTTTCAGGTAATCTTAACCCCATTGATTTATCAGGAGATATACTGTACACAATTAAAAGTGGTCAGCTTGTGCAACACCAACACACTCATTTTAACCTGTATTTTTGAAAAGTGAAGAAGTATGAAGCCACTGGGATCTAAAAAACACTAATCAGTAGACTCAAATGTAATTTTAAACTCCGGCCTGTGGTTGAAAGCTACCATAGGAAGAACTGGGAGGAGAGTGCATGGTTATTTTTGACAGGTCAAAAAAAGCTCTTGCTCAGCCAATTTCACTTATCCAACTGTTTTAAAGCAGGCAATTGACCAGGTGTCTCAGTTTGAGTTTGATGTTTTCCTAGCCTAAAACTACTTAAGGGTTAAAATTCCCTTTTGTACATTATATATTGTGAAAGGGATTAACACACGGAGGCTGAAGGAACCCAAAGATGCAACTTTGCAAACACTATTATAGTGCTGAAGGAACACAAAGTGCTTGGTGTGAAACAAGCAGAGGCCAACTGATGCAACAAGATTTTTTAGCATTAAGATTTCATGGGTCATTTGATTTGATACTGCATCTGGAACAAGTGCTCTTGACTTGCTATCATAAACACATTTATATTTAATGAAATATTTCAGTGAGGATTCTTTTGAAGTCATACCCTGTTGAAGATTGTTATGAAAAGGAACTGTATCCATTAAATGCAACCCAAAAGAACATTAACTAATGACTACATAATTGAACAAAGTTTTAGGATACCATGATTGAGTTCAACTCAACTGAAAAAGTTTGGAAAAATTAACAATTGTAACAGATGGTAGATATTAAAAAGGTTAGTCACAACTTTGGTTAGAACTGTCAAGTCCATAAACAGTACCTTTTAAGCTAGTTACACAACTGGAGGCATATTCTCACAATTTTAATTCCAAATGATGATTTTCTTTCAAGGTGGTTGTGCTTTTAATTCTCCTTCATTAGAAAATTTTCATGAATGTTCCAGTTATTCATCTAATCCAGTCTGGGAGATTTCATGAAAGATGTACATCATTAATAAGAATTTTCTGCAGATATTGTTAAAATTGGGGATATCAATCAGCTGTAATGAAGCCCAAATTAAGCTAATTTCTTTTGCTACTGGTAACCTTTTGGATAGTTTAGTTAATATTAAAACTTTAAATTGGGAATTGTTGCAGATGGAAGGCAAGTTAGCCAAAGTTGGAGAATTTGACATTGTCTGGAAGGCTACAAAGCACCTTGAAGGAAAATAAGGTGTTATGCCTCAACTGATTAGCCTTGTTGCAACAGCGCAGGAGGCCACAAAAATGGGGTCAGTGTGAGAATGAGAGCAAGAATTCAAGTGGCAGGCAAACAGAAGCTCTGTATGGCTCCTGTTGACCAAATGCAATTGCTTTGCAAAGTGATCACTCAACCAGTCTTTGGTTTCTCCAGTGTAAAAAGCCACATTGTGAACACCAAATGCAGTGCAAGTGAGTTGCTGCTTCACTTGGGGGTGCCTGGAAGATGGAAGGGACATAGTTAAAGGATAGGAGTTTCCTCTCCAGCAGTAGTATGAGAATGCAGTGTGCCATAATCCATTTTGCTATGCAGGGTACTGCATCAAAAATTGCAGATAAATAGCTCATGAAAAGCAATGGAATACAAGTGAAAACAAATGCTTCTTCCATTTCGTTGCTCAAATTCTTTAAATTTTATTGCAGCACAACCATTAGCCTCCTTTTGTTCAACTGTAGGAGCAAACAAAACCCAAATGAATCTCACCTGTCCCTCCCAAGGTTTGGGAAATCAGTCATAAGAAACAAGGTTGATGGAAAAAGAGAAAGTGGGTTTCAAAGTCTAAAGACTGAAGCGAGTTCTGCAGAACTTTTAATATTGTCCTATAGTTATCATTTAACTAATCCTTTTACAGTTGGCAAGAAAATGACAAAATGATCTTACATCTGTGTGCTGAAGAGCACATCACATTGAATTGTTACTACCTTGGACAAATACATCAATTGAAATTTCTCCAGCTCAAGATGGTCTGTAATTTTTTCATCATCTTAAATTGTGGTAGGTTGGAATTGTAGAGGAGAGCGCAAAATCACTGCATTTCTTTTGCTTTGTCCTGTTGAAACCTGAACTTTGTGGTCAAAATACTGAAAAAAGTAGGTCTATTTTTAAGAAAAAAGGGCCCCGGTTTAAAGCTCAAAAGGTTTTAGTTTGCCCATTAAGGGTATAATTCCATACCAGACAAGAACTGCAACTAGGGACAGTCATGGCTCTAACCTGTGATCAATTGTTGGCCATGTTTTACTGTAAAAAGTTAAGGGAAAACAATGGTCAATTTCCTTTTAATTATCCCACCCACCCCCCAGTATAGGGAAACCAAGTTCATTTATAGGAATCTTCAGTTCAAGCTGAGTAACTACATCTGAGTTTACTTGTTATGGGGGCAGGGTACATTCTAAAAAAACAAAATGAGTCAAAACCAAGGAGCATTTTAGGCACAAGTCAAGCAAGCCATCTCCATGCAAAAGATGCACAAGAGTTTACTTGTTTAGACCCATGGAGTTCAGAGTACAACATATTGAAGCTTCCTGCTACTTATTCAAGCAAGATCATCCCACTCATTAAATTCTGACTGGAAAAGGAACCCAAAATGTAGTGGAAAGAACTTCATTGCCATAAGATAAACACATCCACGTTTCAGTGTGCCAGGCTTGCTAACTAGTTCAACCACCGAATCCAATGGTTGGTGGATTTGGTTCCGGATACTCCAGGAATATGACACTTCCAAATGCCAATTTGCTAATCATTTCAAGTGAAAAAGGTCACATGACACAAGTAACCACCAAGTTTCTTTAGTCAAGACCCACATGCTAATCATTCCATACCTGTTATCTGCTGCCAGTGCTGCTCAACTGCTGAAAAGCCACTGTTTATTCAAACTACAGGGGTCACTGCAAAAATTTTAACTATTTCGTTTTCCATCAAGGAGCTCTAACCATACATTATATAGTTGCTTCAGTCAAATGATTCACCACTGGTTAAAAACTATTCTACCTCAAAGCAGACCATACACAAAAATTA
>JARFYF010000058.1:19552848-19572739 GCA_030265395.1 Rhina ancylostomus | reverse complement strand
AAAACAAGTTGAGCTACTAACCCAAGGCTGCTTTCACTAGGAAAAAAAAACAAAAAATTAAACACCGTTAGCAAAACTTATTGTCGATTTCAAACGACCGGGATTAGTATTTCTGCGGCTCCACCGGAGCAGGGCTCAGACTGTTGTGCCTGGCAGCAGGTGCAGTACCTTTACTGACGGGAGAGGTGCAGCAGGAGGCAGAGAAACTGGCTTTCCTCTCGACAGACGGCACCGCTCTCCAGGCCGCCTCTTGATCGCCCGGCCCGGGGGCAGCGCCGGTGGAAGTGGCGATGCTGTGAAACGCGCTGCGGCTCGCCGGCGGAGACGCAGACACGGAGGTGGCCGGGGCTGGCGGCGAACACGAGGAGCCGGCGGCCAGCCTGGGGCCAGCGACGCCGCCGCTCGGAGCATTGTTGCCGGCGGCCGCTCGCAGCTGGAAGGGGACCGTGGCTCGGAGCGGCTGGGGGCGGCTGGAGGTCGGGGAGCCGCTGGGCCGCACTCGCTGCGCCACCTGCGATGACATCGCCGATCGACCAGACTCGGGAAGGGGATTTAAAGAACAATAAATGGCGGCAGCCACCAGCTCCAGGGACGAGAGCCCACTTCCCCTCGCCGTCCCCCACTGCCTGACACTGCAGTTCACACTCGCTCTAACTTTCCTTCAGCCACTGGAAGGCCGCCTCCACCCGCCCTCCTCGCTCCCTCACTGGGCGCGCATCCAACCACCCCACCTCCCATTGGCTGCTCTCCCCGCTGCTCGAAACCATCGCAGCCAATGGCAAGGGGGTAGTGGCCCGTCTCTGGAACGGTGCCAAGGGTTGCAAGCGCCGATTGGCTACTTGACATGAGGCGGGACGCTATTCCAACTCTTTCACTGCTACTGGATCGCGTCGACGTCACTCCAGCCGGTCGCCGTCAAAGTTTGCTTTTGATTGGGCGAGCGCCATGAGGAGCACCATGGCAACGTTAATGAGTGATGTCACAATCAAAAGCGGCTGTCAGTCACGTGACTGTTCCTTGCTCTGTTTTACTAGCAGCTTTGACGTCATGGTAATAATAAAAATAATGAAAAATACTTTCTGTTTCTCAATGAACGTTGATTGAAATCGTTGTTATTTGCTTAATGCAATTCAAAAAGCCGATTTGCCATGGATTTGACTGCGATTCCTGCATTGTTTGTGTTTTTTTTCCTTTACATCCGCCTTAGTTGACATTATCTTTCATCAGCAAAGAAATTGTTCGACTGCTGCCACTCAGTACCACAAACTGATGGTCAGGTCACCATTCGATGCAGGACGTGAACCCAATTATAACCCATATATTTTGAGATGCAATTCAGTTGTCAGCATTTGCTGTGCGGAAGGTTCTACTGCTCCCAGGCTGTGTATCTCAGATCTGCTCGGTAAATAAAATACACTTGGTTCAGGCCCAGTTACCTGATAACCCTGCCCTTCATAGCCATTTGGAGCACGTCACTGTGGAGGATTTCTGAGGAGGAATCTGTGAGAAATCTAGCCTCCCTTTGCAGAAAATATCTGGTTCTGATGAAAGATCACTGGCCTGGAAAGTTAATTTTGTTTCTCTTTCCTCAGGTGCCCTGACCTGGTGAATATATCCAGTATTTTCTGCTTTTATTTCAGATTTCCAGTATCTACAATATTTAGTCTTTACAGAATTTAGTAGCTAGTTAATGGAATAACTTATGTTCCAATCACCACTAACGATAAAGGATACATGTTCTTCACGATGGACAAATCCACTAAACTTGGAAATACTCTTGTCTCATGATGCTCTCTTAGTAAAGAAGTATACCATAAAAATACAATAAGATTCATTGTGAAGTTATACAATAAAAGTGACATTTTGCCAGCAGTAGCTCCAATAAGCAATTCTTATAGGCCAATAATTATAACATCCTTTTCGTGTTAATGCAATCTCTGGAACACAGTCATCACATCAGAAGACTTGGTCTGTTTCAAAGAGATCATGAAAATTTAATGATGGCACAATTAAAGTTGTTGAGCCAAAGTGAATAAGTTACCTGGCCAAGTATCTGATCCCCGATGACAGAGATATTCTGCTGGGAGACGATTACTGTGGATGACATTCTCAATGTTGTTGGTTCAAAAGCTGCATGGATAGCGTGAGACCAATCTGAACAAAACATGTATCCCAACTGATATACAGATTGGAACTCTATCCTTGTGACAACAAACATAATAAAGGACAATTCACAATGGCATGACAAAGCAACCAAAGAAAGGGCAGCCCAAAGGAAACCTGGGGAAGATTAGTCTTCAAGTGATTCGGACTTTTCACATTGTGTGTGTGGGAAAATATTCTTCTCAAAATCCAAACTCTACAGTCAAATGAGAACCTTCAAGCTTGATCAAAGTGGAGTTTAATCATAGAGTGTTATTGTTGACAATGAGATATAAATAATCATTACATTTTAGTCTTTCTCTCATGATACTCCTGGAATAATATATTTTATTCCGGTCAGTTGCTGATCAAATATATTAATGTGATTGCTTTATATTCACACATAACTCCTACCCAGATAAGTAGCTGATCTTATTTCCAAGTCTATATTTCTTTCTCTCAAATGAAGCCCTTATATGCTTTTGCCATTCTTCAGTTATCAAGATGAAGCTGAATTACATAACAAAGAACACAATAAATGCTAATTAACTAGGAAGTCTATTTGGATTCAAAGGATGAAAACATATTATTCATAGTGCAACAAATATGGCCCCAAAGTAGATGTTTTGCAACTGGGCACACATAACTGATGAAAAGCCAGTAAATAAGGAATAATATTTCAGGCTGGAATGTGCAAAAAGAAGAACTTATTTGGAGCACTTTTGATTTGTCTGTACAGAAGGCAGCAGGGATGAAGGATATAAATTCAAAGGAGAGGAAAGGTGAATAGTTGGAGAATAGCCTTGTTACTGAAATATAAGTTGGTTCAGAAGGATAAAGAAGGATGTGGGCTGTTATAAAGTGAAGAGTGTTCACTTTAAAATAATTTGTCTGAACAGTGCTGTGAATGGTAGTACAGTTAATCAGTTTGCCATTTTATTCTGAGAAACATAGTAATTCATTTACCAGTTCATTTGAGACATAAAGGGACCTAAATTGGATAGTACTAGGAAACATGTGCTAGAAATAAGATAGCTGATTAACCTGTGCCTGTTTGACCTACTGCAACACACTCACAACCTTGTTGTTTATCTTCATTGAAGCCACTCCATGCAGTCCAATCCATAACTGGTTAGCACCAGCTGTAGTTAGCCACTGCTGATTGAGTCATGCCTGTATTTCTTAAAGAGGAAGTGCTTATTTTCTGAATTGTTAGTGGACATTATTTCACAGATTTGGGAAGATTGGTAAAAGCAAACGTAAGGCTGAGATAAGAACAAAAAACCTGATTTCCCATCACTCCTTAAGATAGCTTGGTAGACAAAAAGAGAGGACCTCCATCAAGGTGGGGCCAGTAAGACAAGCTCATGGCCAAGCAGCAATTAAGGAGCTCACAGTCAAGGTCAATGCCAAGAGTGAGATAATAAGGAAATGAACGCAGTTGTGCATACAACTTAATGATCTCACGTGCTTGATAATGATCAATGAAGACCTCATCTCAGACCTCGACAATTGTACCACTGGCCTTAAACTCTTCCATGCCATGTATCCTCCAACTATACCGAATAGACATCTCTATCATTCAGGCCCCCCAATCAACATTCATACTGATAAACACCAATTTGCCCATGTGTAATTTAGCACATGGTGTTAGCTGAGTAGTTGCATCCCAATTAGTCAAGGCTGGTACTAAACCAGCAATGTATAAGGATAGGAGTTGCTAACTGCCCACTCCATATACTCCCAGCATAAACACCCAAAATACACTCCATCGAGCAACCCAATTTGCCAATTTATCCAAGTCCATTAAATGTGACTCAATCAAAATTTAATGCAAGTTAATATCCTGATAAAACAAAGTTACTGGCCCTGCCCAATATTATCTGGATGTTTTGTGTCCTGAATGAAATACAGGAGGGGCCTATTTACGCTTTATTTTATTTTTTCATCCAGGAAGAAAGACAATTTCTTCCAGAAGTTGCAGAGATTCACCTTGAAGAATTTATGCAGGTTCACTCCTGGAAATTTAAATTCAATGTTAAATGCTATAAACATATATGAGTATTGGACTTTTCAGTGCTTAAGTAACATAAGCTGCAGCTGCGTTGCTCGAAAAATGTGAATGAAAGTGGGATACTTTCGGTTATATTTTCTTCTTTTTTTGTGTGTATTTCCCTTGCTTTCTTCATCCCTAAGAAAGTTATTTGATGGAGTTTTATTATTTTTTTAGCAGTTAATTTTACTCTCCAAAAACTGAGAAATGCAAATATAGTATTTTGGCATATGTTTGTCAGCATCACTATAAACTGCAAATAAATCAATAATTTTGAGGCTCTGCACAAAGAAAACATTAACTGGGAATAAATGTCAGCTGTCTGTGAGAAGACATAAAATAAAGGGAAATAAACAAAATGAATAACAATACAGAAACATTTAAAAAGAAAGTAGAGAAAGTAAATAAAATAATTGGGATAGGAAGGTTTGAGAGCAGAATGACACAACCATCTGTTCAGATTTAATCCATTCATGGAGTAGTTTGGTTTTTAGACCAGTTCTGTCCCTAGAACAGAATCTGACTGAATGGATACAGAAGAAGTTATGCTTGATGATCTTACAGTAGAATAAAACTCCTTCATTCTCAGGGATGAAGAAAGCAAGGGAAATACACACGAGAAAAGATAATGGAAAGGATTATAAAAAAGAGAAAAGAATATTACACTAGATTAATTTAAGATTTAAAGCACATCCCTTGGAGCTACACAACAGATTTTTACTTTTAGCTATATTTATTTTCTTGGTGTGAAGCGACACCTCAGATTACTGACTCCCACAGGGTAGCATCCAAGTACATTTGAAACATGCATGAACACCTCACAGCCAGATCTACCCTATTATTGACAGTCTGTGTACTACTACGCGCTTGGTGATTAATTGTGAGGCTACGTTTTTATTCTAAAGAGTGGAGAATTGAAGCACAACATTCCCCGTCAGTAAAGCAGATGGATCCTATGGGATATTGTTTGTAATTGCCTGTTGCCAACTGAACTGGACCCTATCCCTGACAACTTCATCAAGTGATTTGAATAGGTTGTCAAATTGTCTTTGAGGAAGATAGATCTGAATTGAAAACAAATGCATAGCAAAATGATTTGAATTTGCCTTTAAACAAATTATTTCAACAATGGCTCTATTTCATGTAAACCAGAAAGTTCAAATGAAGGCCGTGTTTCAATGGTTTATTTACTGAGAATGAACTCAGGTTCCAGACCAGGCCATTTGCCTTTCAATTCGTTAATGATTCTAGGAGGGTCTATTGTAGGTAGAAACGAATGGAAGTCCCACAAAAGGATGCAGTGATAGAGTTCATGACTCACAATACTGTACGGGGTTAATTTGTTGAACACAATGATTGCCCTGTTATTTCTATCTGCAGGGTTCTTGGTTGTGCAATGACCTGTCTGTCAAGGGTAGTGGTGCTAGAAATGATTGTACAACAGTCCATGGTTACATATGACCATTATTTTCCTTGGTAGGCTGCAAGTACGTAATTATATTGTAATACTGTACATTAATTCTTTAACCTCCCTGAACCTTTCAAAATGCTAAATAACAAGGCTTAGAATATTGACCAAGCAGTGATGATTTTTACTGACAAACAGCCTCTGAGGGCTCCAGTGTGGTAGAAGCCAAGTGGTAGAGGCCAAAAAGAAAGTCAGTGTGCACTGTCTATGCCTCAAATAGGAATTAGGCTGTTCGCATATGCAAATTAAAGGTCTAACACCTGCTTGATAGATGACTGTTTAGACATAGGAAGATATTCCTACACCCCACAATATTCTGTGCCTCTGGAAAGAAACTAAAATGATATCCAATCTTAAAGATCTTGGGTAGTTACGCTTCAAGAATTAACACTATACATTGGAAAAACAGAGGTTGAGAGAAGATTTATTGAAGTTTTTTAAGAAGGTACAGGGATTGAACACATTCTGGTTAGAAAGATTATTTGAAGGTTGAATTAAGGATTGAAGGTCATGTCACATTTTGCTGATCTCACAATACTGAATGCAGACTTTCATGATCATACCCAGCACAGATATAGAGTGGCTGGTGACTAAATACTGAACTGAGTTTCACAGTATCCTGGGGCCAATTGTGATACCTCAATCTCTGAGGATGATCATGGGAAATGTGGCCAAATTTCACTTGGCCCATTCCTTGTGATTTCCCTTACCTTTCGTACAGATCATATTTTAACATGGCAGTCTAGATGAAAGTTACCTTAAAGAGTAATTAGTAAACTTTGCCAGTTTTGTCATTTTTAGTAGAGTGTGATCACCCAGTTGAGAGTTATCATTAATGCAGCACCCATTTAGCATGCAAAGTAAATGTGAAATCCAATTTTCATTTTGTAGAGAATTATCAACAGATACACAACGTGGTGAATATTGGGCATTGATACACCATTTATAAGGAACAACAAATTTCTGAAAGAAAAGGACAATTCTGGGTTACGGGGACTAAATCATGATGGTCTTTAAAAGGATGTTTGACCTTCCGAGGGTGGGAACTGAAGAGGAATTTATTGGACAATCCCTGGACTGATATTTTCTCCCCCTTTTCCTTCATTTATCAGGAGGTTGTAGGCCTACTGTTTCAGACTGCTGGTGAATGGAGTGATTGCAATTCCCATCTTCCTGTTGTCACAGCAGGAGAATCAAGTTATTTTCATGGCAGTTTAGCAGAGATGCAGGTTGGGACATAAAAGTACTATGAGCAGCTGGAAGGGATTTTTTGGAGCCAGCAGGACCATTTGTGCTCCTTCCATTCCTGACAACAAAAAAAAATTAGTGACAACAGTGACTGTAGCAGCCCCTTTAAGGACACTGGTTAGGCTGCATAATAATATTCCATGGAGCAGCATGGTCACTGCATGCTCTGCTTGATGGTACCTGACAATGTTATCAAAGTCCAGTAACTGGAAATTAAACATTTTTAGCATTGTTCTGTGTGATTTGATCAGGATCAAAGGCCTACTTTGTATAGGGTGGGCAGTGTGCAGTTGTTTTTGCCAATTTAAAACCAATTTGTGGAATTTTCAGCTTTCTTCCAGCAAGTATCCCTGGACATTTCATGAAGACAGTAGCGAGAATAGGTTCTCTGTAAGCATCAAATAAACTTAATCCCATCTTTTGGAGGTGAAAGGACAGTGGGCAACCAACTGAGTAACTCATGTGAGTTCAGTAAGGCAGCTGTAGGAGTTGCAAAGCTTGTACGGATCATACTGAAAAAATCTGACTTCCTCCCAGACTAGATTTGTTTTTGGGAAACTGCTTACCAATGAAGGGAACAGAATGTTCACCTGGGAACGTGCAGACAAAACCTTCAGTTGAACCTGCACATGACCATCTGGAACTTTAGATCCTGTTTGTACTTCTGTCAGTTTTTCTGCCAACTACGGCTGACGTCCATTCCTGTCGCTCTCAGCATTTAGTATCAAGTTTCTTCATTTAATGTTCTCAAATCACACCTCACCCCCTTAGTGGAAACAGTGAATTCATTTTACACTGAGGAGTCCTATTAAGTCACACAGAATCATACATCATAGCAACAGACCCTTCAGCCCATCGACTCCACACTGACCATCAAGCACTTATCTACACAAATCCTATTTTATTCTCCCCACATTCTCATCAGTTCCCCCAGCTTCTGCCATTCGCTTACACATTAGGAACAATTTAAGTGGCCAATTAACCAATCCAGGCACACACATTTAGGATATAGGAGGAAGCCAAAGCACCCAGAGGAAACCCATGCAGTCACATGGAGAATGTGCAAACTCAACCAGACAGAACCAGGGGTAAGGATTGAACCTGGATCTCTGGAGCTGTGAGGGAGCACCTCTACTAGTTGCACCACTGTGCTGCCCCACCTTTTTTTTTAACTGGCTTTCCTTCTGACATTTCACAATTTTTTGACAGTTTTTTTCACTTTTTTTAAGCAAGTAGTTATTTTTCCAGATTCTTTGTGCTGGGTATTATCACTGGTATAATTAGGTTTTAAAGAGTCTTTCAGTCCTCACAAGAACCAGGCCTTTTATTTTAAATAAAGCAGCTTGCCAGTATTTTATACATAGCTTGGTAATGAGTGTTGCCTACCAACCTGTTGTCCACCAACCTGTTGTCCTCAATATCTCCTGAACTGTTTTAGTAATCGTATGATGCCTTTTCTGCTTGACTTTTTTTTGGCTTGTTATTTTCCACACCTTGCTAAAAAAACAGTTCACCATTTATATATTGCAGATTATAGTCTGTTTTGCAGCTGAAATGCTATAAATGTTGCTCTTCAAGTTGTTCTGTTTCTGGTTGTTGTAGGGTCTACAGTCACTATGACCAATTTGTTTTCAGCTCATTATCTTCGGCTGATTTTGTAAAATAAATTTTGTAGTTTTGCGAGGCTTCGTGGCAGCTATTATATTGTACACATTTTCTTTGTTCCTTTTCTTGGAGATATCTTCAGTAATGTTGGAAGCTTGTATTAGACTTCGCTTTTTTTGATCTCCAAAGGGCCATTTATGAAACATATTAAGTTGTTTTATGATATGACCCATCTTAATGCATAATGAAACCATTATATCTCAGTATTGGAGATTTTGCTCTTATAGAAATATGGAGAAAAGTTCTAAAATTGGTGGGGTAAGTGCCTGGCCAAGCTGATAGAAACAGACCCTGTAATATGTTTCAGGGACCAGCCTATTACCAGAGCCCTTGATTCTTGAAATATCGAATTGATCTCTTTTGTGAACATACTCAGAAACTAATCCTCCACAGCCCTTTTGGGTTGAGGATTCAAAGATCCTAATGGTTTACCACCTCCTTGGTGAAAAAGTTTCTTCTCATCCCAGTTCCTGAATTTCTTGGTTGTTTTGCTCCATTTGACTCTTGCCTTGTCATTTACAAATGATGCATATAATATTTCCTGTTAGTATAAATACTGCCTGCAAATACAAGATTAAACTGCAGCAGCTGATGAAAATATGACACCCCTCCCTGACTGTGAAATGATAAGTGATAAAGCTCCTTACATGTGAGTTTGAAGGGGTCAGGGAGTTCAGAGGTTTGAGAGATCAGAGTGTTCAGTCGGGGTCAAAGCTGGGTGACCGTAGTGTGGGGTATTTGGACTAGAGTTTAGGGTGATCAGAGAAGCAAGGGATGAGGCTGGTAGCTGGGTGGGTTGGCACCATTGCAAAGAATAAAATGATCTGAAGAAGACAGTTATAAAACTTAAGTAATTCTGGAATCTCACTGGGCATCATATTTTAAAAAAGCCACTGATGTTGTACCAAAGCCTTGATATTACTGACCAGCCACTACATAGCATCCAAGTTGATGGGTGATAGAGGACTGGCAGTAAGGGCCCCTGAAGAGGGGATGCTGCTCTCGATGTCTGATTGAAGCTAGTATTGTGAAGAATTGATTTTGGCTGGCTGGATCAACTCCTGCTTATGGGGATGGGGTGGGGAGGCTAGAGATTGAGGCCTCCATTGGGATGTACAGAGCTTTGATGGGTTGGCCGTATGGGTGGACAAAGATTGGGAAATTTGGGAGTTTGGATGGTTTGAGGGATCAGAAAATTTGGTGACAGTCAGAACTAAGGATGATCCACAGGGTTAGAGGGAAGGTGAGGAGCATGAGTGATCAGGTGTTTGTTGGGGGTGTAGGGTGTCATGCAAAGGTACTGTGAGGGATGTCTAAATGTTGGAATTAAACTCATCTTCATGAAGTTTCAGTCCAGCGCATCATTGATAGCATAGTTGGCCCAGGAGTGACCAACGGCAGTTGATTCTCTGAAATAAATCCCAGTTCTGATGAAAGGTTTTTGTTCTGAAATGTTAAGCCTGTTTCTCTTTCCACCCTTGCTGCCTAACCCACTGAGTTTCCAGCATTTTCTGGTTTTAGCTCCTCTAAATAATGTGGACTAATTTCCAAAAGGAGCATTGCATGAGGAATGACATCACTTAATCTGTGTTTGATTGGGAAATCAAGGCAAATCAGCAAGCAGAATTCATATGGGAATTGCCCAGATGAATTTCCAGGATGACATGATCAAATTTCTAGAATTTAAAACCAGCATGGGTGATGCCAATTCAAAGTGTTTGGAATCTTTGCTTGCACAAATCATGTAAATTAAACCTCCGCAGCAGTTTCGTACCAAATATTGTTAAGGGACAGATATGCCTCATTACATTTCTTGCCTTCATGTTGTCCGATATGTATATACATATTTAAAGAAAATAAATTCTGCTGCAAATTATATCCATACGTTCAAAATCTTGTTTTTTAAATACTCATTAAAGTTACTATTCATAAAGGATAACTTGAGTTTCTGAGAATTGAAAATAATTCTCCTGGTCACTGCAGTGAGAACTCAGGAGAAAATCTTATGGATATTAATATGTTTTTTTTATTTTCTTTGAATATTTGTTAATACATATGATATTAGAATAATAAAGTAAATATTGGAAATACTCAGCAGCTCAGGCAGTCTCTGTGGAGTGAGAAACCAAGTTAATGTTTCAGTTCAATAAGTTTTAACCCACACTGGGAAAAATTAGAGGATAAATCATATTTTAAGATGTAGAGAATGCGGAGAAGAGAGAACACAGAGGAAGACCTCTGATGGAGTGCGAGGCAGAAAAAATCAGGTGATAAAGTGGAGATTGTGCAGTGTAAAAATAAAGATGCTCAAGAGATTAATGAATAACAAAAGATTGGTTTGGCAGAGATATAAATGGGAGAAATAGAATCATTATCGGAAATCACTGGAAGAAAGGTGAAACGCAAATACAAGAAATGCAAAAGCTGTAAGAATAATATTGAAGATGGGGAAAAGAGGCTCTTTGACTGGGAGGGATGTTAAATGCAGGAGGTCAAATGTGGCAAAACCTTTGCGAATACATCTGACCAGAGCTGGCAACCTGGAAGCAGTAGATATACAGCATGTATTGTTAATGTCTTTTGTACCTTGTAACATGGAGAACAAAGAACAAAAATAACCATGCATTACTCTTCTCAAGTATTCAGGAATCTGAGCTTGCATATGAAACATGAAATTAAATTGGTAAAATAAATTTTAATGCAGTAATTAAGATAATTTAGTTTTCCAAATACGCCTCACAAAAAAAAGGTTCTAAGTAACCTCAAGAAAGATTTGTGACCACAGGGTAGGTAAGCTGGAGAGTTGCTGAACAATACATTTGATGATAAGGACAACCATAAGGGGAGGCAGATGAAGTGTTTCTGTGTATACAGAAGATTGTTTCATTGAAAGGCAAGATAGGCTTTTGGGAAAAATCCTACATAAGGAAACGCTTATCAAATTGAGGATCTCCTATAAATAGTACTATTAAAATAAGAAGCTGCAAGTTATCTGTTAAATGTCAATCCCTCTGATGTGCATTTTCATTTGTTTTATCTTTTGCCTTCATCAAATGTGGAATATTTAAAAAATGCAATTTTCAGTATATCTGCAGATACATTTATTTCTGCAGGAACAAAGCTTTCTCTCCTCCTGTGCTCCCTGTAATAACATATCCATTCAGAGAGCTCTCAGTAGGTTCTTCAATGCTCTGCATCTCTCTATTTTGGAGCTTCACAGAACACACACAACCCAAGATACCGTGATACAGAACAAGTTTAAACCAGTCTGGGTGATTAACAGAACATGTGGGTGACCTATATAGCAGCCAGACAGAATATAACAATCTCTGGTCTGTGCCCTATACAATTATGCCAAAATCATTACTTTACCCCAAAATAATAACTAATTGAATGTTCTCTTCGCTTGATGTTCCTTTGTCTATCCAGCACCATGCCTAATGCTTCTCTCAATAGTTGTTATGGCTTATCAGTTTGACAGCATATGAATAAGAAGGCATCACCTTGTAATTATTTTCTGTTTGCAAACAACCATTTTTTTCTATTTTTATTAATGTGCAATTACTTAGATTTAATGAAATGATATTTCAAATTACAATACATTACAGAAAGACATTATAGTAGTTACTAGGCCACAGTTTTACATAAGCAGGGTCATGGGTACAGCATTAGTGAGGCAAGGGGCAGCTACCCTTGAAGACAGACAGACTGTCTTCCAGCTGCCTAGAGAAGAAAGAGACAAGTGGAGAAGGGGGCAGGGTGGCCATTCAAACCTTGTCAATCAATTATGAAACTCTTTGTTTGCATTGTCTGCTAGATTCAGTGTCATTAGTTCAAATGTGTTGTGTGGCATCAATAGTTTTCTGAAGGTTTACTTGAACGAACTGACCACACGTGACACTCAGTAAGTGTTACTGTACAAAGTAATTCAAGTGACATGCAGATAATGGATGGACCAGTAAATCTTTGAAATTTTATTCTGTAACAATGTGTATTTTTAAAAATTAGGAGTAAGATACTTAATATTTGCTAGAAACTGTCCCTTTTCTTTCTACATGAAAACTTCAATGGTTTATCCATAAACTCTAGTCTTCTGCCAAGGGTAATTAAATATATGCTGCTATATTGGGAAGTCAAGCTTGTGGCCCTGCATTTTGAAGCATCTGTCACCACTCTGCTTGAGATCAGATAATGCAGCATAAATCATAGATCAAAATGTGGGACTCTGTTCCTCTGAATAATCCAGTTCCTCACTGATCTAATTGAACCACCAAGATTATGGGAAGAATTTAGAAAACTGTGTCAAATTAAAATGTTCGGTTTGGTGAAACTTTGAAACAAATTATACGTGAGAAATAATTTTGAAATGCACAGCCAAAACAGTAGGATTCAAGTCAGAGGAAGCCAAGATCAAACAGTGGAGTGCTTTAAGTTGCCAGTACCTTGAATATTGTCCAACTCTAGCCAGAGGGAAACAAGGGAGACATTCAATATATTCATATGTTAGAAGCACCGAGAGAAATATCATAAGAATGATCTCTTGTGTCAATGATTCAAGTTATGAGAAAAGCAAAAGAAATTTGTGATAAAAGTTCATCTTCAGTCTTTTATTCTAAAAGTATGTACATGGTAACAGCTGCATTTTGTTCTGTGATTCTAAAATTCAATTCCATTGACAATGTGCAGCTGTTAATATATTGTAAAGGAGGGAAGGAGATCAAGAGTTTACTGTGAAATAGCAAACTGTATTAAGGGTACTAATCAAGGGTCCTACTTTAGTTTAAACTAGAAGTAAGAGAAGGGTTTACAGTTTTGCGTTTGGTGCTGATGTGATCGGACTCTTCTTCATAGAGGTTGATCACTTTGGAATGGGCTTCCAAGGACATTGCTTAGGAAAGAACATGGAATAATTTAATAATGAACAAGATGAAGTGATGGTTTCAGTAAAAATTATTTGAAATAAAAGAAGGGCCTAAAGGTATGATGAACTTGTGGAATTACAAGAAAAATCAGTCATTTTTCACTCTAAGGTTAATAGTTCAGAATACATTACCAGATTAGGCAATTAAAACAGCCTATGTAAGTAGGTTCAAAAGACAATTAGTTGGATTTTTGAAGGAAGTAGGATTTGTGGGATGTATTAAGAAGGCAATGGAGGTGTTAATCATTGAAAAAAGAATTTGAATCCAATAGCTTTTTTCTGTTCCTGAAAATTCTTATGCTTTAACCAGCTAAGATATCCAAATGAGCACCACGTTTTTATATAAATTTCACTGTTTTTTTTAAATGAGAAGTGTCAAAATGTTTTATTGAAAAAAATGACAATTTTATAGAAAGTGCCATGATGGAGGGAATCCTTTTTAAATGTGTTAGATCCAAGAGGCTCAAGGCATGTATAATGCCTCCAGCACTGGAGTTAGACATGTACTAAATGGAATGCATCTTCAAATGCATTTTGAACTCCAGTCCACTTGATTCAATACCTTTATGATACAAGAATGTATCTTCTGTCCTTAGTTTTTTATATTTCCTATAATAAGTCAACTTGCTCTTAGGAAGTAACAATGCCATACATTTAAAATAAAAAATAAACAAGGATGAATATCATATAGCTATGAGCATCATAAGAGAATGATTAAGCAACAACCATATCAGGCATTTCTCAGCCTTTGATAAAATATAGCAATACAGCTACTCTTAATTGTTCTATTGTAAGTGTCAAATTGTTGAATCATCCTCTGTTGCTCAGACAAGTGCAAATATTTTTTGGTGTGTAGCAGAGCAGAACTAGGTGAAGATCAGTTGTTACCATGCATCTTTTCCATAATTGTGATGATCCTCAACTTTTTTAGGGGGCTAAATTGCTGCATGTTCCAGTGTGCTGGAAGGAACTACTATTGTTCTTCCAATGACACCATGACCAGCTAAGATCATCTGTCTTTCCTTGCTGGTTGTGGGTCAGGGACTAGCTGTTCTCAGGTAAAATAACCATTCCTGGTCCAGCACTGCACTGATGTTTTCAACTGATGCACCCAACTGATCTAAATGTGATTTAAACACTTGAAGCTCATTAAATCCTTGATTTTCATGCTAAGATGGGGAAATGACTATTCTATGAATAAGTGGAGTGGTTGTCTAAAATGATTACAGGCAGTTCCCAGGTTACGGCAGGGTTGCATTCCTGAGAAGTGTTCATAATCCAAACTGCTTGTAAGTCAGAAATGAACTGAAACACTGTGTGGGAGAGGATCACAGAAACAACTATGAAGGGAGAGTGAGCAGGCGTGGGAAGAGCGACCGCCAGCCAACTTCACTGACTCAATGACTGAGCAAGTCAGTCTGTCCAGAGCTCCCAGCTCTCCTTGGCTCAACCCAGCCCCAAGATTGTTACATCTTGGTCATTGGGGGAATGATGGTAGGCAGAGAAGGCACCTGAAAATGTCCCGTTCCCACCCAGGAGAAGATACCAGCAGCCCTGCAGCAAATCCATCCCACCAGTGTCCCAAGCGCTTGTTCACATATTCCAGATTTCAATAGTCAGATGTTCTTAACCTGGGCAGGATGTGTACAAGTAGGGTGAGATCTCCTTCCCTCATTTTTGTCCCTTCTAGTTGAAAGATCATTGCAAATAGATGCACAAAAATAGCAATCTCACTGGCACAAAAACCCACACATTGTTATCCTTGGTATTATATCGACTACAGCAGGCTGCATTGAAACATGAAAGTTCAGTTGTAGTGAATTAATTAATGCAGGACACCCAAATTGCTAGGCTGGGCTATCTGGAACATGCCCTAGAGATGCAATAAGTTACTCATTTGACTGTCCCCTCCACCCCCCAAGCATCACCACCATGAAGCAGGGGCTGATCTAGAATTTTAAAAAGCATCTTATCTTTAGGAGTTCAGATTATATTTAAGATGCTAGGTTTGGTGTCATTTGTGCGAGAACACAAGAATATAAAAACATAAGAAATAGGAGCAGGAGGAGGTGATTTGTCCCCTCATTCTTAATCTGCCATTTAGAAAATTCCAATATTTTACCTCAGTAGTGCTTTCCTACAAGAATCCCAAATCCCTCATTTCCCCTCATCCAAAATCTATTGACCACTTTCTTGAACGGACTTGTGACTGAGCCCCTACAGCTCTCTTGGGTAGAGAATTCAAAAGATTCACTACCATCTAAGTGAAGAAATTTCTTTTCAAAATTCCCTCGATTCAGGGGAAGTTACAGTAGATTGAAAAATAGTGAATGTACTATGACTTCTTGATTGAAAAAGGAAGACAGAAAGAAGGAAACTTCAGGTCAGTTAGTTTAACATATGTTATTTGGAAAACATTCGGTATTTTTAAGGATATTACAGTGGGGCACTTAGAAAAATTCAAGGTCAATAGGTAAAGCCAACATGTTATGTGAACGCTAAGTCTTGTTTTACCAATTTATTGGAGTTCTTTGAAGAGGTAACAAGTGCTGTGGTAAATGGGAACCCATGAATGCAGTAAATTTGGATTTCCAGAAGGCGTTTGATGAGGCATCAAAGGTTATTGTTGAAAATGAAAGCTCATGGTGTGGAAAGTAACATATTGGCATGGATAGATGAATGACTGGGTATCAAAAAATAGAGTAAATGGGTATTTTTTGGTAAGCAGGATGTAATGGATGGTGTGCCACAGGGATTGGTGTGGGGCCTCAACATTCTACAGTCAATGCAAATGAGTTGGATAAAAGCACCAAGGGTACAAATGCTAAATTTGCTTTTGACACAGAGGTAAGTTGGAAAGTTTATTGTGAAGAGGATATAAGGAGGTGACAATGGCACATTGATAGGTTAAGTGAGTGGACAAAGATGTGGCCAACGGATTATAATGTAGGAAAATATGAATTGACAATTTTGGCAGGAAAAGGAAAGAGAAATTTATTCTTTTAATGGTGAATGACTGCAGAGCCCTGAGATATAGAGGCTGTCCTCATACACAATTCAGAAAAGACTGGTGTGCAGGTATAGAAAGTAATTAGGAAAGCTAATAGAATCTTACCATTTATCTGGAGGGGAATCGAATACAAAGATATGCTTCACCAATCTAGGACACTGTTGAGACCACATCTGGAAAACTCTGTAAAGTATTGATGTCATTTCTTAAAGAAAGATATAAATGCTTTGGAAGCAGTTCAGAATTTACAGGATTGATTACTGGAATGATAAATTGTCTTATGAGGAAAGTTGAACAAGCAAGGCTTATGTCCGCTGGAGTCTAGAAGAGTGAGAGACACCTGACTGAACTGTGTAAGATCTTGAGGGGTTTTGAAAGGGTTTATGTAGAGAGGATGTTTCATCTTTTGGGAGGCTCTAGGACCAGGGGGTCACTGTTTAAAAATAAAGTATTGCAATTTAAGGCAGAGATGAGGTGACTCTTTTCCTTCTTCAAAACCTGGTGGAAGCAGAGCCTTCAAATATTTTTAAGGCTGAGGGAGGTAGATTTTTAATAGGAGTGGAGGTGAAAGGTTTCTGTGGGTAAATGGGAATGCAGAGCTGAGGTCTCAATCAGACCAACCACGATCTTATCGATTGGCAGGGCAGGGTCAAGAGGCCAAGCAGACTGTTTCTGCTCTTAATTCATATGTTCTTACAGTCTCATCTCAGTCCTGAATAGCCTACCCTTTCCTAGATCTACACACCCCAGCCAAGGAAACATTGGCCTTGTATTTACTCAGAGCAGGCTTGTAAGAATTTAGTTTGTTTGAATGAAGTCACCAGGCTGATTCTCCTTCTTCTTTCAAACACATGAGAGGATACAGTCAGTTTGAGTAATCCTTCCTCGTAGGATAAACCTGCTGCCCCAGGAATCAATCTTCTTTATCTATTCTGGTATTTACAACCTAAAAGTATGGAAAGGGCAACAGTTTATTTTGAGACTATGACCCCTTGGTTCTAAGTACCCCAGCTTCTATTGATATATAGAAAGGTAAAACAGGATTTACCATTCACAGTATCATGTTGGCTTTACCTGTTTGTCTTGACCCATCACCCCCACGTCTACCCTGTCTAGTCCTGTAAGATTTATCAACCATGATTTTTCTTTCATATATCTATGTTGATTCTGCTCAGTCTACTTTTATTTTTTTAAGTGCCCTATTAACAAACTATTATTTTCCCTAATTCTGATGCCAGGCTAACTGGGCTGTGGTTTTTGTTTTTTCTCTCTACTTTTTTAAATAGTGGGGTATTTGCCACCTTCCAATCTTTGTGAACTGTTCTAAAATCTACAGAATGTAGGAGGATGACAAACAGAGTTTCTAATATCTCCTTTGCCACCTTCAGAACCTTGGAATGCCAGTAATCAGTCATGAGGATATATAATTCTTTCAGTTCCTAATTTGCTCTATACCCGTTGTTCTTCACTAAACGTGAAAGGTTTACTTGTCCTCTTAGGTGACAATAGGTGCAAAATAATTGTTTTATTTCTCTGCCATTTCCTCATTCGTCAATATAATTTCTTCAGTCTAAGTCTGTAAAGAACCCACAGTAACAATAGAAGCTTTCACGGTTCTTACCAGATTAGTGTTGTATCCCAATTCTCCAACCTTTTTGGCAACTTTATAAGCCTTTTCCTTTGATCTATTGCTATCTAACTTCTCTTGTTAGCCACAAGAACACACCTTTTCCTGTTTTGTTTCTGTGCATTAAAGGGATATGTATTTTCTTAAACAATGTATTAGTTCTTTAAATGTCTGCTATTGCTCATTTACAATCTTATCTTTTAATGCAGTCTCCCAATCTACCATTGCCAGCTCGTGGCTCATACCTTTGTAGGTTGTTTTGTTTAGATTTAAGACCCTTACGTTGTATGAAAGTGGGTTTGCATCAACTGTTCTGAATTTTTAATAGATTGAGGCCTAATCTGACATATTGCATAATATTAGCCACATTGGGGTCAATGGCTGATTTTAATTGAAAATTTATAGAATTTTACAACATACCAATTATAAATCAACCCTATAACTTTTCATCATGAGACACAGGGGTAGGGATTGATGTTTTGCTTGTATCTGTTTAACTGCCCCAAACAGTTGAAAATCATTATAGTTCAGCAGGGATTGGTCCTACCACCAAATTTGTGGGGTCCAACACCCATCTGTGAGTGACCTTGTGAAATTAGTCCATGATGGATGACACTGTCTCACTGAGAGCCAATCCAGAAGTTTGAAATTCACGTTTCTTGTGAAGTGAGCTACCGGTTTGTTCCCAATATGTAGCTGAAAGCAAAGGCCCAATTTCAGATTGTCCATGGCTTCTCTGTTCAGATACAAGCTATTCATTAATGTCTCCAGCCATATTCTTATTTCCTCTGCAATATTTTTTGCATTGAATGTTGGACGTAGTGGGCCAAAGGGCCGATTTCTGTGTTGTGTGACTCTAAGGCTCTATGAACTGCTAAAGTCAAGACATTTGCCTTATGAATTCAGCTTTCCTTGCCTCCATTTACTTGCTTGGTTTCCTGGGCCAGAGAACTTAATTCTACAGCAATTAAAAATGGAAACATTGTTAAAATGGAGGCACATAATCTCTCTTAACAAGTTTCAACAACCACTGGTTGAATGCCTACTTTTTATTAAAAACTATGGTTATGACATTTAAAAAAAGTGCATTTGAATAAAAAATTAATTTGTTAAAAAATTGTAGTAGTGTGTAAGATAACAGACCAGCTGAGGTGTGTTACAGAGTGGTTACACATGGTCAGGTTACAAAAGCATTATTATTATGGTTTCTGAATTGAATCGTACCTTGGAAATTATATTAGCCTGTGACATTTCTTGATATATATGGAGAACTTGTTTGATTTCATTAAGTGTGGGATCAGTCCTTTAAGATACAACACATTTCTGAATAAATAGAACATTGGAATATTTCAGGAAGTGGAGGAATAATTTGTTTTACTTACTCCTGCATCATGGATAACCTTGGGTCCATTGAAAATTCGGGAAGAATTCGGGAAGAATTTTTCAGCATTGTTCCAGAAATCATCTACAATTTCTCTCCCACTTTTTCACCTTTTTTCAGCTGTTAACATCATAGAGTTTGGTTCAGTGAACTGTCTAATGGATAAGATGTTTGTCAATAGCCATGTAGCCTCTTCATATGAATTAACTGCAGAAACCAAGTATTTTTATTGCAACCAAATCGCTTGAATTGATTAGAGGTGCTCCCTGGGTCTAGCTAAGAATGTCATTGATATTAACTTCATCGCATGTCATTGGGAAATAAAATATTCTGAATATATTATAACTTCATTTAATTTAAAAAATAATCTGAATGT
>JARFYF010000058.1:19511978-19522817 GCA_030265395.1 Rhina ancylostomus | reverse complement strand
TATGTGTTTCGATGTACATGTGACTAATAAAGATATCTTATCTTACCTTATTTTGTTTTTCTGTTCATATTTCTGCAGATTGTATCCCAAATTACAAATAGCAAATTATGTCAATATAAATATGTTATTTTAACAGGGTCCAGAAAATTTTTACAGATAACCTTTGGTCAGCAACATTTTGAGTGTAATTTTTGGAAAGATGAAGCAGTGAATGCAGCCAATGGATCGCTGGGGAATTCAAACCCTGAAGTGATAAAAGCATAAACTAGGATTTGAGTGGTGCTTGGGACTGAGGTTGAGGATAGCTGGTCTGATAAATGGAAGTACTTTTGGGGTCTGAACAGACGCAGCTGAAGCAACTCAGCTCAAGGGTGAACAATGCTTAAGCAATGGTCATCTTGACTTGCCCTAAGAGAGCAGCCAGGGAACTTAATGGAATAAAGCCAGAGTCACACTGCAAATTTCCCACTTTCAATTCCTTCCCTCCTTCATTGTAAAATTTGCCTATTTTATTATAAGCTATCAAGTTGAGTGACATCCTCAAACAAGCACATATGAAGCCCATCCCTTTGTAATTTGTTATTTGTCATGTGGTTAATAATAATAGAGTCAACCTTATTCAATAGTTTGTGCATTTGCATTCAAAAGCTTAGTGTTACCACTCATTCTGAAGTCCATGGAAATGACAAGTATAATTCCTGTGGTACAGAAAGATTCTCACTTAATCCTTTATGCATTCTGCATAATGTTTTCTCAACTGTCATTTAACTGTTAGACTGATCGACAAACCTTTGCTTACCTAGTATGTTTATTACATTTCTATCAGTTCATCAGTTGCCAATTACTTTAAGCATGAAGTGTCAGAATTTATAGGAAGCCCAGAAGAGAAATAAACACCGTTCTTACCTTATTCACTGGAAGAGGCAGAGGTTCTCTTTTCTCATTACAGCATTCAATATTCCTGTGCTTTCTATTTAACATGGGAGATCTGCAGCTGAACATGCATTCAAGAGTAAATAAAAAGTGTTCTGAAAGGCTGACTGTATTTCAAATTAGTTTATTCCCTGTTCTTTCTTTTTTGAAAGGTATGGATTCCCCAACATATGCTAACAGATATCTGATTTTCTATCTAACTATTTAAAAAAATATATAATCCTTATATATTTGTCGGTGCTTGCTGCATGTTTTCAAGGCACAGAATGCATTTCAGAGTGTCAATGAATAAATTGGAGTCAGCCTTTATTCCTACAAGCCCAAAATATATTTTGCAAAGGTGATTTTCTAGAGTTTTACATATGAACTTTTCAACTATCCAATAAGTTGTTTTGCTTGCAATGATCAGTTATTTCATGGAAATTAAATTGAAATAACAGTGTTCATGTTTTTAATTGCAAATCTATCTGTTTTGGTGTCTTCAAAGCAAGGCCTTTCAATATCATGTATGTTCACACGTAAATGGCTAATAGACCGATTATAATTGTAGATTATAATTAAATGTATGCCAAAGTAAAGTTTTTGTCTCTACATCAGAAGTATGTCTTCTCCCCTAGAAAAGGGTGTGCTAAAAGACAATGAAATGTAAGTACGAAACATGTAACAATCACACTGTCAAGGACATGAGCTTCCTAACTGAAGTTTTGATTCAGCTTTATTTGGCTTCGCACAAAATGCATTGATAGCAAAAGAGATTTGCTTGCTCTTGCTAATCTGTTTTAAAATCATCATTTAGCTGAACTGATAACACTCTTGCCCAGAATCAAGTTCCTACAGATTCAAACTTTGTTGCAGCACATTGGCACACCATCTCAGTCAATACTTTAATGAGCTACTGAGTGGTGCAGTGTTTTCAGAGGAACTTTCTTCAGAAGAATTGTTAAACCAAACTATGGCAGGAAAAATCTCACTGGACAATGAAAAGAACAGAGGGATGCCCTGCTCAACAAAAACAGATGGATCGGTCTTTTCATTTTGTGGGATCTTGTTTTGGGCAAGAGGAAATCCACATTTGCCTTCAGATTAAAGACAAAGATAATTTATTGGTTATGAAATACACCTCTAAATCCAGACTACATGAAAGTTGCTATATAAATAAAATAATTTTCTTTCTTTTTAATTCATAAGTAAAACATTGTGTCAAGTGATGTGGGAAATCACCGTACTTATTGCAAAGCACAGGAACAAGTGCTTAACGATACTCAGAAATGCTCTATGATGTTTCCACAGAAGTGTAATGAAGCTGTTTTTTAAAGTGCTGAGAAAAAAAAACTGCTGAATTCTTTCTATAAACAGGCGAGAGTGAACCACAATTATCTCTGCAAAATATAGGATGTGCATTTGTTCTTGTAATCCTGCCCTTTTAGAGTTCCTAATCTTGCCAGTGCCTTTATAATGGCCCAAGCAGATGCAATGTTATTCCCCAGAGAAAGGAGGGAAACTTAATGCCCCCAGTATTCCTGACAAATGCTGGTAGTTCTGTGTGAAACTGCAATTTCTTCATGTAATGTCAGGCAGTTCTGATCTCTCTTACAAGCTGGTGCACACAGAAAATATCAAGGGGTTTTCTGTTGTTTTGTCAGTTGCACTCTGCTATTGAATTCCTTATGAAATCCACAGAAATGTGCTAACTTGCTTCAGTTTCCCAACTGGGATATCTGCCTGCAGAACCTGGAACAGGTTTAGCAACCTTATTCATTTGAGTAGAAAGAAATAGTTGAAAGGTAAGATTTAGATAATTTACATTTTTTAAAAATTGAGTTTACTTAAATGTCAGAGATATTCAGAAACAGATATAGTTTTTGATAGTTTTGACAGATGGCTAAGACTGGGGCATCACTAAGCCAATATCAAAGTTTTTCAATATTTCTACAGATGGGGTTTAATCTGGTCATTCCACATATTTCCATTTATATCTGGAAAAGTGGGCCTTGCTATGAAGCTTGGAAATAGTTTTGTTGAGGAAGTTCAGCTAAAGGTCTACAGCTACAGCTAAAGCTATAGTCTTAATGGATAGGTGAATGGATATCTCACCACAGGCAGGAAATTCTGGGCTGATAGAGCAAATGTTAAGCAAATCACCATTTCAAAGTAGACACCTTACTAAATGGCATGTTGCAAGTGGATTCTCAAAGTCTTACAAATTGATCCTGGAGTTCAGGTTTCTTGACTCAAACTGATTTTTGATTGGCTTTCATTACTTTTATTAAATGGGTTATTAGTTTCTCTGTGATTCCACCTGTTTATGGAAGGACCTCGTTCAAAGTGGGTTTAATTCTGCAACCATTAAAGATGCTGAGATGTTTAACATTTTTACCAAGTAACCAACTCCAATACACATTCTTAGGTTTAAAAGTGTCCCCATTATTTTTGACAAGTCTCAGTAGTAATAACCTAGCGTGGAAATGGTATTTGCATGGGCAGCTCTTCACTCTCCCACTCTCTACACCAGATAACATGGTTTCTTGGATTTACATTCAGATATTCTAAACTATTCCTTCCATTTCTATCAATGGGAATATTCTTTCCTGTGATGTCACAAAGCAACCAGTGGACTGCAATTATCTGTTCAAGTGAAAAGATATATTTATGTGTGTCTCCATGATTCTTATCTACATATGCTGAGCAATATTATAGAATAACTGCTTCTTATAGATCCACATAAACTCACCTTTAATATAAGTACAGAAAAACTTGAATAAAATCCTGCAGTGCCAACGCATTCAGGTAATCTGCATCTAAATAACTTACAAATGAGTGTTCAAAGTGGATGTAGATGTTTTTCAGCATGTGATAAACTGGAGCACTTCTGATGATTGATTGGTAACTTTTTTTATCTTTTGAGGGATCATGAAAATTCCATGTTTGATTTTAGTCTGACAAATATACCTATTGAATTCAGGTAATGTCACATCTGTTAATTGCACTAGTCTGAACAAGGGAATGAGATACTGGCTGCAGTTCTTGCCCATGCATAATGATTCTACTTTTGGAAGTTCCTGCATGGATGTTGGGTGGGTATAATTTTTGACTCAAGTAATGGTCATTCACACTGGAGAGTGATGTCTCTGTCTGCAGCTGTGTTCCTTTGAGGAAATCCATGCTTTCCAATGACAGAATAGGGAAGAAAAAGTTGTAGATGAAAATGGAAAAATATACAGCAACTGTTTGATACTATTTGTCACAAGTTCATGCACTGTCTGCTTACTTCTTACATTCATATTAATTAGATAAATACTTGAAAGTAAAACATTTGCAAGCCTGCAGTGAAAGAGCAGGGGGAAGGGACTGACTGCTTTGCTCTGTTAAAAACCAACACAGACTCAATGGCTGAATGGCCTTATTTCTGTCCTGCAACAGTTCTTTGTTTCTCTGTGCTTTGCCCTGATATACTGAGCACCCAGACAACATAATAAACTAAAATCTATGCACTGGATGTTTTTGCAGTCTGCCATTCTTGCTTTTGATTAAACTGAAAGAAAATGGAGAACCAAAATCAAGGAAAATAGGTAAAACCAAGTGTTTGCAAAGAATTGCTCTTCACCCAAATAAATTTGAAGATAATCTCAAAAACTTAATTTGGTTGTGTTCGAGGGCAGCCTGTAATTTGCCTGGACTTCCTTTATCTTCTGTGCACACATGTGCAACAGCAAAATCTTTGCTTTGACCTTGTGCAGGATATGCAAATTCGAGTGCAATCTGCCTTCAAATCTCCATCTGCAAAATAAAATGAATACAGTGGAAGCCAGTTATACAAACTTTCCACACAAAGAAGTGTAAAGGGAGCAATCACAATGAATAGGTGGTGTGGATGTGGCTTCATATTGGTTTTGACCAAGCTACTTTTCAGTTCCTACCCAGCTCAGCTTCAGCAAAGCCAAGGGCATAACTGCAAATGCTGTATAATTAGTACATGAGCAATGTGGCTTTTGCAGCATATGTTAGCAGCTGGTGTTTTAAATATTTCTTGACTGGCCCAATTCTGAGAGAGAAAATGAGGAAGGATTTGCTACCACACCATATGACTTACCCAGCTGAACAGGTCTTGTCTCAAATGATTCCAGAAGAGACTCAAAATGTTCTCACAAGGAATGACCTAATCTCACTTCATCCTTTGCATGTGGGAAGCTTTTGTCCTTTTACAAAGAACTAATTTTGGAGACTGGTTGCAAGATCAGCTTTTGGAAGTGTGGCAGATAGGCCAAACACAGGTCAACAGCATTTTACTGAGCTGTTACAAAATTACTCAAAACGCAGTGCTACTTGCTGAAGATTTCTCAGTCAGTTCAATGCTTCAGGTAGGAAAGAGGGAGAAAAAACTCTGCAAATTATGGAAACCTGGAATAAAAATAGAAAATGCTGGAAGCAAAACTAGGCCCATCAGAGTAAAGGCAAAATAATAAGATAACAGTAATTTGAAAACTCCAAAAAAATTGCATCTGTTTTGCATTCTACCCAATGTATTAACCATTTTTCTAGTTGGGATGCTTGAAATATTTAATCTAAGCAATAAATAATAATTATGATAAACTAGTGCAGAGAACCCACTGTCGGTCTTCTCTTGTACCATAGGTTAAAATCAATTTTAGTTATTGTAGGATTAAATTTCCATGGAGTTCCAATGAATTTAAAGTAGAAGATCCGTGGAAACTTTGGGGTAATGGCATAAATACTACATAAGTTACTGCATTGCTTTCCTGTCATTAGTCTTAGTTTCAGAATGTATTTAGCTGACCTGCCTCACCACTCATGTATGTGCTAATATTTCCTCCTGTTTTGAGAGATGAAGTAAGTGGAAGTAGTCCATCTATTAGTTAATCCAGCTAAACATCTTTTAAGTTAATCATTGCTTGAACAAACAGGGTTTTCTCTCATCCCTGCTGCTGCAACAATAAGAATTTAAACAAAATAGAGTATCCCAAAATTTGAAACCAAGTCATAAATGGTGATTTTGGGACAGGGTACAGAATGCTTAGTTAAAACGCTAAATGGGGAATACAGTAATGGAGGATTGAGAGCTAAGGATGTGGAGAGATAAAAGAAAAGATTTCTAAAGTTTAGGGCCTGGACAATTAAAGGCATGGTACCTATGGCAGGGCAAAGAAGATTATAAGAGGCTTAAATTATCTAATCTATGAAATGCAGAGATTTCAGTGGGTTGTGGGGGTGGAGGAGGTTACAGGGCAAGGAATGGAGATATGAAACAGGAACAAGTGTTTTAAAATCAAGGCTTTGAAGATTGGGAGCTTATGTAAGAGTGATGGGGAATGGTGGTGATGGGAACTCGGATATGAGCTGCACGTTTTGGATGAACAAGTTTTCAGAGGGTGGAATGTCAGCCAGGACAACATAATAATTGTGCAGGTAACAAAGGCTTGAATGAGGATTTCTCTATTGGTAAAGGTCAGACTGAGGCAGAAATTGACTATGTAGCATTCTCAGTAAAGGGGAAGACTCAAGGCTGGAGGCTGCTTTTAGATTCAGAAAAGGTCCCAAGACCTTGAATGTTCAGATAATTGGATGGAGTTTATGGTCAGGGAAAAAAGATTGTGGAGAGAATTGAATACAACAACCTTCTCATTCATTAATTATACAATAAGTGAAAGCTGAGAAACAGATGGTGCTGAGGTAAAACTGAATGTCATCAACATCAATGTGGAACTTGATATGTGTTCTTTGCTGATGTTGATGAGTTGTAGTATGCAGATGAGAGAAAGAGCCAAGAATAAATCTTGAATAGGTACCATTCCTCATCCTCTGAGATGGCACGTGGAACTTTTACTAGAAATTCAAATATCTGCAACAGATTACAATCAGTATTTGTGTGAGACGAACCCCATTCAGCAGAGGCACTATCATTGGTCCAAACCTTTGTTTCATTAATGACTAGGCTTCGTTCTCCATGATCACAAAAGTAGTGTCTGCTCTTGGATTAAATAAAAGATTAGGAGAAGCAGTGAATAGTTATTCAAAAAGCCTTGATATTAGACAGTGTTTTGCTGGCCTTGATTTTCCAGATTACAAAGGCCTAATCTATATGTATTCAGAAGAAAAAGCACAAATGCTGAAAATACAATTATTTAAAGATAAAATCACACACCAGATCTGTAAGTATATGAAAGGGAGGTTAGTGGTCAAATGGAAATCGTTCTGAATTAAATTTCAATCTAAAACTCCATATTGCACCAAATGCAGTAAATATATTTTTAAATATTTCATACTTAATTAATAACACATTAAGAAATTCAAATATTTATGAGGCAGTTATGATTGTGTTTACAGTTTACTGAAATAATACTAATTGTTTCGGCAGTGACATAACAGCCTCTCAATAAGATAATTAATTATTGATCACAATACCTCTGTATAATTAAACAGCTATTTAAACGGTACTGTTGATTATAAATTCATTAAATTTTCTGCAAGAATTGGTAGTTTTACAGATTTATTATGTTTGCTTCACTATAATGGGAAATTAATTATATAAATCCAAAATCAGATCTTGACTTGGATCCAGAGGGAGGCAGTTTGAGTAACCCCAAGGTTGCAGGTGGCACTGGTTGGGTGTGTCATTGAGTTCAAAATCAAACCATTTTCAAGTGTGCTCTGGGAATGCTTTAAGCCTTTCTGGTCATTGTGTTCAACTGATGTTGAGCTTATTTAATGACAGAGCTTATTTAGTGGACTTTGAACATAATAAACCTTACAGGCTGTTTTATTGAGATATAAACAATTGTCAAGCAGCAGGAAGAGACGTATGGGAGGTGACCAAGGACATGCTCCAGAAGACAGCTATGGGTAAGCATAGGGCTTCCAAAAGATTTTTCAGAGAATATAGACATTGGTTAAAGAGTCTTCTACTAATAGTGAAATTAGGAGAATGCCCTTGAATGGAGGCCATAAGCAGAAGAGGGCGTGTTACATTCTGGAAGGCAATAGGCTGCAGAGGGAAAGAGACCTGAGCCTGTATGGGCTTATGTAAATGTGGTTGAGAATGTGGTATTGAGTAGGAAATGGCCAATAAAATCAGCAAGGACAATAGTGATACAAGAGCAGGAATAATTCTGGGACTGGACACAGGAAATAATCTATGTAAGGAAAACTCTGAATGACTCAAGCCAGGAATCCTGATGATAACTTGGAAATGGGATTTGAAGTTCATCTCAAGGTTCCTGATGTCACTGACACTGCATGTTGCTGGGCTGAGCATAATTGAGGAGGAGGGTTGAAATCTGGAACTAGTGTCAGGTCAGTGTGAGGACGTGTATGAAATGCCTTTGGATTCATCAGTGTTAGGCTATTCCACAACTTGAAGCTAATGAATCCGTAAGTCTCTCTTAGAGTCAGAAGCTTCACCCCCGGGCTTCAGAGTGGTGTCGGGAACCAAGCACTGTCACATGACAGTTCTTGTCCTCAAGCAGCCAACCTTTGGTTTTGTCTGGAGGTTCAAAGACAGAGGGCATTGTGGGCTATCTCAAGATGTAAATACTGTGTTAAGGTCATGGGTGTAGGGGATGATTGTCATACCAGGCTATAGTTACAAACAAATGACTTTAAGGACTGAAATGCCTTGCAGCTTTCTAACATCTTGGAGTTCTTAGGTGGCACACTCAAGAATGGTTAACCTTAATGCCTCCCTGCACCATTGTGGAGCCTACAAACCTGGTGAATCACAATGTCTTCTGCTGTCTCTTTCAAGGAAGAATTCTGCTCTGCTGGAACACAAACCTCCAAATACGTCTCTCATGCAAAGCTGTAACTGGACATTGCGTGCGATTACTGATAACCATTGCACTCAACTAAAAAAAACCTAGAAGTGTTCAAGTTCAAGTTCATCCCCACCATATCCTTCATTGCCACTGACAACACTGTCCTGGCCTTTGCTTGGGAGCTGCAGTTGAATCTGCAGCATTTGTTATATCTCCATCACCACCTCCTTGGACAAGCGGAGGCCCCTCAAGCTTGATCCTTGCTGAGGTTTGTATAGGAGAACTACTGTCTACACATCTTTGGGGAATTGGGCCATCCCTAAGAGCCTTTCTCCCATCTCCCTCCTCCTCATCCTCCTTTTGATAGATAGCCCTGCTCACAAGTCCTCTCCTCATTCTCCCTATCAAGGTTAGGGCTGAGAGTAAGGGTCGACAAAGCTAGATATCTGGAAATACAGGTTCAACAAGACTGAAAGCCTAGGATACAATTCTAAACTATTCCTGTTGACTCCAAAAGCTGGTGAGTTCTCCAAAGAGCAAACAACACCCTTTACACCTTAATCTTTTTCAAATAAAGGACCAACAAATTTGATGACACCTTTGGACAGCACACTGAGGGATGGTATGGATGCTTTCCTGCTGATAAACACGTGTCATATCTTCTCATTGAACACCTGGAATTTAACTACAACTTTGAGGTCTATCTTAGTGTCACTGGCATTAAATCAGAGCTGCACCCTGCTTTGCCTAATCTGCTTACCTTTGGCATGTAAGAGGGTCAGTCATGTTGATATCTTTTCTGAATGGCAATCAGTGCAAGTTGTGGTACAAATGTGACAATTTGGCAGTGGGCATTATTACTGAACCTCATTTCCCAGTCTTAACTTTTAAATAAAAACACTGAACTAAAAATAAAGGAGTCTACGTCTTATGATTAAAAAACTGCTATATCTGAATAATAAATCATTTGCTAATCTTCTCCATACTGTTCTGTTTCAGATATATCCTAATACTCCATCATAACTATAAGGTGATTTTCTCTCAAATAACTGAGCAATCTTTTGAATAGGTGTAAATTATTATTAATATTTCAAGTCTGAATTTTTTAAAAATGCCAATTATTTTTATTCACAGCAATTTCATTCTATAAAACCATTAACGTACTAACTCAACCCTTGTTCTAAACACTAATTAAAACATTATGATCTCACAGGTCCTGAGTTGCTAAGCAACCCAATGTACACTAGAAATTGAGAGTGTATACTTTTTTAGTTGAAAACAACATTTAGAAGTGTCTTGCAGCCAAGCTCGTTTCTGACTAGGGACTACTTTTGATAATAACCTAATTTTAGCAGAACCCTGTTTAAATAATCTTAGAGGAAAACTTTAAAGTAAAGCTTCCTGATGTTTTTTCAGGATTGGTAATAATTGCTAAACATATTCTTTATCCTCTCTTATCCTTCCCGATACTCTTCATTTCAAAGCTTTGATCGTTCATTGAACATCTCTTTTTTTTTAGGCAGAATTAGTTGTTCTAACTTATGTTGTTTGTCTTGCTGTAATATCATTTCCTGCTGAAGGTTGGATATTTTGTTCATGCAGTCTCAGTTCCTGCTTTCGATGCTGCTCTCTCCCATTCTAGTGATCTTAAAATGTTGTCAGAGAAGGATGGGATATTTTAGATTTATAGAAGTATTCTGAGTCCTTGTTTCTCTTGCCACTTAAATAAAAGATACTCTGGTGTATGGTTATTTTCTGTGCAGAAGGGCATGAAATAGCAGAAAAACATCAAATAGATGGAAAGAAAATATCAGATTAGATTAGATTAGTTTACTGCCACATACACCAGGGTGCAGTAAAATTCCTTGCTCACAGAGTACACAGTATATAGTACATGGTAATAATAAATGCAGCAATAAATATAATGAAGAGCACAAAAAAGTAGAATGGTGCAAAGATTGTAGTGCAACATGAAGTAGTGCAAAAAGAAAGGCTAAAGTGACGTTAACAAAGTGACGTTAACAAAGTAACGTTAACAAAGTAACCAAGAGAGATAGAACTAAGAGTCCAAGAATGTGACAACGGCATTGGGAAGGGGGTGTGACGATTTGTACGTTCTCCCCGTGTCTGCGTGGGT
>JARFYF010000058.1:19386614-19398543 GCA_030265395.1 Rhina ancylostomus | reverse complement strand
TAGTAGAAGCTGAAGCAATGCAGGAAGTTGTATATAAACTGATATTTACAACAGCTTAACCAAAAGGCAGCAGGACAGGTAACTGAGGTGATTAGGAAGGTACAATGGATACATTAGCTGGGACATAGAATATAAGAGTAGGAAGGTTATTGTACAGCCACGTAAAACATTAGTTAGGCCATAGCTGGAGTACTATGTGCAGTTCTGGTCCCACAGAAGGATGTATTTGCTTTGGAGAATGCAGAGGAGATTCACCAGGATAGTGTTTGGGATAGAGTGCCTCAGCTAGAAAAGGGAGACTGGATCAGATGAGGAGGAACCTGATTGGGCTATGCAAAAATATGAGGGATGTTGACAGGGTAGATAGTAAGAAACATTTCCTTATAATAGAGGTGTCTATAACCAGAGGGCAAAGGTTTAAGGTGAGGAGCAGGAGATTTAGAGGAAAAATTGTTCACCCAATGGGTGATTGGCATCTGGAATGCACTGCCTGAGTGCATGATGGAGAGCGGTCCTTCCACAACACTTAAGTACTAAGATGAGTCCTTGAAGTGCAATGGCACAGAAGGCTACAGGCCAAGCAGTGAAAAATGGCATTAGTAGAGATAGGTGCTTAATGGCAGCAGTCATGGTGTGATGAAGGGGCTGTCTTCATACTGTATGACTCTTCAGAACAGAAATAAAGGAGTGAATGAATCTATTGCTTGTTCTTTCTTTCTTTCCTGTCACTCTGCCTTTTGTTACCCTCATGTCACCTTTCACTTCTGCAGTCAAACATTTCACCTTCCTAATCCTCTGCTAAATCATCGCATCTTCCTTGCATCCCTGCTCTTTACCCTATTCTCCCAGGCTTGACATCCACTTGAGTAGGCACAGAACTGCTGCACGTCCCTTGCTAAAGGATCCATTGAGACATCTGCTATCTCATTATTGTAAATAACTTTATTGGCTCTTCTCTCTTGTGATATTCACACCTAGAATCAAAGAAAATTTATGACGCACAAGGCCATTCAGCCCATCGAGTCGATGTCGGTTGTCAAATCCTTTCCAGTCTAATCCCTCCTTCTAACCCTTGGTCTACAGCCTGTCAAGTTACAAGTACTCCTTCACTACTACTTTAAGCAAGTTCAGATTCTTTCTCCAGTCTTGGAGAAAAAAAATCTCCTTGTCCCTTCTAATTCCTTTACCAATTATTTCAAATCTTACCCCCCCCCCCACCCCCCCAATTTCTGACCTATTTGCAAAGGGGAAAAGGTTCTTCCTATTTATGCTACTGAGTACTTGGAAGGGAAGTACAGGAAATGCACAGGTAGGAGCCTGCCAATCACAAAAAAATACCCGTTAATTATTTCTCTTCATTCCAATGCTAAATCTGGCCAAATTATTATCAATACCACAAAAATGATTTTCCACTGACACTCCTTCTACCTGCCCTGCTTCATTCCTTAAAACTAGAATTCCTCATCTTTAGTTGCCTTTGCTGTATATTGGCTAAGAAGCAATTTACTGTCACAGTGAAGAGGAAAGGGGAGGGATGAGGGAAAACGAGAAACATTAAAAGACCAGGACTTACCCAAAAACTAATAATTGCAATGTAATGCAATAACTATATTCAGCAAGACCACCTTTCCCTCATTGTAGGTACCATGAGGTGACTTTTAGCACTGCTAGTAATGTCAGTCTGACTAATTTTAATTCACATTGGATAGTGGGCTAACCCTCAACCTTTGGTTCAGATAGCAGCCCTGAACCCTCCCCCCACCGAGGCAGAAGCTTGGGGTTTCAAGTCCAATACAAGATGTACACAGAAATCTAGACCGTAAGATATAGATTTAAAGAAATCACGCAGCACAGAGGTAATTCCCTGTCTTTAGGATATGTTAAACTCAGTGCTATGTCATGTGGATGGAAAAAATCAAATGGCACAATTTTGCAAAACAGCATCTTTTTGTGTCGAGTGTTCTGGGGGCAGCCTGCAAGTGTCGCCATGCTTCCGACGCCAACACAGCATGCCCACAACTTCCTAACCCATACATCTTTGGAATGTGGGAGGAAATTGGAGCACCCGGAGGAAACCCACGCAGACACACAGGGAGAATGTACACACATGGGAAGAACGTACAAACTCCTTACATTCTTGATGTTATGTGTACCTTTTTATCCAGGGTTGAGCTGTGTCATAACATACATTGATTGAAATCTTTCTTGGATTCATACTTTACCTACGTGGGGAGAATAAAAATGGGATCAGCGGAAGTTAGTGCTTGATGGTTGGCTGGGATTTGGTGGGCCAAAGGGCCTGTTTCCGTGCTGGATAACTCTGGTTTCCAATGGTACTTCCCTACTCCATATTCTCTATTTTTCGTCTCTTATGATGGTGTTATCTATTGGTAGGTGTGGTTTGCTGATACTTTTGGAATGGACCTTTTTATGTATGGCTTGATCATATGTGTTTATTTTGATTCTGCCTCGTCTGATATTCCTATTTGAATATTTCCATTGTGGATAACAAGGTAGTAGGTAGAAGTCATGCCCAGTACTTATTTCTTCATTTTCCTGTCCATGGACCCTGTAGCCAATTGTTTCAGCTTAGCTATAGTTGCTCGTATTGCAGAGATTCATCTTGTAGCAGGGACCTTCCTGGACTGTTAACCTCAGTCATTCAATCTGTGAGGTAAGATCACTGTTGGAATACTCAACAAGGAAATTTGATTAAATCAATTTAAGTGCTTGTGCACTTGTACTCACAGCATGTTTTTAAAGCCCCCTCTGTCACTGCAGAGTTCTTTTACCTGCCACCATCAGCCTGGACAAGAATACATTGCTTTATTTAATTAAAAAGTTTTGTTGATTACTTTCATTCCTCTTCCTGCTTTCACCAGTCTACTTTAAATTATTTCCTCAAATATAGTGCAGTGAGGAACTCCTGGGATTTCTGACAGCAACAAACAAACATGAGTGGATGTGATTAATTTGTCTTTTAGCTTATTTTTCCACAGATTTGCCCATGATAAGATATGCAAATATTTTATGCAATAAAAATATTTAGACCTATATCTTTAAAAGCAGTGCATTAAGCCTGAAGTTGTATTTGGTGATGTATTTAGTACGATTAATGGCAATGAATGATATGTTTGAAATGGATACATGTATTTAATGAAAATTTTTTCTTTTCCTTTCTACTTGAGTTCTATAGCATGGAATCTGTACTAATATCTATACTGACACCTAGTGGAATCTCAGCTAAGTTTTCATTTCTCATTGGCTTCTATTAGATGTCAGTTTCTGTAGAGTTAATTATGTTTACAAAGTAATGCAACTTTGGAACAAGCCCATACAGATGTTCTCCAATACATAATCTAGGGAGAACTGAATATGGTGATTTTAATTTTCCTCAAAATGATATTCTAGATTAGGAATAATTCCATTTATGAACATTAGTATAGCATTTTCAGATCCTTGAGGTATCCTGAATTATTTTGTAACAAATAATTACCTTTGCATTATAATTACTGTTGTAGTCAAATGCCACAAGAAATTTGACAGTGTCTCATAAATGGAAAAGTGATATGTGATGAAGACAATTTCTTTCGGTGAGGGATTGAGAGACTACATAATAAGAACTCCTTTTGCATTTGAAGTATAATCATAGGACTTTTTACAACCATTTCAACAGGCAGGTGGAACTTAGATATTGCTCCCAAAAGATCTTGCCTCCTTTGCATGAGCTGGAAGTGTCAGTCCAGACGTGCTCAAATCTTGTAGCCAATTACTTTTTTTTTATTTGGATAAGTGTGTGATGCTGAAATAAGCTGAAAGTTCGCAAACAATAAACAAAGGGGGAAAATCATTCTTTTTTCTGTTTTGGAAGAGAATGTTGCCCTGGTGTAATCTGGCACTGAGAACATTCCTGATTACGTAACTATCTGGTGTTCATTGTAATTTTAATAGGAAGACATTAACACTTATTCATTTGTAGGTGAATTTAAGATCTGAATATGTGGGTTAAAATGTATTTTGAAGTGTGTTCTTATATGTGGTTATCATTTTGCTCATCTGGTTAAATATAGGCCATTTGACTGGAAAGCATGAAAGGCACTTCTCCATATCTGGCTGTCCATTGTACCATAATCTATCTGCAGATGAATGTAAGGTAATGTAGATTTTACATTATATTATGAAATGTACCCAGATAATAACTTTGCTTAAAGATTAAAAAAAAACTTTTCAGTAGGTGACAAAGTGGTGATGAGACAATTCATTGCAGTAACTTTTGTTTTATTCCTGTGCTTCTGATTTGTCTTGTGATCTAGCTTAGTGGCTGACACAGTTCCTTTAAAACTTCTGGATTTTAAGCAGTCTAGTAAAGTTTAATGTCAAAACTGATGTTCTTGTCAGTTTTGTGTCACAGAGTGAAAGTTTTGAACTGGTGCATTTTTTTGTCATTTAGGGAATGGACTTCATTCTTAAACATATTTGCATAATATTTAAATTCAATGAAACATACAGTGGCTAGTATTGCAAATGCATTGTGCTAAAGAATGATTTGAGAACTCCTTCTCCAGTTCTGCAAGCTGCACATTACAATAATTGATGAAACTGTGATTGCTGGGTCCTTTGCAGTTGATATATATATTGATATGTGTGTATACAGTATATATGTATGTGTGAGTGCTGCTCTTGGTTTGCTTCAAGAACATGAACTGTCCAGCCTATTCAGTGGCAGAAACCATACCAGCATTATTTGAATTCCATCTTCTCAGAACTAGGAAACTACTGCCAACTCAAGGATTTTAGGATTCTTATGTGGGGGGCCAAGAATTTACTGGTAGTCCATTTGGAGAAAAAAACAGAAGTTTGTTGGTTTCAGCTGACTGTTGTATGGTATATGAAATCCAAGCAAATGTGTACATCAGTGATTTTCCTTTAGCTATTGAAGACTCTTCATTTCATATCTCAATGTTGGCCATTGTACCTTTTAATCTGGCTGCAGAAAATTGATAGGTAGTGTAGATTCAATATTGTATTTCTTCTCTTTATCCTTAGTTGGTTATCTCTCCAAACATCTCCAGAAAGAGAGAAGTGTGGAGGGAGAAGGGGAGTAGGTGTTTGCAGGGGAGTAAATAGTTAAATATAAATGATGAAGAGATGGGTCAGAGAATAAAGCATGGGTAAGGAAAGTTGACTGGAAGATTGGAGATAAAGAGTTTGGAAAAGCTGAAGTGTGTTAGGTATGGTCTGGATCAATGGTAATATTTGCAATCATAGAGAAGCTGTGTAGCCCTACTTCTTTATTGATTGTGTCTATATCCCATAAATGTTTTGTTGAACTTCAGTAAATAGTGGAGTAGATTTTGTCTGTAGTGTTTGAATCAGACTGTTTAATAAACTCAATATTTATCTAATTGTTTATGTTCTGGTGTTGATTCTCTTTTTTGTTAGGTTAGAGCTCAGCAACGTGAAAGACAGATTGACGACAGAGCATTATCACAGAGACAAGATGAAAATAACAGACATGCAACCAGACATCAGGCAAGTCAAGTTTTCATTATGATGAGTACAGTTAGACAAATTACTTTTATATAGGTAAACATGGCAACAAATTTGGTTATATCATGATTCTACAAACAGGTTGAGATAAATAAAATCACTTTTAGTGTTCGTGAATGAATAATAAGAATAATAATGAATAATATGGAATCTTGGAATAATAATGCAGAATATGTTTATTCAGATCCAAACTGGACCTTTGTAATAGGGAAGTAAATATAGGTTAAGTATGACTGAAGCTGTTAGATTACATGAAAACGTCACTGGTTCACAAGAAAACAAAACTCCTATCCCCAGTTCGTCATTCCACACATCTCCATAGGAGGAAAGAGTGGAGAGAGAAGGGGAGGAAGTATTTGGAAGCAACTCGAGTTAAAGATAGATGAGGTTGGACATCCAGGAGAGAAAATAAAGCTTGGTTGAGGAAGGACACTGAGGAGGTTAAGGACAGAGTTGCAGGAAGCAAATGGATATGGAAAGAAGAAACGGTAAAGAAAATGGTAGTAAATGCAGACTCACTCTTGAGTTTTAAGAATAAATTGGATAGATACATGGACGAGAGAGGTCTGGAGGGCTATGGACTGGGTACAGGTAAATGGGACTAGTGGAATAACATTTTGGCACAGACTAGAAGGGCCGAATGGCCTGTTTTCTGTGTTGTAGTGCTGTATGGTTCTAGAGGAGCAGTGATGGAATTGAAAGGGAAGAGTTAAGTAACTGGAAGTAAAAGCGAAGAGATGTCATTAATGGAAAATCCATTCACTGTGTGTTGAGATGAGGAAGGGGTGTTGGGCAGGTGTTGAGGAATGGAATGTTGATGATGGGCAGTATGGGCTAGCTGAGTGTTGGGAAGAACTGCTAATATAGAGATTGGTGTTCCATATTTACATAGAGTGGAAAGTTTTGCTGAGATGACATGCATCTGATGAGTTAGGGGTACTTCCAATTAGGAATTTGTAAATTGCAGATCATGGGACTGAAAATGAGAAAATAATGTTATGAGGCTTGGTTGAGATTGAACTAGAAATTGAAGTAAAAATGTATAAGTTTATGGAAAGAGTTGGAGATAAAGGTAATATGCCTGTGGGGGGAGTTTGCAGACGGAATACTGGCAGCAGAGGGTGGGCGCAGTGTACTTCATTGTTTTGAAAAGGAAGTGTTTCAAGGGGATGAGATTAGCATTTAGGATGAAAAGCTGATTGATCTCTGCTGGCTGGGAAGCAGCTGACCATTGTACATTGCTGTACACATGTGAGGAAGAATTACCAAGCACAGGTAGTAATGTTTGTACACAGTGATTCCTTAGTGTTTCAAGGTACGATTAAAGCAGTTCTTCTTGAAAGATAAGTAGAAGGATTGACCCTGCGTCTCTGCTGTATATGGATCAATCACTTGTTTAAAAAAAAATTCAATATTGGTTGCACAGCTCTGTTACAGTAAAGTCTGGAATTTACATTGTTACCTAGACTGGTACAGACGTAGGGTAAATTTGTGCACTACTTAATCAGGACAAAACTGGGATAATTGGGAATTAGAGAGCAGAACTGTGATGTCTCCATGGAATTTTTTCTATTGTCTGTAAATTTGACATATTAGTAGGGACAAAGGATGCATCAGAGTTGAGTAATTTTTGATCAGTCAAACTGAAAGCTGCATGATGTTTCAATACAGAATGGAACTGATCGCAATAATACTGCATAATCTAGTACTAACATTGTGACATTAATTACAAATGCAATACTAATGGAACATTGCAATCACTTAATGTTTTTAGTATATCAGATTTAATCAGAAGGAGCAAAAAGCCTAATGATTTGACAGATACTTTAAATCTAAAGGCATGTGGAACGAGCTCAGTTGATGAGTTAATTAGTAAGGAGTTCAAAAAGAGTGCAAGTTAAAGTAGAGGGGGAGTCATAGGAAGACAATTTACATTTAATGAGTGGTAGAGAGAGAAATTCTACTAGTTAAAAATTCTACTTTGGGTCTGAATAAAGAATTCTTTGTTTGATTGTGATGGTGTTTTTGTGCTATTTGTAATCATTCTAGATACCTGCCACTGGAGGGAGCAGCAATAAACTAGAACACACAAAATTAGAGCATGAGTTGGCCAGGCCCCTCAAGCCTGCCCCACCATTCGGTATGATCATGGTTGATCTATGCTGACCTTGCCTCGACCTCTCTTGTATCACTTCCCTATAACCCTCAATTCCTTGATCTTTCAGATATTTATCTATCTACACCTTAATTATATCTAATGTTCTGACCTCCACCACCTGCTAGGACAGAGAATTTCAGAGTCACTGTGAGAAAAATCTATACGTACCTCAATTTTAATTGCCCAACTCCTGATTTTGTGATGATGTACCCTTGTTTGTGACTCTTTCATTAAAACTTAATTAGTTAGTATATGGCTTGATGTTTAGACTATTGCCATAATGCAGAAATTGATCTTGAGAATAATTGTTTTTGGGTGTGGCTTGGTAACTAAAGATGATATCCTTGGTTTAATTGAAATTATAAGTTCAACCCCTACTCCAGAGTAGGACATAAGGACATTTTGGTCGAAGACTGGGGAATTATTACGCTGTTGTAAACCAAGGATGCCTTGGTTTCCATCAGTGCTATCTCGTGTGGATGTAAAATTCCTTTATTTGAAGAAGAGCAGGGATATTTTGATTTATATTGAAAAGTGTTTTATTTTCAGTATAGTTTATTTGTCAGGATTCAATTTTTAATAGGCTCTACATTGAATGCAGCTAAAATAAATAAGTATCATTTAACTATTTTAAATCCATAAGGTTTGTTGTTAAATTGTCTTGGCTGCATCTTTTATACATCCATTTATATATGGTATATAGAAATTGGATTTCACCATGTGTTGGTGCTAGATACATATTATTCTCAAACTTACTTTTTGTCTACAGGCTCCAACAGAAAAACAATTGAGATACAAGGAAAAGGTGGCAGAACTTAGGAAGAAACGGAATTCAGGATTGACCAAAGAGCAAAAAGAAAAATACATGGTAAGATTTATTATGCCAAGCTTCTACAGCAAAAAACGAGCTGCTGGAGGGTCTCAGAGGGTTAGACTGTACATGGAGGCAAAGGGAAAGTCAATGTTTTGGTTTGAGACCCTCCATCAGGGCTGCATTGTCTCATTTATTTCTACTTGTGAGATCTGGGCATGTTTCTTATGTGGTTGAGATCATCATATGCAAAAGTTAGCTACTGTGTAACATTAACCATACTCAGAGTGACCTGGACTAATTTTGATTTGGTTGTGTATGGCTTCGGGGTTTTTTTCTCTCCTTATTGTCCTCTTTTAATCATTTTTTCACCTCACCCAGCAGGTTATTCAAAATGCAGTTGAGGTAGAGGGTGATGCACAAGCATTACACACATTTGTTTGAAGTAATGTATATTAATCTTTTGATAATCTGCAGGTCCTTGGATCAATCACAGGGCCATTAGTTTTATGTTTTTCTGCTCGTATATAGGAAACTACTTACTGTTTTGTCGCGGAGATTTATTATGAAATAAGTACAGTTGCTTTGAATAGGCCAATGAGTATTTGTTTCCTGGCTTTTCCTTTACAAAAGTCAGTAAGGTGTAATGTGCAAGACTTCAGGAAATCAGATGAGTTCTTTTGGGAGGGTGTTGGAAGCATTGATGAGGGAGTGGTGGGGAAGGAGAATTGTGGATCAGGTTGGTAGGCAGAGGGGTTGGGGCAAGGATTGGCTTCTGGATATTTACTGTGGAATGGAAAGCTGTGATCATCAATCACGTGTGGGAGTTGGCAAGTCAGTGGAGTGTGAGAAACCATGATTGTAGGTTTGGGACAGAACAAAATTAGTCCAGCATACCATGTAGCCCATGCTAATCTGCTCTGTTTATTGCCATAGAATTGAATTTTGGATGCTAAATCAATTGTGCAGCCAGTCCTGAATTGCATTTTTTACTCAAACAACTGCGAATAAATTTTGACTCTCCTGTTCTCTGACCTATCCAGGAATTGGGCAGTTTTCTTCGGGAGACTTGCAGAGTCAGTTCTCTTACACAGGCTAACAGGAGCCAGCCTGGGCATGTGTACCGGAGAGCAGCCTAGGCTACAGCACCAGGGAACAGCCTGTGCCTGGACATGTCTGTTTTGTGAAATCACAATTGACATAAGAGTATTTAGTGTCGCTCTTTGAATTGCCCTTCTAGCCTTGGCCTCCCTCCCAGACTTCACTCTTGTTAGACAAGTGCATGTACATCAACTTGAAGGATTTTTATATGCTTGCAGAATCCCTTTCTATCTGTCTTTTGTGTTTCTCACTACTTGATCTGCATGATCTATTTCTCCTTCTGTGTTATAGAAATCATAGAATCGTACAGCACAGAAGCTGGCTCTGTCAGCCCACCTGGTCCAAGCTGATTGTCATGCTTATCTACACTAATCCCAGTTGCCTGCATTAGTCCTGTATTCCTTGATGCCTTTCCTATCTTAGTCCCTGTCCAATTGCCTTTTAAACATAATTGTATCTGCCTCTATCATCTCCTAAGAAAGGATATACTTGCTAAGAAGAGAGTATAGTGAAGCTTCATCAAACAGAACACTGAGTTTGTGGGGTTCCTATATGAGGAGAGATTAGGTCAACAAAGTTTGTATTTACTTTGAAAGAACAAGAGGGGAATCTAATTGAAATTTACAAAGTTCTGATAGAGCTAGACAAACTGGGTGTAAGGAGAAACGTTTCCCCAGACTGGGAAGCCCAAAACAAGGGGCATAGTCTCAGGTTACAGGGCAGAAGATTGAGGACTGAGGTGAAGAGAATTTTCTCCACACAGGGTGGTGAACTGTTGGAATTCTCTATCATAGAGTTGAGATCAGGTGGCTGAATATATTTGAGAAGATGGATAAATTTCTCAATACAAATAATCAAGGGTTTATGGGAAGAGAGTGGGAATGTGGTATTGAGCTAAATGATCGGTCATGATCATATTGAATGGCAGAACAGGCTCTAAGGCTGAATTCCCAACTCCTCCCAATTTTTAATGTTTGTGTTTTTCTTAATGTCTGATGCTGTGTACTTTAAATTAATGCTTCTGCATTAACTAAGTAAATCATCTTGCAGTGTTTAAAATGCATAAAGTTAGAATCTATCCATGGCAGAATACCCAGCCTGTACACTACTTTTATTGAGGTGGGTAATTGAGTTTACCTTCTGGTCTATGGTGACCATCAGTGGCAGACTCGGTGATTGTGTTATTCAAAGTCAAGGAGGGTGGATGGCTACCTATTGTTAGAAATGGTTGTTACCTGCCTCTTTTTTACTTTTCACTTGCGCTAATCCCATCAAGGGGGGACAAAAATCACCAATCAATCAATTTTCAAATGTAGAACTTTCTGGTCAGGGGCAAGTATAATCAGCTTTCATCGTATTTCTCTATATTGCCTTCTGCAGTTTGAAGAATCTGAAGGTATGAATCAAAATTGCCCTTGGTTTGGGAGGGAGGACTGTGAAAGAGTTGATGCATAACTTGTCTGGCAAAATAGTGACGCAAACTCCTTAGTAGAGTAAAGGCCCTAGGTGATTTGTTTGACAGCATTCTGTTTTCAGGTAGTAAAGAGCTTTGGAAAAGTGAAGAAGACCTTAATATATTTATAGTTGGGTATGTTGTCCTAAAATTGAGGCTTATAGTTGATGATGCTCATTCTGATGAAGGCAACATTACAGTAAATGTTTTGAAATACAGGAAGCCCCTGACTTACGAACGCCTGTACTTACGAACGGACCTTTGTGGTTCCCTGGGCCAAGTGCACATGTACATCTGGGGCCATGCGTGGCTGCGATCCCTGGGCCAAGTGTGCCTGCGCAGCCGCGATCGCAGGGCCAAGTGTGCATGCTCAGACACTGTTCCAAGTTGCGTACAAAGGCAGGTTAGGAACAGTCTCAAAAACGGAACTCGTTTGTAACCTGGGAACTTCCTGTATTTTTATAAATGGACTTCAGTCACATGATCATCTGTTTTAGTCTTTTGATATATTTATTGAAGTGGAACATGAGTAAGTCATTCACCCCAAATGGCTTGTTTGCATATTTTTTAGTACCTATGCCTAACAAGGGCTGCAGCTTTCTTGTTTCCATGCAAAAAAAAATAATGGCATAGTTAGATGTTAATTTGACTACCTTAATTGTAGAACATACTTTTGAGATTGTTTGCTACTTTGTAGAAGCATTTGTGTAATTTCAGTATTAGGTTATTATTCTCTTTACCTCTAATAGTATACCTGATTTGGTGTAATGACTGATAGTTATGCCCATGTAATATTTGCAAGGTTTTTAATCCTGCAGGAGCATCGACAGTTGCATGGAAATACAAGAGAGCCCCT
>JARFYF010000058.1:19332925-19352576 GCA_030265395.1 Rhina ancylostomus | reverse complement strand
TCACCTACCAGTTTCTGTCTCACCCCTCCTTCTCAATTCTATTTACTGGCTATCTTCTCTCTACATTCTCTGTCCTGATGCAAGGTCTTGATCAAAAGGTTGACCATCTCTTTATCTCCACAGCTGCTGCTTGATCTGCTGTATTCTTCCAGCAGTGTATTTTTTGCTTGCAGTAGACACTGTAACCTTCTCTTTGATTTTGCACTGTTTTTGCACCCCCCTTCCCTACTGCCATGAGAAAACAGTCATTCATTTCTCTTTCCTTTCTCCCCCCCCCCAAACGCGTCAGCAGTTTGATACAATTTAAGCATTACTAAGTTATATTTTCTCATTTGTATTTTTGGTGATCAAATGCGATTTCAGAAGTTACAAGAGGGCATATTATAAGTGAGGAAATAAAAATGTTCAGGTCTTCCCAGCACTTGCTTTCCACTGTTGAAACCAAGCTAAACTCCTTCCTTAACAAGCAAATCCCGTGTGTTGGTCTTGCTAAAAGCTTCTTAGTGCAAAACTCAAACATAAGGAGCCTCTATTTTATGACTGTTAGCTTTGTGAATAATCATAGGGCACAGAAGGTTAGATACCTGACTTTGCCCACCTTCCCGACCCCATCCCTCTATCTCTCCCTCTCTCTCTGTCACACTATCCTTCTTTTGTCACCACTTCTACATCCTCAGAACTTGGGGTCCTTCAAACCATGAGGGAAAGCTGCACTATGTTATCAATTCCTGGATTGTGCACACAATCTCCCTTGTACTGCACAGTGCCTGCAAAGCTCTTCAGTCCCATCAATGTTGACACATTCTCTTCCTGCCTTTACAAACACCTCCTGGGCACTCAGAGGAGTCATTGACTAGAGATACAAAATTCCATAATGGGTTAAAGAACAGCAAGAGTTATCTAATTTTTTCTATTTCATACCCACACACACACACACACTACTTATGCAGCTGGATTGACAGATATCTCAAGCCCACTCTCTGCTGTGGGAACTGATGTATGACGGGGGAATCTGTGGCCTTTTGGAAATTAAAGAGAAAAGGTAAATGTTCTACCTTCTTCAGTTCCTGGAGGCAGTAATTACTGTGGGTGTATCTTTGGTTGACTTTAGTAACTTCACTGCATCTCTGGTGAGTTGACCTGTGGATGTGGACAGGTCAATCAACTGTGGCCTACCAGATTTTGTCCTCTGATGATCATTTTTGCCAGAAGATCTCCCTCAATAACAGTGAAAGGTAGTGATCCATCCCTGCTATCCAACTCTCATCACCACCACCCAACTCTTTCCCCCAATACACACACACACCAAACCCCATATCCTGGCTGAAATTGACTATCTCAATAAAGGGGCAAAGCTGGAACATTGTTTCTGTAATTCATGACTTCATGATTTGTTTGGTATTGCTTCGAGCCACATCAGTCAACATTTGCCACTTTATATACTTCCACAACTAACTAATCAACTGTATACTATAACTGTTTCTTCTGGACTTGGACCCAGTCGGACCAGGACAGTCCCTGTGCCCTCTGTCTGACCTTTTTGAGCATTTTCCAGTTTAAGATATACAGCCACAGAGGAAGTCTAAAGCTGTGAACCTGGAGAGGTGCATTAACTGTTCTAGTTGCAAAGACTGATCATTGCCACTTAAGACAAAGTCAGACTCAAAAACAAAGTCGGCCAAGAACTCTTTATTAAGAGAGTTCAGCTGCTGTCTTAAGTGATTAACTGTATAATAAAATTCAGTGGTACCAATGAATAATTACATAATCTTATAACTAGTTGGAAAAATAAACCTTAAGTGTGTGTGTGTTTGTGCGTGCGTGCTTTTTATTTTCACTTGTAAGGTTTGTTGATATGTCTTCTGTATTTTACCAGAGGCAGTCAGATATAGTGAATGATACTTTTTTTTATTATATCCTGATTACCAAGTAATAGAAGCTAATTTTAATTTAGTGAGACTTGCTATTACATAAGCAATAATGTATTAATATTTTAGTATGTTGCTGCATCCTTAGTTAATTCCATCTGGTTGTAGGGACACTGCTCAGGCCTCACTCGTGACCATGTAATAATGAACTGGAGACTGCAATTAAAGGGCTGCTATATAATGTGTCTGACATAAGTGGCCTAGTTTTCCTTCATTTGATTAATCACCCCTTTTCAGGATTTGCACATGGATTTTATACTTATACCTGGATACTAAATCAACTTTCCAAACAACTGAATCTAGATCTGTAGCAGCAGTGCATTTAAATAAATCCTTGCAGAATTATCATGTCAGCTGTATTTTCTTCTCTACTTATGTCTTATCTTGTTCAGATAGGCATCTTGGTTGGCATGGACAAGGTGGGCTGAAGGGCCTGCTCCCATGATGCATAACTCTATGATTGACTTCTGCCATTGACACCTCATGTTGAGTGAGGATTCTCTGTGCCCCAGTTCCACTCTCCGATTAGTGTACTGGACATCCTGGCTGTATTTATTAAGATTTATATAGTTTGGTACAAGTTAGCTAAAAAGCTCCAAAGGAATGGAACAGGTCACAATTTTATTTCTAAAATATTTTCCATTTCTTGAATTCTTTGTTTTCTGTTTCTAGTAAAATAACTATTTATTAAGAAGCTGGTAAACAACATGACAATTTGTTGGCTCTATTGTGTCCAGCATCAAGATTTCTTCTTGCCCATTTTCCCCCTCCTGTTCTGAAGTAATTGACTCCTGACCCTGTGGCCGTTGGCTATCTACCAGTGACTGGCCCAATTACTCATTGGTTAGCCTTGTGAGTAATTCTCAGCAGGATATTTGAATTTAGTCAAGCCAATGCACACTCACCCAGGACACTCATGGACAGCAAACTACTCTACTCCTTCATCCCTTATCCAGTGATTCCAAAGGAAATCTCATCTTTAGCATTAGCTGAAATCCACTGAATCAACAGAGGGTTTATAACTTTCTTGGTCAGTGCACTTCAGCCACTCATTACATTCATTCACTGGGCTATTAGAAAAGTGTGGGCACAATGGCATCTTTGGGAGGATAACCCTAGGAATATGTCAAGGTTTGCTTCTAAACAGTGCTCTGGATTTTCAGTCATACACGCCACAGTGCTGTTGACTCTTTGCATAAAATCCCACTGATGGTGTTACATTAGGAAGAGATTAGAATAAACTAGTTTTACACTTTACAAGATGCATATTTTATTGATCCAATAGAACAGACACATAATGAATCATCAGTTTAAATCAGACACAGAAAATAAATATTTTTGTTGGTAATGTGGACTGCTGCTGCTGTTTCCTACAATTAAAAATATTGGTACATCACGGATCATAAAACTGTTGACTAAATGCATTCTTTTGTTTGCTGCTTAACTCAATAATATCCAATTGAATGAATACCAAACCTCACATGTCCGGATCTTGATAAGTACACAATATGCACCTATTTGATTTATGGGTTTTTAAAAATGATTGTAAAAAAACTATTTTACATTAATGTTACTTGAACTTTTATTCTTTCTTACTACAGCTGGCTATTGATAAATGTGTAAATATTGTCAAAGCTCTGTTTTAAACAAATGGCATTTAAATATCAGTCCTAATGTTAACTTTAAATCTAACTGAATTAAAACTATGAAATTAACAGTACTTTTATACCACAGAACCGGATCCACTTCCAACCCACTGTTATGACTTCAGATCTTCAACATTTTTTTGAATGCAAGTTTCAAAAATACATTAGTAAGAACATTTGTTGTCCAATTCTATTGGACACAGATCCTGTGCAATATCTGAGGCATTATATATTATTGAGGATCATAATTATGGTTTCATTTGGATTCCTGTGTCTTTGTGAACTTTAACTGAAAAGATTCACATAAGGATACTAAAATACCTAACAACTTTGACAAAGTACACAAGGAGAATTGTTTAAGTGGAGGTTTTGCATCAGCCTTGATGGTTGGTAAATTCCGAGGAACTTGAACACAAATTTTGAGTTACTGGCTTTTTAGCCAAAAACAATGCCCTTGCTAATGGTATGGTGTAGAGGGCATTCCTGTAATTTTGCATTTGCATTATATTATTTGCGCCTTCTTCCATAGTGCTGAATTTTTTCCCACTCAGATGGTGTCTCTGTAAAACAGAAAAAGATTCCTTGCATTAATATTGTATCACCAGATCATCTGGTGATTCAGCAGATTTGCTAGTATATCATCTTCAATCATATCCTTCAATTGCAAGTCTCCCTCAAAAATAAAATAACACCTTCATTTTCAAAACTTTTTTTTTATTCCTTAGCATTTCTTCTACGCTTACCTCATGACAACAGCTGTTATATTTCCTTTTGCTGGTAGGGCATGTCATGGACATTTGCAGCCAACTAAGTTAATTTTACTTAGATAGTTTAGCTAGAACTGAGGTGGCCATTAAATTGGATGAAATCTCCATTGCTCTCTACAAGCCAGCAACTCCTAATGCAATGACTTACATGCAGGCCTTTCACCTCTGTGGTTTCAAATCCTGGCCATGCGGATGAAGAGATTCTCTGAGATGTTTTGAAGAACCTAGTTCTGAATTGGCATCAGCCTACATGGCAATGAGTAGCAGTACCTCTCAGAGGGGCTTATGAATATTTGCAGTGATAAATGCAGGTGCACATCACTTGCTCAATATCGGAAGCTTCTCTGAAACTCTGTCAGTGTATCAGGTGCTCTACCCAGACTGGTTGCTTCCTTTTCTGTTGTAACTAGCTCTTTTCATAAGTGTTTACTTCCCAACTTAGTGTTTTCCCATGAATCCAATAAATCAGATTGAACCAGAATAAAAGCAAACTTTATTAATTCTCCTATGTTGTCAATTCTAAGAATTGTTGTTTGGATTAATGTATAAGGAGCATTTGATGGCTCTGGGCATGTACTCGATGGAGTTCAGAAAGATGAGGGTGATCTCATTGAAACTTACTGAATACTGAAAGGCCTGGATAGAGTGGACTTGGAGAGGATATTTCTATTAGCAGGGGAGTCTAGGATCCAAGGGCACAGCCTCAGAATAAAAGGACATCCCTTTAGAACTGAGTTGAAGAAGAATTTCTTCACCAGAGAGTGGTGAATCTGTGCAATTTGTTGCCACAGAGGGCAAGTCGATGTAAAAAGAGTTTCATGTACACTGCTCTTTTAATGGACCACAAAAATGAACCAAAATTCTGATTAAAATGCTATAATTCATGTAAATACAAATGCTTAAATTAATTTATCAGACTACTTCCGAAGTTAAAAATCTGCAGGAACCGGATATGACTGAAGTTGATAAATTCAAGTTGATTTAAGCTGTGTACTTATACCAAGAGAGAGGAGGTAGAGCAGCACAACAAGTTCAGAGAGTGAGTGACATACCAGCACTTGAAGACCGACGTCCCATAAGTCCAACAAACATCTCTCCCTTTTGTCCTACATTTAAGAATAGAGAAAATGATCAAAAATGGAAATTAAGGATATATCTGCATCTCCTCATTGCCTTTTAATTAGCATAGTACACCTTGTGAAAGAGTCAACCATTACATGTTACTTTCTTCTTCAGTTCATTGACGTCAGGATTACTAATGCTGAGGAGTGCTTTGTCTCAACAATGCTTCTTCTCCCAATTTCGGAGAAGTAGCTCCCACTGCAGCTCTGCTGGAGTTTCTGACCCACTCATTTCCTGTGAAATAGTCCAGATAACCTGTACGACTGGTAGAAAATCTGGGTTGCAGCATTCATTCCATTTGTGTTGCTGTAATGTTTCTTTTCTTTGGAACCTCACCCACACCTGTTTATAAACTCTTGCAAACCCCTTGAAAGACATGTTCTGATGCCCATGATGGAATTTATTCTCCCAATTAGGCATGGCATTGCTGTAAAACCTGATTTACAATCTAAAATACATAATTTACAGGCATTTAGCATTGAGGAGAGTTCTTTACAATGAATGTGTCTTTGTTGTTTATTGCATTCTGTTCACAAAAACAGAGCTAATAAATATTTCAATGTGAAAGTAAATGCACAGTAGGTCCTTGGGGGAAAAAGTGAAGAAATTAGCAATCAAACGATGTACGTCATGCATTAGCAATGTAAGATTGATAGCTACTTATTTTCAGAACACTAAAGGTTTGTCTGAAATGTAATTACACTATGATTGCTTGTGTGCAATAAAACCCCTATGCTTTTAGCATAAATTCTCTCTCAACTGATATTAAAAAGGGAAGGCAATTAAAGGTGTTTTTATATTACTGGATTGCTCCAGGTAGAAGATGGTCTGTTGCAGGACTGGCTCCAGTTGCAAACAGTACAAGGGGGAATTCCACAATATTTGTAGCAACAGGAAGACAATTCCAAGTGTGACTCATATGATTATTTTCAAACTTGGAATGTTTCCTGAGAAACAAATGTGTAGGAAAATGGCATTACTTGCTGCCATGAGAAACAGGATGTAAGTTGTTGCCCTGAGACTGCTACCTCCATAATGAAAGGTTAAAACAGCTCTTTAGGTAGCAGAGTGGTTAAGTTACTAGGCTATATTTCTGGACCACTGATCCACAGACAAGAGTTTATAACCCTCCAAGGCAGGAAGGGGATTTAAATCCCATTAACTAGATTAACAAAATCTAGAATTTGAACAAAGCACAAACTACAGGAGACACATAAAACATCCACCTGCTTCCATCTTTCAGGGAAGGAAGTCTGATATTCCTGCATCTCCGGCTGATATGTGACTCAGACCCACCAATATGGTAGACTCTGAACTATCTCCTTAGTCTGGATTAATCCAGGAAGGACAATAAATTCTGGTGTTGCAAGGATGTCCACATGCCAGAAATGCATTAAACGAATTGTTAGTACTGTGGTGTGCCATATATCTGACTACAGTACTAAAAAAAAACAGGGCTGTTGGCAACTGTAAGAGAAATACACCATAAAGGAAGTTCACGCTGCTTAATCTTTGCTGATTGTTGTATTTTATATACAGTATATGCCAGTTAACACACTACATTTGTACCTCAAAACTTCACATTTCTCAATACAAAGTGTTCATCTTTTCATGTTTAATGGAAATTGAAACAGGATAATTTAAACAAATGTTTTGTTAAATGCTAAAATTTGCTTAACACATTTTCTATTTTAATCCTGAAAACAGTCATTATAAATTTATATCAGTTGTAAAATATTATTTTACTGCAGTAAATTCCAGATGCATGCACAAATGATGCATGTAAGTGAATTGACAATAGCATCAGTCACTGAATGCCAGGTTCAGATGCTTGTGGGTTTCTTTTGTATTCTTAATCACTGTGATGCATTCCCACTTTAAGCACCTAGTGTCAACATCATGAAGCGTAGGTAGATGTAAAATGGAGTTTGCAGTGTCCTTTTACAACACCTTATCCAAACCTGAGTATTCAGCCTGATATCCAGCTTTGTTCCATCTGGAATTCCAACAGCTTTCCCTGAATGTTATTACTAATTAATGCCAAACCATGGATTGTTATTTATCATTGGCTTTAGATATGAAAAAATGTTAAAATTTGAATTCTTGATGTCCCAGTCTACCTCATCATGGCCCTTGCACTTTCTTTGTTTTTACCTGCACTGCACTTTCTCTGTAGCTGCTACACTATATTCTGCATTCTTCTTAGAAGCTCAGTGTACATATGTATGGCACAATCTGCCTGGATGGCACATTAAACAAAAGTTTTTCACTGTATCTCAGTACATATGACAATTATAAGCCAATACCAATTAACCACTGTCCTTACAATTCATTGTGCGAACCAATTTTGGTTTCACAGATGAAAAGACCAACTGCCAACATATTTCTCCCAACATTGTTCCATATTCAAGTATTCTAAAGTATTTGAGACCAAACTGGGAGCACTGGCATTTCCTCTTTAAAACCAGGAACTCACCAGATGGAGCCAGAGATGTGGGGCCATGCCTTGATATTCCCATGCACATCACATTATAACTTCAATAGGCAGTGCTATGCATCACTCTCCAAAAGACACGTCCACAGACCTTGAACAGTTGCTTATATTGACCCACAGTTGTGACTACATGCAATGAGAGGATATCATTCAGCTTAGTAGAACCATCATTCCATATAGAACTCACTCTCCTTTTTAAACCCTTATGTTTGTTCTCATAGTGCATATCAAACAGTTTATTCTCATCTTCATCAGCTATGAATTTTAATATGTTTAATCACCTCTAATTGGGATCCAATCTATTTGCTTCATTCCTTTCTAATGCACAGGCAATTCAGTCACTTTTATGGGTCTTCCTTAACAGACCATTGAGATTACTCTGGTGTGACCACCCTGGCTGTCTGAGACTTGATCTTTGAGACCTATTGGCACCAATGCTCCATTGAAATCCTTAGCTATCAGGGGTTGAAGTAGAAAGGGGGGTAGATTGAATGGGAATAAGGTTTATATGGGTTGGCACAACATTGTGGGCTGAAAGGCCTGTACTGTACTGTGCTGTATTGTTCTATGTTCTAACCAGCTTTAAGCTGCAGCTGGAGAGTGGAAATGATGTAAGTTGACTCTAAAAGTTAAGACAACTGCAGGTTGAATTGATAAAAAAATAAAATTGCTAGGGGAGTTAGTAACAATTACAATATGTAAGAATATTGCTAGAATTTATATTCAGAATATTTCCTCAACAAACATCTTGAATGTTAAGTAAAACCATGTATTTTGGCTTATCGGTATATAAAATACAGATAAACAAAGATTTTAAAGTAGAAAGAAGTGTTGTTAAAATTGCTAAAAGAAAATGTATGGAATCGTGGGATGACTTAGCAACAGCTTAACTGGAACAAAAATTGGGAAAGAGTGCATCAGTCAACTGATACTTTTAACACCTGATTAACACAAGCAACCAAAATGAATTTCTAACACATTCACTCCCCTTCCCTCTTCCTTGTTTAATCAAAAAAAACCCAGAGTGCACAAGCAGCAGTAATGTTTAAGCCACTGGTAAGGCTGCATAGAGAATATCCTTCCTTGTATTGGGTATCCTAGTTTATGAATGAGTGGGAAGGCCATGCAGTGAAGTCTTCTAAGGCAACATGACGGATGTGTAGCTTTACTCATGAAAGGGTAGAATAAGAGAGCTGCAAAGATATTATGAAGGCTTTGATAAGATGACTAGGACAAATCTCCTTCACTGGTCAGTAATTAAATGGAAGAAATTAAAATCATCACTTAAGAAATATGGGGAGAGGCTTAAGAGATTTTAGTTTTAATCAGAGGTTTGATAGAACAGTGATGGAAGTAGTGTCCAAAGTAGCCCTGGAAGAGGATTTGCTACTGAGAGGAACAGACAGGCACCTTTGTGGCCAAGAGTGAGACTCCAAATCGATCTATAGCTTCCCTCGTGCCAGGGTCAGGCCTATCTTGGATTGGGTACAGAACATTCTGAAGGCAGTCAGAGACCATTGTACACTTTGATACCAATGACATAGATCGAAAGAGGCATGAAGTCCTGCAAAGTAAGTTTAGGGAGTTAGATGATTAAAAACGCAGGATCTTTTACATGGCAAGTGGTTGATATCTGGAACTCACTGCCATAGGAGGTGGTGGAGTCAGATACAATCATGATGTTTAAGAGACTTTTAGAGACAATTAAACAGGCAAGGCATAGAAGGATACAGATGTAGTGCAGACAAATGGGATTAGTATAGATGGGCAAAAAGGTCAGCATGCATGTGATGGGCTGAAGGACCCATTTCTGAGCTGCACGACTATGAGTAAGGATATTTCATTGAAAAACCTGAAGCATTTCATCAGGCCAGCATTGCAGAAACCTTTTCTTTACAATTGGCTGGGCTTTATTTCAACTGGGTACAAACTGTAAAAGTATTTATTTTGCCAACAATATGTACTGAAGTAGTGCTATTGCTTCAAATTCGGAAGTGGTAATGTCATTGTACATTATAAAATCATACTGATATTATTTAAGCCTTTTAAAAAAATTGGTTGGTATGTTGAAATTATGAATGATTCCCTCTCTCCAATTACAGTTTATAGTCCTTTCAAAATTGTCATTATTGATCCCACTCTGACCAAAAAAGCATGTTGCTCCAGTCTCTCTTTCCCCTTCAAACTTCTCGGTCATTCGGTTACCTCCCAAGTTCCAGGCTTATCTTTTTTATAACTGTTTGCTTGAGTCTCCCCAGAGAGCTGAAATAGACCAATCAGTGCTATGGACAGTAAATGTGACTGTTGTGCATAATTCCACCTTGTACTCCTGAATCCATCTGTGACCTTTAACACATCTCATCCATTATCCTTGTCAGTGGGACAGTCCTTGCTTAGTTCCACTCTTAGCTCTCTGATTGCACCAGGACGCTTCAATCAATGGTCTCCCTTCTCCACTCCATTTACTCTGGATATCTCTAAGGATCTTTCCTGTGTTCTTTTTCCTTTCATACTTAAATGCAGTCCTTGACTAACTAAGTAATTAATTAATTCCTTCTGACTAATTTGACGAAAGAACATATATCTCAAGAATGGACTTACTTTTACGGCCAACGATACCAGCTTGTGTTGGGCCTGTAAAAAGAACTGTGTGTTACATACAAAAAAGTCTGAATAAATATCAATCTTAATTGTTTCTATACTATCTCATCACTTCAATTCCCTCTCTGGTAAAGATAGTAACACATTAACAAGGTTTCAAAGGTACCAGTAGCTTTCTTGTAATTCATCTGTGGGTTTAGACATGAGAAAGAACAATAAGTGCCAGTATGATATTCAACAGTGAATGGAATCAAAGCCAAGTTTAATCATACTTTGGTCAGTCACCCACAGGTGCATTTTACAGTGAGATCCGCAAACACTACTCAGAAAAACAGACAAGGAAGCTAAACCGGAGACATTCCTGGCCCGAGTGTAACTTTAGCAAACCTGATTGTGATTTCAAGAGTTTGTAGGGTTTTATCTCGTTTTATTCATTCTTTCTCCTATTAATCTTTTAGGCTTTGCAAATAAGAATACATACGCATCTGAACTCAAACAGTGAGATCTTTTTGAGTGGGATAAACACAGAAAATCTTTGATTTCCTTTTGTTCAAAGATCATTTCTCCAATTTAAAGTTATTAATTTTATTTTAACATAAGAGAATCAACCAGGAATTGATCTGAATGTGGTATCCTTTTTGCATATATTTAACTAGAAAAGAGAGGTAATATTTTAGCTCGATGATTTCTCAACAGAACAGTTCTGGCATAAAGTCATCAGCCTGAAAAGATAGCCAGCTATTTCTTTCACCATAGATGTATCTGACTGGTTGAGAACTTTCTGTTTTTTTAAAAAAAAGTATTGCTCAGATTGATTTGAAAGACATCGAAAACAAAAATAGCAAACTGTTCAAAGCAGCATAGAACGAATATATTTCAGATGATGTTAAATCAGTTTGTGTTTTTTTAAAGTTGAGCTCTATATCATGTGTGGTTGTTGGTCTGTGGGTGTGTGTGTGTGTGTGGGGGCGTGGGTGTAGGTGTGGGTTAGGCTGCAGGTGTGGGTGAATGCCTTGTTAGACCCCCCACGACATGGTGAATAATTGCCACCATTTTTGTCGGTTATCAGAACCACACTGATCACCTGCAACAACTTTCATAAACACCTTCCAGTACTTTGTGCAGCATAGGAATAGGAAATGTGAGAGTGAAATAAATCAACAGCATCCCTACTGATGTGAGCAATCTGCAAACTTAAATGAGTGGAAAGGAAAGGATAAACAGCGAGTACTTTTGTGAGAGATTAAATCTCTATTATATGCTAATGACAGCCACTTAAGCAGAGACGTAAATTCATTGCTGTTATTTCAACAGTGTAAGATTGGAAAGATTAATGTCAGTCTTGGAAATTTAGTTTGAAAATTATTTACATCTTACAGTATATAAAATTATAAAATATTACAGTGCTAATCAAGAAAGTTTGAAGCACATAAAGACCGGTTACAATCATTGACTATAACAGTAGAGTCAAAAACTGACGGAGTCAGCTAATATACAGTGGTAAATTTTTAAACTAAATGCTGAAGCCTTGTAAAAAGTCAACCAAATTTCAGCAAGGATTAAGTTAATGTTACAGTCATTTTACCCTGACAAATTATAATTTGCAATAATTTATGTTGGTCAGAAAGTTGGATTAAAGGGAATAAAAATACAACGATCCTTTGTGTAACAGGAGTAAAATAATACAAGCCTTTAGAAGTAGGGCCCAGGAATCGACTCTTCACAATCTTACATTCCAAAAGATGGAGGTTAGAAAGATTCCACCAATTCTGAAAACCAGTTCAATGGTCTCTTACCGCGAACAAAGATCAGAGATACAACTCTGACACTGGGATGGAGACAGACCACGAGGCACATTAAGCACACCTTCTCAGACCTTGGACAACATGGGAACAATGTTAACAAAAGGTCTTAGTTGGTGCAGAATGTGGCAGATATGCCGCCTTTCAGTAGAACAACTCCCAGCAAGATGGCAAACACAGTCATTAATGAAAGCACTGGGGCACTCACAGTCAGTGGTGGATAACCAAAGCTTGGGGACATTCACAATGGCAAGTGCAGTCAATTATCAAAGTACAAGGACCTTCTACAATAGATGAAGCTCCTTATCAAAGGACGGAAACAACGTCAGATAGAATCTCTTACCAGAAGAACGTTTCCCCATTAAGCCATAGAATTTATCAAATTTTGCTCTTTTAACCAGGCGCGCAAACTGTTGGATAAGGTGGTTGTCTTCTGGTAAATTATCCTGAAAGTAGGACAAAGAGCGCAAGTGTTATTTCTTTCCCCAGTGTTTTGAATCACGCACGTTCTCGGCATCTATTTGAGCAGAGCGGAGGAGGAAATGTTTGAAAGGTGACATGAGGCCAAAAGTAATGGGTTGACAATTGTAGGACCGGGAGATCAGGTATCAGGTACCAGACATGCGAATTATGCTATAAAGCGTGTAGTCAGTTTCCTTGTCTAAGTGAGTTCATGGGGAATTGCTGAATTAAGTACAACTTGGTTGATTCAAGGTTCACAATTTATCTCCGTATATGTTGAATTGATGGTTATTTGTTCCTAACGCGGTGAGAATGAGTCGAGTACTATCATTGAAAAGCGCCGGGAATTCTGACCCCGCCGGCCTGGGGAAGGATGGTGGGACAAACCTGATCTCAAACCCGGCGGTAGCACCACGGCCACCAGCTGCTGGAAACGATCCTTCTACTCTGCGACAACACCTCTCAAGCGTGGTGTTTGCTGGAAGCAGGGTTTGGTGGAAGAAGTTACTTCTCTGTTCATCTGGGATCACGAGTGCGCGGCACCCTCCGCCTCATCCTCTGAGCTTTCCACTGATCCCAGCCCTGGGGTCGACGTGAAGCTGCCATTGCGGAGGATGGACCTGGCTCTCGCCTTGTGGACGGGGAAACGCTTGGGTCCCGGAGCGGGACTGCGATACTGGAGAATGAAGGTGGAATCAGGCACCAACAGGCGACCGAGCCGCTCGCTGCTGAGCTCAGATGATAAAACACTGGAACCACCAAGAAGCGCGGAGAAAGGTACGATGGAGATGGGATGACGGGGAGAAATGTAGGTCCGGGAAAGAACCTTTAGCACACGTCGGGTTCCAGGTCCGCAGAGCCGTGGGGGGAACGTGCACAAAACCAGCTGCGGGGAATATCTGCTGGGGCTTCTCCTTAGAGTGAGCGCGGCCCGAGAAAACTCGAGGATATGTCCTCGGAGTCAGATCTCTGGAGAAGGCAATGCCATTACCGAGGCAAGTCTGTACTCCATAACCAAGTCTGAAGTCAATTCACACTGAACATGATTTGCTCTGCACAGATATTCGTCAATCCCCAAACTTCTCACCGGCCCTTGCTGGTCCCGATCCATCGCCCACTCCATTCCCGACTCCACTTCTCCCTACAATTGCAACTTTTCCTTACGCTCTTCCAGACTCCATCCCTCCCCCCAACCCCGATCTCCCTTTCTCAGGCTGGTTCGCCGATGGGCTTGGGAAGTTGCCGCCTGGGCTAGTTGTATCGTGCGGACCAGAATAGCGCCTTAAACGCGTGGTCGGAGGCGAACGGGTGCTGGTTACCTGCCAGTTCTCGCTGTCGAGGTTCCAGGAGTCCCTGTCCGCGGCCGGCGAAGGCTCCTCGTCGCAGTAAGCGTGTGCGAACACCACGATCAGCACAAGGATGGCTTGTATGCTTTCCATTCTCCAGCGTGAATTGACAGGTCTTGAGATCCGAGCTCCTATTTGTAGAGGAGGGAAACAACGTAACTCAACCAACGGTATCAATTTGCTTTTAAATGAAGAGAAAATATATTCACTGAGAGAGAGAGAGAGAGAGAGAGAGAGAGAGAGAGAGGTAGAAAGAGACAGAGCCCTTCCTATCACACAGAACTAAAAGTTTCCCAACCTCTGGTCAGTTTCACCAGTCTCTTTGGCTTCTCGCTGACGCTTCGGTGCGCCCAGGACTCATTTATAGGAAACCTCAACGTGATCCGTAGGACTAAGATCCTCCTTCCGTTATCGAAAGCAAATGAATCACCAACCTGTCGTTTCACAATCAGATTTATCGGGGGAGGAGGGGGAAGTAGGAGTCTCGGTGCGCTCTCCTGACAGCCTCTACTTGCCCCATGAGAACATCGGGACTAATGGAGGCATCGCGTAAAGGGGGGTTGGCAAAGATGCGGAATGGTGGGATGAGGAACACGAGACCCGTTTGCAGCGGAGACTTGTCCTCTCACCCTCCCGGGATCCCACTCTCAACCCGACTCTTTCCTACACACAGAGAGAAAACAAAATGCACCTCAGGTTTTTGTAACTATATCACTAGGTATCAGTTTAATGAGACAGATCCAACATCTAAACGGTGAAACTCCACCCGAAACTGTTTATTTCCCTCCACAGATGCTGCCTGACCCGCTGAGTTCCTCCAGCACAGGATCCTAATCCTGTGTGTGCTCTGATTTATGCTATTCTAATTCCATTACAGTTTTAAATGTTTATAGGGAATCAAAAGCCAGAACTTTCGTTTCCTCAGAAGTGTTGGTCACATTTCTCCTTGGCGAGAGCCCGATAGTTGCACAGCAAAGATGCAGGCTGTTCGGCCCAGCGCGTCTATCCCAGGAAAGGTTGCTTTCCCCTTCTCCGTTTCAGAAAGGATGCTATTCATGTGGTGGGACGAAACAGTCCGCCATTTCCCCTTCATCTTCCCCCACAGACAGATTTCACTGTTCACAACTCACGTCCCATGCACAAGCGAGTGTGTAAAACCACAAGTATTAAATACGCAAAGTCGTGTGGCCAACACTTTTGAGGAATATCCCACGTCAGAAAACCCGATGGAATAATCCAGCGAGTATTCGCTTTGTTTTGGAGGTCTGATCCTTTAATTGAAATTTATAAGTGCATTCCCAAAATTTCAGATTTTTCCATCACTCTCACCACATAGAATGTTTTTTTTTCCCTTCTGAGAAAGGACTCATTATCAAAGTTACGGAGTAAAGTTACGGGGAGGGAGACTGATTCTCTGGCTTGGGGATGCGAGCTGCAGCCGGATTTGATTAATTTGATGTGAACGTGGGCTGTCGATTTGTGCGTTCTTCTTCTCTCTCCACAGATGCGGAATGACCTGTTGAATATATCCAGTAATTCTGCTTTATTTCAGATTCCCAGCATTGTTTTGATTTTGGATGTGGGACCGAGTTAATCAGCTGGGAATCTTGATTTGGATCAGTGCGGAGGACAGAAAAAGTAATGTTGGATACAGGGAACATTGATGGAGCTGTAAATATAGATTGCAGGGTGAGTTTGTGAGACTGTTTATCCTGATTTGGATATGGAGAGAAATGGTAGAGCTGATAAAATGGATTTCAGGTTAAAGTGGTGGGACTGACAATATTGATTAGTATGAATGAGTGAAACCGATATTAATGGGACCAGTAATTTGGGATACAGGGGTGAGTTGATGGATCTGCTGGAATCTTAGTTTGTCGAGCCCCATGTAGGTTAAATTCTGCTGCTGATGTGTCTTACATGGGAACTTGGCTGAACTCAAGAGTTTGCAACTCTGATCTCAAACCAACTAACTCAGAAGTTTGACCCCTTTGATTTTTAAAGGAAGAAGATTTTTATGGAGGGTAGTGGGGAGTGAAGGAAGGTCGGGAAACATTAAACCAACGTTTCCTGATTCAGCGTCTCAACCAGAAATGTCAACTATCCCTTTGCCTCCACAGACGCTACCTGATCCGTTGAGTTCCTCCGGCAGCTTGTTTTTTTTTAAACATGTTTGTAATTTTTGTAGTAACGTATTTATAATTGAATGCATATACTTGATAGTTGCTCTCTTCCTAACCAGCTGGGGTTAAGGTATTTTTGGGAGCTTAACTTGTCTCATTGTTTTAATCATTGACAGGCACCAATCGTTGCCAGGCCTGAACTTGCAGACCTGTGCTTGGAACCAGGATTGGAAAAAATAAATTAACTTCCTAATAGATGAATCTCAGTCTTCACTTTTTTTTGTGCATCAAGATATAAAGTATTGGTGATGAGGAGAATTGTTCCCAAACTCAGGTAGAAACAAAGAGAAATTCTTTGCTACAAAAAAAAACTTGGTAAGAGAAGGAAAGCCTGATGGTTGGCTGCCTTTTAAGAAAAGTAAAGGAAAATTGCTTTTGAGTCTCAAACTGGGGTGGAATATTGTGATGCTGTTGCATTTATTTACTGCAAATGACACCAACAATAAAAATAAACGGAGGCCTATCCTACTTAGTGTGGTAGGAGCACCTACTTATAGCTGAAGGAGATATAAGATTTTGATGATGAAGAAACTTGTTCCCAAACTCAGGTGGAAACAGAGAGTAATTCTTTTTTGCAAAAAAAGCAGGAAGAGCTTGGAGAAATCAGGTAATTAAACAAAATAAAAAATTTGGATTCGATGAAGAATCACTTCAACCAGAAGTCACACAACATGATATAGAGGTTTAAGTCTGATTCATGATTAAGAAAACCCACTGAAACAGTAACTGAGAATGTTGCTGAACTGAGGAAGTTACTGTACTTATGGCAAATGTTAATGGACAAGTCAGTGTGTGGAATCCATGGGAACTGGATTTGGAGGTGATGGTTATCAGAAGTGATTCTAAGTTTAGGTAACACACTGAAAACTGCCCAAGCAGTGAAATATGCAAAAATGAAATAGGAAATATGCAAATAAAAAACATTCAGGACTTACAAGTGGCTGTTTCATGTAATAGTGTGTGAGATGGACAAGTGGTAAAATACACTGCTCTGAAGCAAACCAAATGTCATTTTAAAAAGTTAAAACATTTCTTTTACTGCTGAGGAGAGAAACATATGCTGTCTGAATTCTGGTTTAGGCAAGACATGTGTCACGTTTGACTTACATAAAAACACATCGTCATAACTCGCAGGAATTAGCAGTAAGAAATGTTGAGAAAACAAAATGAAAATAAGAAATTAAAGGAATGCACTCAAAATTTCGGAAGTTTCCATCACTCTCACCACATAAAGGAAGTAAATGAAGACTGTAATACAGAGGAAGTGTTCACAATTTTTAAATGAAAAAGGGGCTGACTTATCAAAAGTGGAACCCACTGATTGTTGTCTTGAAAATGAATGACAGAAATATTGGATTTGCAGCATTACAGTGATGAATCAGACTGAATATATAGTCCATTACAGCTGAACTCGAGCTCCAGTTTCCTCTCACATCCCTAAAGACTTGCAGATTGGCAGGTTAATTCCATTATAACTTGTTCCTGGTATTGTAGGTGAATGGTAGAATCTGGGAGCAATTGTAAGAGGTATAGGGAGAATAGGTTACAGGGAAAGTTAGTGGGCAATGGGATTGCACTGAGAGCCGACATTGATGTGATGGGCTAAGGTGACCTCCTGTGTTGTAAGGAAATATGAAACATGGAAAATGAAATTGCAGAGATTACAAGCTGACTGTTAATTGAGTCTCGTCTGGGAGCAGTATCCAGTTCCTGGAATAGACTTAGTTACAGTGTTGTCTGGAAGGCAGCAGTTTTCCAACAGACTTCTGAGGTTGATACACTGACATTGTCTGTTGGTAGTCTTGCATACCAACAAATGATGTTAGCAGATCTATATAAGAAGTCTATGACTGTTAATACTCACAAGGGCTTGTTCGCATATAACTGACTATCCCCTCAGAGTTTTGTCTGCACCTGCTCTCTTTCAAAGCTCTATGGAAGGTTTGCTGCAGTGTATTTCCATGGTCACTGCTTACTTGGATGCTTACAGCGGCCTTGAGAGATGTGGCATCTGGAAGAAGTGGTGAGTGGAATGAAAAAGGCAGGACTACATCTGAAGAGTGGACTTCCTTGGTGAATGAAGTACAATATTTGAGATGCTACATGGACGTTAAAGGACTAAACCCAGCTCAAGAGAAGGTAAAAGCTATTATCACAGCAGCTGTCACAGAAAATGTAACTGAGCTGAAGACATTTCTGGGAATGTTGAATTATTATCATAAATTATTTCCAAGTTCTAGCAATGCTGTTAGCTTCATTGTACCCACTGCTGAAGTGGAGGTGAACTGAAGCTTAAGAAGAAGATTTTATGCTTTCCAAAGATTTTCTACAGTTTGCTGATGTGTTAGTTTTGCTCAATAGGCAGAGAGTTAATTTTATTTTGTGATACGCCCCATGCAGTGCTGGTGCTATACTGGATTGAAAATTGGTTCTGACAAACCGATAGGGTTTATATCCACAGATAAAGAAGGCTTAGCCATTTTGTTTGTAGTGCAGTGGTTTCAAAAGGATGTATATGGATGTCACTTCACCATTTACGCAGATCACAAACCCCTGATATCCTTGTTCCACGGAATGATGACAGTGTCTCAAATGGTTTCCCCATGAGTCAAAGCTGGGATTTGACCTGGAGCATATATGAATATCCTTTGTTGTCAAAGCTGAGAAAGACAATGGAAGTACAAATGCTCATGGTTAACTTCTGGTGCCAGAGACAAATGCTGAAGGAATCCAGGGTTAAGTGTCACCTGGACACCTAAACACTGTGCCTGTGAAGACTGTGTCTGATGTGGACAGCAAAAGATCATGTACTGGTTGGAAGTCAGACCTATACTAGAAAAATGATCTAAGGATTTTGTTAAGTAATGTTGAATTAGCTTGGCATGCAGGGAAGAGGAAATGTGGTAATATACATAACTAAATGTACATCATTGATAGTTGCTGTCCTCCAAGCCAGCAGGAGTCATGTGAGGTCCTATTGTGTAGATGTTTTGTTCTTTTAGTAAATGCCATTTTGGTCAATCTCTGGAAGGCCTGTTTCTACAGACGTGCACTCAGTGGGTTTGAAGGAAATAAACTTCCCAAAGGATGAAACTCAGCCTCGATCTTTTTTGTATGTTATGATTGTACTTCTGGAGAAAAAATGGTCTGGATGCTAGAAGGTGAATGAAGGCAAAGAGCTTCTTCATAAAACATTCTTAAATGTTCTAGGCACAAAAACACTTGCTGTGTCATGGTTCTGAGTTCTGGCCCTCAATTTGGCTCCATTAATGCCTTGTTGTCCAGCACATGGATTCCATG
>JARFYF010000058.1:19307277-19325121 GCA_030265395.1 Rhina ancylostomus | reverse complement strand
GAATACAAACCAAACTGACATTAAAGTGCAATACACAGGGGTTGCTGGACAGTTGGAGCTACTGGCACTTGGATGAGACTTAAAATAAGGTCTTGCCCTTCCACTCAAGGGGATATAAAAGATCACAGGTAAATTCTTCATAATATTTTGCACAATATTTGTTGGTCAACCATCATCAATAAACCAATTTTGTCATTTCAAAATTGATGCATGTGTGAAATTGTTGAGCCCAAATTAGTTGCAATGTTTCATGTATTTTGGAAGCAATTCAGTGGTGCTTCATACTTTGGACTGGGTTGTGTTTCATTCAGAAAGACATTTATGTTTATGTCACTGATTTTTCTGTCTGTCCCATGTCTCTTTATCTCCTTTCTCTATCCCTTCTCTCTTCTTCCTTCTGATTTATTCCTGCATCAAAAGTCCATTTTCTCTGTAAAGCTGTAAAGGATATTTGCATCAATACAACATTAATATTTGTTTTGTACTAGATGAAAAAAGCACCTTTGAACTTAGTGATTTCAGGGAATATTCATTCATTCAGTATTGTAGAAGTTATCCTATGCTTGGAAAATACAAAATAATTGTGCTCTTAGCACATATATTCTCTTAGCATGCAATCTCTTTTTAACACTCTGCTTAAAAACATGTTCACTGAAAGTACTTTCCTTCTGGTATCTTTCTTCTGGTGGACATTTGTGGTGGGGAGAGGGATGGAGAAAACATTATCTGCATGCAAGGAGTAGCACTTATGGTTTGATTGGGCTCTTGACATATTGATTTTATTCTTAGAAATAATTTATTTGCCATTACTGTTCTGCCGCAGACCATTGTAAACAACAAAGAATTCCATAAAGTGGTTCAAATGCTTCCTCCTTTTGACTTTATCAGAAAGGGCAGATTAGCATTTTACACTTCAGATTTGGCTTGAAAACGTTAAAGGTGCTGTACAGGACCAGAAGGTTTATTGCAGAATTAATCATCAAAAAAAGACTGAAAATCCGTAAGGATCATTGTATTGTCAGTGATATTATCTGATACTTTTGAAGCATCAAACCATCATCCTTTACATCACTGAAGGCAGCACATGGTTCTACCTGTGTCTTTCTTTTTTGCTGGGGCACTTAAATTGAATCCAACTTCCCTGCAGAGTCTCTGCACCCCAACAGTTTCTTCTGATTCAAAAAAGAGAATAATTTTTTTTAAAGATAAAAATATCTACAAATATTTACAATCAAAGCATTACAAAAGAACTCATCATATAAAGAAATTCTTCACAGCAAACAAAGAACCTTTTGCAATCGATCTCCCAACCAGATGTCATTGATTCCCAATTTAGGCTTAATCCTGAATGCTTTCTTTACAGCTTTAGTGGGGCATTTTTCTGCCAATATTTACTTGGATCTGCTAACAGATCACCCTTTAAGGCAGCTATTCCTCAGGAGTGCCAGCCCCAGGTGAATTCCACAATTTTCCTAGCTCTCAGACTGGGAAATCTGGACATTGAGTCGGCTTCATGTTATATCTGGTACAGTACTCCCTTTTCTCTTAAGTGAATAAGAGAAAGAGGCAGCTGAGGAATAGCTAAATAGATGCTTTACAGGGCTGAACATCTTTTCTCTGGCAAGTTGTGGTAATTCTCTCCTCATTTCAATGAATGCTTCTGCATCACAATAGGATGTTGTAATTATTGGTGCCTAACAAAATAATTTGAATATCCTTATCAATATGGGTTGCAGTCAAATCATTGAAAAATCAAATGATACTTGCTTTAGTTTATAAAACTTATATTGTAAAAATTGTGAAGCAATGTTTTGTGCATCAATATTTTACAAAATATTTAACCTGATGTTATTATACTTCATAGGCTCTTGTGTTGACACATATTTTAGAGATAATTAATTTCAATAATTTGCTTTGGGTTCTTAGCAATGATTTGCCAGGCATTAAATCTAGTCTGAGGTATCTTCAAGCTTTCCGATATGCTAATCACTATTCAAAAGGAATTATTTAATTCACGATTTGATTATGAAAGAGGATGTAACACCTGAATAAAGGTCCCTATTTCCTTGCTTTCAGTTAAAAGTTGTATGGTTTAGCATATATAAAGAACAATGGTTTTGATAGAATGTGTGCCGAGGAGAATTACTTTATCAAGAATGACAGAGGAAACTGTGAAAATGTAACATTAATTGATGTGGATGGTTGATGATATTTTTAATTGAATTTGAACATGACTTTGGAAAGCATGGTTTAATCCCTCAATGCGTATGCATGTATATCTCAGAGTTGGAGTTTTTATCCCTCCCGCTATGAATGAATTACTGCTGAGAGAATGTGTTAGTGAACTCAGGACTCCAGCCATTTCCATATTGAGCTACTAATCAGGGATGACATGTTAATGTTATAATATCTGATCAGAGATGCTTTGATGTTCCGTCACTGTCATTTTCTGCTTTGTGCATATTATTCATATTGAGTTGAACACCTTTCCAATAAAGTGTCACTTGCCCAAAAAAAAACTCTATGCAGGAATTGCAAATCATTCCAGACCTGCTTTGTTGGATAACTTTAAAAGTGATATTTCTGACATTTTGCTCATTATAGCAACAGAGCCATTCAAAAATGATGCCAGAAAGCAAATTAGCATTACTGTTATAGACCGGTATTAATACTGATCTTCCACTTGTTTTTTATATATAGGTGTTAAATCAAATATTCAATTCAAGTTAATTACCCTTTTCACTGAAATGGTTACAGACTGAGTTAAATTGTTGGAAAATAAAATGAGATGTAGAAATTGTGTACTCTCAAAGCAAGTTCAAAATGGTTTCATTCTTCCGAGGAATGAGCAAAAAAAAACCTGATTTATAGAGTGGATCTCTGAGAAACAAAAAAAATCACAGGAAAGGTGCATATGATTTCCCAATGTACTACTTAAGTAAGCATGGCACTTACAAAGCTTCAGAAAATTTCCCCTAATGTAATTTTCAAGAGTAGACTTTGAAGGAGAAGGTTAATCTGGTGCAAGGGATAATTTGATGGAATGCCTATTCTGTCTGAGCAATTGCATTCTTCTCCTAAATAGATTCTCTCTGGTTCTGAGTCTACTGCAGATTATACATTAAAGTCTGATTCTGTTTCATTAATTTCACAACATTGACAATTGTTTTCTAGCTAGCTATTCCAAATTAACAAATCACTATAACCTCTTCAGTGCACAGGGATTGTGAGAATATTGGTTTTGAAATTTTAAGACATCTTGAGATTGGGTGCAGTTGGAAATGCTGCACTTATTGTTTCTATCCAGTTTCTCTTTGTGGTATAAATTAAGTTGATGTAAATGAACTTTAATGTATCTTTAAAAACAGTGTAAAATGTGGTCTGACTTTTGATATCTTCTTGCATCAGTCACTGCTGAGAGATGAGCATTGAGTACCTTAAATACTGACTGTTTTGTTGGCAGTTCTACTTCTGCCATTCACACTAAGAAGTTTGCAGGCACTATAACAGGAATGACTTTAAATTGTTGTTCAAAGAAGCCGCAGGGTAATATGAAATTAACTGAGGATGGTGTTCTCCAGATAATTTAGTTAAGATGGCAAGGAGTGGACATGACCAATTTATTGGTAAGTTCAAGAATTACAACTGGTCTCAGTCATATGCAGAATAGGTAGAAATGCCAACAGAAAGTGGAGGAGTTCCAGGGAATGAAACAGAACAGACCATTGTGAAAGAAAGGTGGTATTGTTGCCAGTGATGAGCCTGTAGTTATGTGCAATGTTGGTGCCATGACCAAGGAGAGATCTCCTACACTGGACATTCTAAAGACCTTGAAAGGACATATTCATCCTGCACCTTCAGAAATTTTCACAAATCACAAGGGACCAGGGAAACAGCTGGCCAATACGTGGTCAAGCTAAAACCCTTGGTGTAGTACCGCACTTTCAAAACTTTTGAGATTAGGTGTTGTGGGATGGCTCAGTGACTGGACTGGCAAATAAAAGAACTCAGATGGAACTATTTGATATGCTGAAGTTAATGTTTAAATGAAAGTGCAGAGTAGCCACCAGTGCTTCAAAATGTGAAGTGGTTTCAGTCAGGGCACAATTTCAAGGTGCAAACAGGGACCTTGAGTCCCATGGCAGGAAACTAGTAGTGTTAACAGCTGATATTTAGGAAATATATAGCACAACAATTCAGAATTAATAAAGTTAAGGTAAGAATTGTAGCTGAGGATGTGACATTTATATTTTACTTTTCTGGAGAAATGACCCATTGAAATCATAGTTAATAAGTACAACTCCTGGGCAAAGAATGTGTGGTTGAGGAAACTGAGACTGAGTCAATGCATCTCAAAAAATCTGCTGATGCTGGAATTCTGACATAAAACCAGAAAATGCCTGGGAACGCTCAAAACTGTGAAGAGTCTTCAACTCGAAACATTAACTCTGTTTCTCTTCCCATATATGCTGCCTGACCTGCTGAGTGTTTGCCACTTTGTTTTTATTTCTGACTAAATGTGTGTCTGGTTAGATTTCAAACTGTGCCAAGAATGCTCTTAATATTCTCTTTATGCCATGGAAGGTATATTCTTCATTAATAATTTGCTGGTTTTGATTTTATATCCATAAGTAGTTAATGGTTAATTATAGTATAATTTTATGTATTATATGTATTTTAAATGTATCAGGATTGATAATTCATATGCATCATCACATTCTCACTCAACTACTACAATTACAAGCCAAACACCCACAACTTGGCCTCTGCACTCATTGCTAACCATATAGTTATGGCATAAAAGTCACGCAAACACATTGTATGAAACCCATTTGGCACTCAATTATGGGACATAATACTAGCAACAGCATCAGCAACAAACCAGTACAACTTAATTGGCTCATCCCCATGGATGACACAATCCTTGCCATTAGAGGAGCAACTGGCCAATGATAGGTGTGTATGGGATTGGACACAGTGCGAGGTTAGTGGTTTGGTTGTAGAAGATGGGATTTGCTTGACCACAAGTCTGAGCTCATTAAACTGTCTTACACTGCCCTTGAGGCATGACCTCTTGTATTTTTCAGGAATCTCAAGAAACTGTAAAAATAATTTGCATTAAAGATTCAATTTTTATTTCTATATGTTGAATATCATTTATAGTCATCTCTGGTGTTGCCTCCAAAGACTTCCTGGCACTACCGATGGAGGACCATGTTCCTCAGCCCCACCTTATCAATGTCCATCTGATGCCCATTTCCCACTTTGTTCAAGTCTGGATTCCAGCAAACTCCAAACACCTTCGGAATAAAGTTTGCAATTGTCCATGAGTAGGCTGGCTCTTATCCACTGTGGCTTGCTTGCACTGTTACACATCCACTGAAGAAATTGGGCCCATGGTGGTGTGTTAAGACCAGCAACCATACTGATGGTCTGGTTCATCACTGAATCAGAGTAATTAGCTTGCAGGATAAGTTATGTGTCCATCTTACACCTGGTCAAATAGCCATAGATTAGTCAAGGATTGGAATCACAACATTTGTTTACTAGCACTATTCAGCTTAATTCCCATTGTGATTAGAGTGAACGCCATCGGCGAAGAAAGTCATATAGTTAGCTTCCAAGCATACAAATTAAGCAGTAGATGGTACAGTATCAATGGGCTGGATTGTGCTAATGCTTAATTGATCATTTTGAAGAGACTGTGGACCAGCTGTAGTGTGCATGGCAGCACATTCCTTCATTCTGACAGTGAGATGGCATCTGACTGTAACGGCATCAGCATCTGATGGCATTGGCACTGCTTTCAGAACTAACACTGAGTCTAAGGGCAGTTCCATAAAGTGCTAAACTGAGGGGCTGGATACGCTTCATATCTGGCTCCTCAGCTTTGAGACAGCCATGGTTGGTGTATGAGCAAAGCCCTCTTCATTTGAATGGGATTGCCAACAAGGTTGGAACAGGAAATTGAAGATGAGTTTTTATCCCAACTTTATTTTAATATTAATGTGACTACTGAATTTACATAAGTTGAAAGTTTTCAAATAAATTTATTTTTTCTATAAATTATTTTTTTAATGATTTAAAAGCATTTCAAATGATTCCAAATGTTTTTAATATTGAGAGACATGCAGAGATAGTGGCAAAGGTCTTCCGATAGCATAAGATCTTCAGAACACTATCCTTGTGGCCCACGGGTGGGGCTCCTCTTTGTGTTGTCTGATGCCCAACTCCTCCTCATGGTCCACCCCACCTTGTGGACCAGTCGCAAAGGTGAAGCCTTGAGGAATTTGGGACCTCCATGGTCACAAGGCGAGTGCACTGCTGGTATCCCATGGGATGTGCGATTGGCCGGGTGATCCAAAGCAAAGTCCGAAAAACTTGAAGTTAATACAAAATCTCTCCATGAGTGAAGCCACAATAGACTGATCATGCAACTAATTGATAAGATTTTTAAAACAGAATTCCTGAATTTCTTTGCTTTTGATCTTTTAAAATAAACAATAATGTTGGAAAAAAGATTGCAGGTGATATCTACTTTTAATGCAATGAGTTTATCACTTATGAGCTTATCTTTGCATGCCAATTTGGATTTATTTTCTTCAGATTTCATCTCTTTTGGTCTGATGTCTGATAAATGCCCGACTTTTGATTACTCTATAAGCACAGTCTCAATAAAAAGAATTAGTCATACTATAAATGCACCCAAAATGCAACTGTTTTGATTTCAGTTGTGATCTTGTATCAACCAATGTAGGATGCTTTTCACATGGTCCACTTCCACACAAGTGGCTGAGCATTTCAGCTCTTTACTTCCATACTGTTAATTGTTGACCTTACAAAATGGCAATGGTTCTGAGCAATAATTTTCTTTAAGGATTGTATTGTGTGATTAGTTACTCTCTGGGCTGCATCAGTGTTTAAAGAAAGTTCCAGAGAGGCAGGATGGGAGGGGCTCTTGAATAAAGAAAAGATGCTTTGTTTTAGCTCTTTGTGTCTCCTGTATATTTGACTGTATGTTCTACAGATGTGTATTGTTGGATGTTATGAATTCCCAGAGAACAACATATCCCAAACGAAGCTTGTGTGATTTTGTTCTGTGTAGTAGTTGTAGTCATTTCAATAACCTGTCTTGCTCAGCAACACTTACATAGCTCTGAAGATTTCTTCAGAGGCCTGAAGGCATCCTTGAGTACTTTGTGAACTGTGCTTGAATCAATGTGTTGGTATTTAATTGAGAAATGTTGAGAAAGAGAGATGAAGTTTTAAAACTGGATAGATTAGTTTTTTTTGGTAATATTCAAAACCTTGCAAGCAGTGACAGTGCAATACAGCATAAAAACAGCCTTCAGTGCACCATGTTTATGCTAATCATCCACTATCCATCTGTACCAATTCCATTTACCAACATGTGCTCTGTAGCCTTGGCAATTTAAGTGCTCATCCAGATATTTAAATGTATGACACATCAGTTTAAAAATCAGCATATAACATATTATTTTCAAGGTTAGCTTGAATACATTGAATTACATTATTGGATTACATTGGATTCCTGATGAGGTTGTTCTATAATATATTAATTTTTAAAATACACTCTAAGATGCATTGTTAATGTAATCCAGGCTGTGTACATTCCTCTGTGCATTATTAAAATCATGATTTGTAGTCCCTCCAAGTTTATGTGCCAGGTTACCTGCAGTGTGCGTACCATTGTCCATTCAGGTGCTAAGTACTTGGAAGGCAATTATTGAAAAGTAATTTAAGCAGTTATCACAAATGTCATTATTCAAAATTAATATGTCAGAACTCTGCCTCAATCCCAGTCATTAATCACACATCAGTTGTTTCATAGTGTGAGCACTACTGTGCTTCCGTTTAATCACAAAAGCTAGTCCCGAGTGTAAATGTTGCCTTTCTTACCAGTTTACGTAATTTATAAATGGTTGTCTCTAATGAGCTACTATTGATCTCTGAAAGTCACCTTGGAGAGATCAGTTCACGAGTTGCCAAAACTGAAGATCAATTTAACAATGTGTGAGAACATTCCAGCTGCCTAATTAATGGTATTTATCACTTTGAAATTCTGTTTGAATCTGTGCCTTAATTCCATTGATGTCTCTGTCTTTTCCACAAAAGGTTTCCTTAGCATTTTATCTCTTATTTAACGGTTGGGTCAAAGACCTAAAAATTGGCAATACCAGCCTTCCTCAACAGAAAGGGGCTGCTACTCATTATTGGCAAACAGTTCAGTCCCACACACTTGATCAGTGGCCATCCTGTGCTGAGGTGTGTGGGTGTGTTGGAGGACCTTCCTGTGGGTTGGAGGCAGAATAGAAAGGACATGTACGTCTTGGGAATTTGACCAGAGATGAAAGGTGGAGTAAAGTAATCTTACTGACACTGCAGTAGATATAAGTTTTCACTTAAGAATGGAGGGACAGGAAGGGACATTAATATGTTTTCTACAGGAAATAGAAGTTTTGAATGGCAGACTTTAGTTCCAATTTGTACATTGCAGAATGTATCACCAGCTGAGATTATTTGAGCTCAAGATCTCAGATCAGCTTTTCTATTTTCCGTTCACAAACCGTGGCCATGAGATGGAAACCATCATTTTAATGGTTATCTTCAATCTCTCTTGAAATAAGTGGTTAGATTATTTCAGTTAAGCATCTTCTCGCTCTCTTGAACTACCTTGTAGTTTGCTGCACTACACTTAACCATTTGATGCTCCTCTCACAGGAAGTCAAGGTTGAGTTTATTGTCATATGCACAAGTACATGTATGCACAGGTACAATGAACAACTTACTTGCAGCCATATCACAGGCACACAGCATCATATAAGCAGCATTCACAAGGAAAACATAAATTATACATTTTTGCAAGAAAAACATGATTAGAACAAGAAAAACAAGTCAATTTTAGTCCAAAGTGATCAGAGTGGTAATTGTGGTGTTAGTCTGCTACAGACTTAAGTCCTAATAAACCATACAAAGTAAAGATGACAGATATCTTACATGAGAGGGCATTAGTGAGCCAGATGGAATTTTATTACAGATACACTTTTGTGGTCACCATCAAATAGTCTATTTTCCCCCTGAGTTTATTTAATTGACTAACTTTAAATTTCCCAACTAATTGTTTGGGATTTGAAAGTGTTGCTGAATCACTATTCCAGGCCTCTGAAGGCAGGAAAGAGTAGGAAGTTTTCAGAAATTTAGCTTGTGTAGCAACTTCTGACCCACCTGCTTCCTGTGATAGTGTTAAATGGCTATCAATCGTACAACAAAACATGAAACAGTTCTGGAGAGAGAAGAACCTTTTTAGGGCAGTTAACATTCTTTTCAGCTGCATTTGTAGTCCAGATAGTATTCTAGAAGTGCCATTACTACTTCCTTTTTTGGGGTAATAGATGTAGGGGAAGACCACACAAGATTAAAGAAAAGAGAGAGCAGCCAAGTATCATTGTTCATGTGGGAAGCAGCAATGCAGGAATGAAAAGGCTGCAGAAGGAAATGAGGAGATTAGGATGTGTGTAACTATCCTTGAAGTGCTCCTCTGACCTTGTGCCAAAATGTAAACATAGGAGACAAAGAAAAACAGAAGGTCAAGGAGGCCATTGGCTCTTCAAGTCTTCTCCGCCATTTAATACAAATATGGCTGACCCTCTGCCTCATTGCCGTTTTACTGTGTCTCCCCATACTCCACAATACTTTTGAGTACAGCTATAAAAAAAACTGCTAGATTTTAGAGGAAACTTTGTGTGTCTCAGGAGGAAGGGTCAGGAATACGGCTTGTCTTTTAATGGGGCATGGATATTGGCATTGGTTCTAGGGATGATGGGAAGTACGTTGGAAAGAACGAATAATACATATAAAGAGAATTAGAATAATGAATTGCCAAAATGGACAAATTGGGAAGTGTAAATTTTATTAAATTAAGAGTCAAAAGGAGCATTGAACATAAAGACAAGCAGATGAAGTAGAGAAGTTAATTGGTTAAAGCAAACTTGAAGGAATAAATAGAGCAAATTAAACTAAATGAAGACAAATTGACCTGATTTCGTCAGATACATTTAAAGACCCTGAAAGTGACGGATTACCTATTTTGTGGTTGCCTTGAGAGTGGATGTGTGCCGGTGGATGGAAAATTAACCAATATAATGGTATTTAAGAAAAAGGAGATAGCTTTTAACTTGGAAAATTATAGATCGGTTAGCTTGATAATTGTTAAGGAACTTTTGATGGAAGTTGGAAGTGCCTCAGGTCTAGATGAAAGAAAATTTGAGGCAGCCAAAATGGAATGCATATAATATTGACAAAACACTTGGAGTTTTTGAGTAATGGCAGATGTAGTGAATGCGTTCACCTGATTTTATAAAACCTTGGGCAACAAAGAGACAAATGATTTAAGTAATTATGGAATTAGAGGGCAGGATTATGTACAATTTTTGGGAAACAGTTGGAGTTAAGAGTATGCAAGTGGCTGGAGTGGCTCCTTGAGTGCTGATCTGAACACTGATTTAAATACTGGGCTGGAGTAACTGATAAGTTTTCTGACAAGTCTCAAATGGATGGAGTAATAAATATTAATTCCAATGACCAGTCAGTTTCACAGGGATATTGCAGAAATAAAATGAATGAATCCCAACAGGTCAAATTCAATAGTAAGTAATGTTTGGATGTACTTTTTAAAGAAAAGAGTAACAATTACATATTGTGAAAGAGCAGATGAAGTTTAGTGTTCTGCCTTACAACTATGCCAGTTTTTTTTTTGAGTGGGGTCCTGTTGGTGACACGCACCACTCAGCTCCCAATTGCCCTGCACTTAAGCTGCTTGGAATCCGCATGATCAAACTTCCCAGCTGAGAGCATCCTTGAGCCAGTCGGTGACCCGTCCCGTCCCTGAACATTTCTCTCTCTCTTCCCTCTCTACTACTACCTCTTCCATTAAGTTGGCCTTTAAAGCCTACCTCTCACCAAGCTTTTGGTCATCAGAATCAGGTTTATTATCACTGACATATGTTGGGAAATTTATTGTTTTGTGGCAGCAATACAGTGCAAGACATAAAGGCATAAAAATTACTATGTTACAAAAATAAATAAATAGTGCAAAAAAGGAATAAAGAGGTAGTGTTTATGCGTTCATGGACCGTTCAGAAGTCTGATGGCGGAGAGAAAGAAGCTGTCCCTGATACATTGAGTGTGGGTCTTCAGGCTCCTGTACCTCCTCCCTGATGGTAATAATGTAAAGGGGGCATGTTCCAGGTGGTGAGAGTCCTTAGTGATGGATGCTGCCTTTTTGAGGCACCGCCTCTTCAAGGTGTCCTCGATGGCAGGGAGGGTTGTGTCTGTGATGGAGCTGGCTGAGTCTACAACCCACAGCAGCCTTTGTCGATCCTGCATATTGGAGCCTCCATACAACCAATCAGAATGCTCTCCACTGTACATCTGTAGAAATCTGTAGAACGTCATCCATCCTAATGTCTCTGGATGTGTTTGGAAGCAAATACTGTTGGATAACAATTCTATAAAAGTCCTTAGGATGATTTTATAACCTCTAAAGTGCTATGGACCAACTTAGATTTATTTCTATTTTAGACTGAATGACTGAGTTCCCTTTCATTAACTTTGTTCTATTATGCTTATTCACCAACAGTATTTTCTAATTAATTTGTCTTTTTAATTTAAAAGAATCAATTAGCTAGTGTTCAGGGAAACCTGATTCACAAGACACCTGGTTCATGTAGAAATAGTAACTATCAAACAATTCCTGGCATCACAATATTAAAACATCTTTCGGGAAGTGAACTAAGTCTCAAGACAATGTGATAAACCACAAATATTTTAATTGATGTTGGTGTTTGGATGATACATTTAAAATGATAATACTTGTTGTGGCTTTTCTAAAAATCCCTTACCATCTCACCCTTGTACATGTGTATATACACACGCACTTGAACACACAGGGTGCTGAACTCAGTTTTACAAGGAATCATCTTCACTCTTTAGCAGTTCAGGCAGATATAATGAGGAGAAAAACAAAATCGCTGTTTCAGGTTGATCATTTCTGATGAGGGATAATTTTTACATGTATATAGTCAGCAGAAGTTTAACTTGGTTGCAACTCTTGGAATCTGGATACAAACCTGAAATAGAATGTAACATCCACCCTTGATTTTATTGAACATCTGTTACAATATTTGTCTGTTTTTTTCATACCTAAATGACTACATTTTCTGGATATCATAATTTGAGATCCAATACATTTGATTTGTGGTTTTAAAAATTGACCTTTTAAAAGTGATGCAAAGGCTACAGGATTTAAAGTAAATAGGATCTACTTAGGTTTTTCATAATATGTTATAGAATTTCCAAATTAATGACCTTTCTATAACTGGGGTTGGGTCATAAATGACTGATTATGTTGTTAATTGAATATCGACACTATACTTTGATTGCAGAAAATAATTCGGTTGATATCCCTTTATTTTTTTCTAATTTACAGCAATGCAGTTTCAAGAAGCACAAACATCATCTATCTTTAGCTGTCGACTGACTCGTATGCGTTGAACCCTCTTGATGAGCAATTTTCCAAAATGCATTATTTAATAAGGGGAATGGACAGGTTAATGTGCAAATAGAGTTAACTACCAGACACCTTTTAAAGCACTGTAGAAATTATAAAAACAAAATCATTTTGCGTCTGTAAATTAAGGTGTTCCACATACTTTTCCTTTGAGAAAATTCAACACAACAGGTTAGTGTTGAAAACTAAAGCACATGGGATTGGTATGATATACCTGTATGGATTGAAACAGAGTAGGAATATATGGGATAATGCTGAGGTCGAAGGCAGTGACTTGTTGGGTGCTGCAGGGATCCGTGCTTGGGGCTCAGCCGTTCAGAATGTACATGATTTGGACGAGGGAACTGGGTGCTGATGACACAAAGCTGGGTGGGATTGAGGAGGATGCCAAGAGGCTTCAAGGTGATTTAGACAAGATAAGTGAGTGGGCAAATACACGGGAAATGCAGTGACAGGTGAATAAGTACACCCAGGTCCCTTTGTGCATAAATATTTCCCAAACTTTTACCATTTAAATAATTTTCTTCCCTTTCTGTTTTTTCTACCATGGTGGATAACTTCACATTTATCTACATTAAACAGAATTCTTTTAAGTGGATCACCTTTTCCACATGCTCTTCAGTTCAATTTGTTTTTTGTTCTGTCAGCTGTGGGATGTACTGGTCACTGATGTGGTAAGGACAATGGGCATTTGCGAGTGGAGCAATCAGCAGCACATTCCCATATCCAATGAGATTTAAGAGAATAAGAGGGAGTATGTGAATTAAAGAAGATGAATACAGAGATTAATGGCACTGAAGTTGATGTGCAAAACTGAGGGCAACCAGCAGCTAATACCCTTGCAGCACACAAAAAGTGCAGGAGGAAAAGTGCGGGCCAGGCAGCATCTATGGAGAGAAATAAACAGTTGACGTTTCGGGTTGAGACCCTTCAGCGAGCAAGCACAGGAGGAGCGGCTGCCAGCCAGCCTCACTGACTCAGTGAGTGACTGGTCAGTGTCCCCAGCTCTGCTCAGCTTGAGTCAGCCCCCCGATTGTTGTGGTTTGGTGGTTGGGAGGGGAGGTGGTTGTGTGGGGAGAGAAGGCATGTAGAAATGTCCTGCTGCCACCCAGCAGAAGATGCCAGAAGCCCTGCAGCAGTCAACAAATCCATCCCCATTCATCATACTGGTCTCCCAGTCACTCGCTTGTATGTATGGGCTGTCTCTAAGTTGGGCGTTTGTAACCTGGGGAGGACCTGAATGTTACTCTTAAGGATAAGACTTCATTCTTTATATTATTTCCTTTCTGAGCTGAAGAAGTCAATTGGCATAATCTGCATAATTAATAAACCTCTTGTGGTATTAAGTACTAGTCCCTGTATAAATGTCAATTAGGGATTGAAAGAAAGACTTCATATTGATCGATCCTTTCATGTAATCACTGTTGTAATGTAAAAAGACATAGCCAACTTGGGTACTCAATTTATGCGTCAATGTCTTGCAAAGAGCAATGTGATAATGATCAGATAATGTGATTTATAGTGCTGTGTGGGAGGTAGCTATCAACCAACATTACAATAATATATTTTCCTTCAAAATAATGCAATGAATTCCTTTGCATCTGACTGAGAGAGCAGACAAAAGCTGGAACACCTGGCATAGCTGCACTTCCACAGTACTTCATGGTATGTTGGCCTTGATATTTTGTTCAGGTCTTTGGAGTGTGACTTGGAATTTACAATAGCAACTTAATGAAATCATAGGGAGATTGAAAATGAATTTTCATTTTAGCAAGACTAATGTTAATGTGACACAGCTTGTCAGGCAGTGTGGCAATTAGGAATATGTAAAGAATCCTTCTTCACCAAAGTTGTTGCACAATCTATACATTAATAATGACAAGCACAATCAAACTTGTCCTTACTTTGGCAACAACCTTGAAGCTCGATAACTAAATTAAATATTTTATAGAGAATAGAGATAAAGTTATTATTAAAGGCAAGATATATGGCAAGATCCCTCATGGTAGGCTGGTCCAGAGAATTAAGTCACATGGGATCCACAGTGACTTGGTAAGTTGGACCCAAAATTGGCCTGGTGATAGAAACAGAGGGTAGGGAGAGAGTGGTGTCATTCTGCCTGGATGTCTGTGACCAGTGGTATTCCACAAGCACCAGGGCTGTGGCCTCTGTTATTTGTACTATTCAGTATATTAATTTTGATGAAAAGGTAGGTGGTCAGATTTGTACGTTTGCAGATGATACGAAAATTGGTGGAGTTGTGAATTGTGAGGAAGCTTGTCAAAGGATACAGCAGGATCTAGATCAATCTGTGCTGAGGAACGGCAGGTGGAGTTTAATCTGGACAAGTGTGAGCTGGTGCATTTTGGGAGGTCAAATGCAAGAGGAAGGTACACACTAAATGGCAGGACCTAAGGAGCATTGATGCACAGAGGGATCTTGAGGTGCAAGTCCATCGCTCCTTGAAAGTGGCAACACAAGTGGATAGGGTGGTAAAGAAGGCATATGGTATGCTTAGCTTCATCAGTCGAGGCATTGAGTATGAAAGTTGGGAAGTCATGTTGCAGCTGTAGAAAACTTTGGTTAGGCCACATTTGGATTATTTTGTGCATTTCTGGTTGCTGCATGAGTGTGAAGAAGAGGTTGACCAGAATGTTGTTTAAGTTGGAGCGTATAGCTATAAGGAAAGGTTGGACAAACTCGGAACATTTTCTCTGACGGGTGACCTGATGGTAGTATATAAAACTATAAGAGGTGTAGATAGGGTAGATGATGCTTTGTTCCCACATTGGAAATGTTGAGGGTTAAGGTGAGAGGGGGAAAGTTTAAAGGAGATCTTTCAGGCATGTTTTTTTTTAGAGGTAGGTGCCTGCAATTCACTGCCAATGGAGGTGGTAGAAGCAGCTATGACAGCAAAGTTTAGGAGGCATTTAGATAGACACACAAACAAGGAGGGAACAGAGGGATGCAGACCATGTACAGGCAGATGGGATTAGTTACTTTGGCAACATGATTGGTGCAGACATGGTGAGCCAAAGGGACTATTCCTGTGCTGTGTGTCTCTGTCTTTCTATATGTTGGGTGCAGCAAATCTCCACATCTCAAGAAATAAAAATTGTCCTTCCTTTTCATTAGACTTAAAAACACTGTCAGCATCGAACAGTCCTCTGACTGATGTAAAAACATTTCAAGTTTTGTTTTTTTTATGGACTGGTCATTTTAAACTAATTGATTTAATTTATTTCTTTATAGGAGGAAACATGATAAAATGATTCCTTAGAAATGAATTGCCTTTAAATCTGCACTCAATGTTCATGTAAGTTAAAACAAATTAAAAGCACTTTCTAATGAATTGATTTATTATATTCATTTCTGTTCTGCATTTCAAGGTTGATATATAACTGTAAAAGAACATTGCTGAGCACCAATGTAGCAGAACATGCCTCTTGAAGGTTTATATGTAAGGAGGTCTCACTAATCAATAGTTTCTTTCTTGTGGTGGTGCATATTAATTATAAGATGCATATTAAAGTCTTTAAGACCTCAAGGAAATGCACTAGTGTCAGAAGGACATTCTCGTGATCTGTTTACTGACGTAAAGGAGCATTTTAAAAGTCTAACACTGTAGTGATGTTACTGTGCTACACTTGCATGTAAACCACCCATAATGAGGCAACTTGATGTCCAGGGTTGCTCTAGATTCTCCTGTCCAGAGAAGTTACAGAAACTTATTGAAGGATATAGTCCTGAACAAGACTTTAACAGAGACAAAACAGCATTGTGGTGGGAGCGTATGCCAATGCGAACATACATCTCACAAGAGGAGAAAAGAGCTTCAAGGCTGTGAAGGATCAAATGACCCCCTTGATGTGTGGCAACACTGCTGGCCACATGGCAAAGCCCATGCTTCTTTACCACATTGTTAAACTGGCTTACAAAGTTGGAGGAGAAAGATTTTCTGATATGGCGGAGGAAGAGGTTGCAGAATTACTTGAAAGAAAAGAGCTTACAGCGGAAGATTTGGAATGAGATTCCAAATGAAAGTAAGTCAGAGGAATGAGATGAAGAAAAGGAAGATGTTGAAATCCCCATCTGGACACTCGAGTAGATGGCAGATATCATGGGAGCATTGAAAGCATTGATGGATTTACTGTTTAAATATGATCCATCGCAGGAGCGTAGCATTCAAGTCAAAAGGGATATAGAATGTGCTTTGACTCCTTATGCAGAAATGTATAAGGAATTAAAGAAAAAGACATCATAGGTCTCCACAACAAATGCTCTTTGCAAAACGCAAGCCAGCAAAAAGATCACAACCCCATGCCTCTTCCCTACTGCCATCTTGCACCCAGACTCCATCTCCTTCCCAACCTTCATCTACAAGATCAACAATTACCAGCCCAAAGGAAAAACTAGCCGCTCCTTCCATCAGAAAAGGGGTTGAGCACCACATCATTTCCCCTTGACCCAAAGGAGCCATCATCTGTTTTCTGGAAGGAAGATGAAGATCAGTAATAAGCCAAGCAAAATGAATATCTCTAATTTTACCCTCATCATCATTGGATTTACTTTTCATGCTGCCATCCATGCAACAATGTCACAATTATATTAATATACTATACAGTGGGTACTGCAAGATTGCTTCTCAGCTTGTCTCCTACAAGATTACTTTATCAAATACATGATTTTTTAGTGATATTTAATTTTCATATTGTTTTGTTAACAGATATTTCCTTTATATATTGTAGGTGAAAGGGAGTAGAAATCTAGAATTAGAAATTATATGGTTGATATAGAAACCATTCATGTAAGCAAGAAGAAGCCTTCAAATTACTTCCATTGAATGTATCGATGTACTGTAAGTATTGATCAATTCTGAAATTAAAAGTGCAGCTGTACAGATAAAACAGCTCGCTATTAAAATAGCAGCTGCCATGTCACACAGCAGGGAGCCACTTGACACTTGCCTGGACACTGATCCTTATTTACAGAAAATGTCCTGCAGAGAGGCTCCTTCAACAATAACAGTACCTAGACATTTAACTGTGTTAATTAATGCACATTAATACTTTTAAAGTATTATAGGGCATATTTATGTTTATTTGTGGTGTATTAAATACATTGGAGAACACCTTAGTGGTATCCACATTTTTTTTTGTTGTCCATGAGAAGTCTGTATCCCTAACCCTTTCTGGATTGATAATGAGGACTAATGTATCTCAAGTCCACCCTACTTAGCAGAATATTATACTTTT
>JARFYF010000058.1:19068779-19084340 GCA_030265395.1 Rhina ancylostomus | reverse complement strand
TTTTCATTTGTTAATTCATAAAGTAATCAATGCTAAAGAGACCTGACTTGCTTTTTCAAAAGAAAATGAAGTGATTTTTAGAATTTTTCATGTGATGTTCCCCCTGCACAATATAAGACCCAACATGTAAAATTGAACTAACAGTTTTAAACTGAACTTATCTTTCTAAATTAAATTGTGATTTCTTCCTTCCCCAGGCAAACAAATGCGAGCTCTAATCAGTTCATGTGATATTGTTTGTAGATATGAGTGTGATTGCTAATTTACAGTGACTAAAAGTCATCTGCAATTTTCATAGGTTCTGGAATTTTTATTAATGTTTCAGGGAACATTCTGAAAATTCCATTAATTTTTCTGTGAAGCCTTAGATAGTCTCTATGTTGGATAATTATTAATTTGTGTGTGAAAAGAATGCTTAAAGGGGAAGGGAGACTCAACAGAGCCATTTATTGTTGAAGGTGTTTCCCTATAGTTCCTCATTAATGGTTCCAGAAGTTTCTGACTCTTGATATTTCATGTTTTCTTGTTTTTAAGAGACTTTCCCACTTCATAAGAAATTGTGACCCCCAAACAAGCCTAAAGTATACATCCATATCAGACGGTTGTGAATTGCTTTGAAGCTAGGCCCAAAGTTTCCTATATGACTGGAAAAAAGCAGGTGGCATAGTGTGATATTTTAAAAACAATCAAGAAACATGCTTACTCAAATTTACCTATTTATATATATACACATTAGAGGAAAATGTATTTTGATCATAAAAGATACAGTCAGATTTCTTTGCCACAGAAGCTGATTTCTCTGATGACTTAGGGGAGGCTTTTATAATTCAGTCTGATAGACTCCAATACACTGAAATTCAACGATATAGAAATAATTTGATTGGATCCCCTCCTTAGTTCAAACATTGGTCTTTCCTCAAACTCATCAATGGATTTTCATTATCCTTTCTTGTTCATGACAAAGTTATTTTTTACATTTTGAATGATGCACTTTGGAAAAGAGCATTTTTCTATGTATTAGGTAGGCAACACCAATTACCCTCAGGGATGTACGTCATGGATCTAACCTCCGACCCCACATTAGTACAAATACCAGAATTTTGCTTGTAAAATAATTCTTCTCAGTGCATTTTCTCAAGCCTGTAATCTCTGAATATAATCTTGCACTGTGGAATTATGGCCATTAGTACCTGGAGCAAAGTAATGTCACTTAGAACCCTCAGGAGGTTTAGGGAGGGAATTACATGAATGATAACACTGAGAATTGAGGATGTACAAGAGTTCAAAACCAGAGGAACACAGACTTCTAAGTAAGTGCGAACTGATTGATGAAAGTTCATCGATGAAATTGCACTGATGTACAGGAGCTGCTTTTCTGTATTTTGCAGGGATGATGAACTTTACGTTTCAGTTAGACAATTTCTTAAAAAGGTAAAGAGGACTAAAGACATTTTGCTGCTTGAAGTGTTTGTTTTAATACTGGGCCTAAAATTGCTAAAGGAGGAAGAGTTGCAGTGGCTACTCTTACATAGAGGGTGATGGATGATGGATGTCCAGTTTCAGGAAGGCAGTATAAATTGTCAGGTTTTCTGCGACTCAGCAGCTCCAAAGAACTTTGTCCTCCTCCTTCCTGGAGTACCATGATCATGGGATTTGGAAAAAGATTACAACGCTGGTTTAGGAGAAATAGCCACCTGGGGTATCATAATATAGAGAGTTTCTGATTTGGTGACAACTTGTGTGAGGCAGAGGTACTGAGATCCTCAGGTCAACGTTTGGAAGATGTTGTCAGTCAGTTTTTTCAATGCGTCCTGCACTACATTTTCCCCTCAGATCAGTGCAGAATTGCAAAGAAGTTGCAAAAAAGGAAAGATGTGGTTTTCCAACACTGTTGGCCTCTTCCAGTCAGGACTGGTGATCAGAGACAAAAGAGACTGCAGAAGTTGTAATCTAGAGCTACAAACAATCTGCTGGAAGAAATTAATGGGGTGAGCAGCATCCGTGGGAGGAGGGGAATTGCCATTGATGTTTCAGGTCCTGATGCAGGGTTTTGACCTGAAACATCAATGACAATTCCTCTCCTCCCACAGCCACTGCTGCTCGACCAGTTGAGTTCTTCCAATGGATTGTTTATTGCTGATGATCTTGACACTGGGTTCAGAAAGGAAGCATGGAGTCATAGACTAATACAGCATAAAAGAAAGCACTTCAGCCCAACTCGTCCATGCCAATGAAGATGCCCATTTAAGCTGGTCCCATTTGCCTGCGTTTGGCCCATATACTGTTCCTATCCATGTACCTGTCCAAATGTCTTCTAAATGTTGATATTGTACCTGCCTCAATTCCTTTATCTGGCAGCTTGTTGAATATACTCACCACCTTCTGCATGAAGAAATTGCCCCTCAGATTCCTTTTAAATCTTTGCCCTCTCACCTTAAACCTATGCCCTCTAGTTTTTGTTTCCTTTTCTCTGGGGGAAAAAAGACTATGTGCATTCAGCTTATCTATGTCCCTGATGAATATATACACCTCTATAAGATCACCCCTCAGTCTTCTTTGCTTCAATGAATAAAGTCCTCACCTGCCCGACTCCTCCCCTTAACTCAGGCCCTCTAGTCCTGGCAATATTCCCATAAGGCAGTACTGGTGGGACCCCTCCTGTGAAAATGTAATAGTGTTGCCCTAATTACTTACTTAAAAAAAATCCATGATTTCCCTGTAAATCAGATGCTTCCTCACCATATTAATTCAGACAAGACTTTTTAAAATATGTAAAGTCCATTATTCAACCCCTTTATGATTCTCTCCTGGTCTGGGGGCCAAATATGCTGTAGGTCACATTGGAGTAACTGGCTGACAAAAGCTCCCGAATGTTAATTTAAGGATCTCAGTATCTCTGCCTCACACGTGGCCACCAGACCAGTAACTCTCAATATTGCAGTACCCCAGGTGTCTGTTTATATTAAGCCGCAGCCAAAATGACCACTGATGCTTCACTTCTAATCTGTACCTCTGAGCTTGTTGCTACCTACACACAAGCCATTCACCTCACTTGAGGTGCTGCTGCTTCTGAGGGCTTGGAGACAAAGAGAGCAGGTGGTGAATAAGAGGGAAGAGAAGCAATTAATACGGAGCAGCAAGGAAGAAAGATGGTGGTAAAGCCAACGAGATGGGAATATAAAGGGGAAAGGCGGAAGAAAGAGAGAAAGACACAACTCAACATGGACTGAAAGTCTGAAAAAGAAACCAGTGGCAAGTTAGGATGTAATTTAGCATTGTTGTAACACATTTTGGAGTTCTTTCAATGTCCCAGTAATAGTGCACTGGAAATATCTGAAGGATTCCATTCTCTGCTTCAACCACCCCTGGTGTAGATAAAAATGGCTGAAAAGATTGTTGAATGATGAGGAAAACTATAGTCGTGCTATGGAGAAAGTGTTCAGATTTGATGAATCAGAAGAAGAAAGTGGGTTTCCTCCGGGTGCTCCGGTTTCCTCCCACATTCCAAAGACGTACAGGTTAGGAAGTTGTGGGCGTGCCATGTTGGCGCCGGAAGCGTGGCGACACTTACGGGCTGCCCCCAGAACACTCAATACAAAAGGTGCATTTCACTGTGTGTTTCAATGTACATGTGACTAATAAAGATGTCTTGTCTTGTCAAACCTGACAAATTTTGTGGGAATTTTGAGATTTTCTTCTATTTACTCATTTGTAGGATGTGGATGCCAAGGCCAGCATTTAATGGCCATCAGTAATTGTCATATAAACTGAACGTCCTGATGGGTTATTTCATAGGAACATTTGGAGCCAGCTTCATTATTGTGGGTCTGGAGTCACATATAGGCCAAAGTAAGGTGATAGAATTCCCTTGGGGATCTGATATATTTTCATGGCAACCTGATAGCTTCATGATCACCTTTGCTGAAGCTAGCCTTTTAATTTATTGAACATATGTCTGGGTCAATAGTTCAGGCCTTTGGTAATTAATCCAGTAATTAATCACGATGCTACAATACCTCCCATGACATCCTGCATCCACAGCCCATTTGTAGTTCGCCACAGGTAACAAACTTTGCAGTTTGCAATTGATGGGACATTTTCTGGGCTTTAAAAATCAGTGAGGATTATATGGATTTCATTTTGGATAATTCTGATTTGGAGTAAAATGAATGACAGTTGAGTGATTTCAAGACTCCTGGGACAGATTGTCTGTTCCAGCTTCTATCATGGAAGAGTTTACCTGGCAGACAGAGGAAAAGATTCAGGGATATGCTCAAAGAAGAAATGCAACAACTTGCTCTTGGGAATGTCCAGCACAAGGCCACTCAAAGGGGAGAAGTAACATTTGGGATGGTGCTGAGAACTTTGAGGCCATGCATTGGCAGCACATAGAGGCTCTGTGTAGGTAATGGAAGGAGCAGACCACCTCTCGAGTTACTCACCTGCCTGCCCCATTGGCTACTACCTGCCAAATCTGTGGAAGAGTCTGCAGTTCCCACATTAGCCACCTCATCACCCAGAGTGGAAATAAGTTATCCTTGATCTCGAGAAGCTGCTTCAGATGAAGAAGACTGATTTACATCTCACCTCATATTTTGTGTTGACCCAAAGAATCAGGAAGATGCGGATCATGCATTTAAGTGGGTATATGGGCCAACAAGTTATCCCCATTATTTCTCAACAAAAACATTTCACCTTTTGTGGTTTAAGATCAATATTGTAAGATTGTGTGAAACATTGCTTTGACAGTTGGAACGATGAAGATGATTATTGGGAAAATGCCAGTCTTATGATATTCTGTTATTTTATTTCATGCTTCAGACGGTTATACACATTTGTCATTTAGAGTGTCAACATCATAATCTATTGACAGAAGGGACTTTTGTGCAGAGAAAGATGCCACTTAGGGTATAATTCAGGAGAGAATTATCGTGCTGTTAGTAGAGATCTGGGTACAGGTCAACAATCACTGATTCTTTAGCTCAGTAAATGGTGTAGGAAACAGAGTACTTGAGAAGGAGAGGATATTAAAACGAGGTGGGGGGTTGTGGAGTTGGTGGCAGGGGTGGGTAAGAGTAGAGGGCTCCTTTCCTCAAAATTAAGTTCAGTAAAAAAAATCAGTAATGCATTGATAATGAAACTTTCTGCATTTAAACAAGACAATTCAAATATATTAAATAAGCCAGGTTTCAAAAAACCATAAAATGTTAATTTTACAAAATGAAAGAGATTTACAAAAGTACATCATAAAGGAAACGGAAAATTCTAATCTTTTATTAGTTTTGGATCCATGACAAAAATTCTGCTATTACCCTGAAGGGATCATTAACATTACCTGGGAAAAAAATCTGTTTGAATTTTAAGAGTGGCAGTACGTTGTTTCATGGTTTTTTTCCACTGTTAAGTTAAACTAGTTTATCAAAACAGAAGTCAAACACCACGGGTGCATGGGCTAGATGCTGTACCAAATATTTGTAGATTCGAGGAACTGAGATCCAGGACTGTGTTTTTGCCTATATATTGAATCATAAAGGGCCACAACTAAGTTTGCCATTTACTTATCCATCCTCAGGAATTCTTGGGTGCACCCACCTTCAGATGTTGTCACTATGTGCATTGTAGGAATGAGCAAATGCACTTCTTGCAATAAAGCAATGTATGTGAAGTGTGCTTTTGAAACTTGACTGAATCTCAGAAGTGCGGTCCAATATACATGTGCTAGCATGTTGTGCAGTTTTCCATGAGACTGTGGAAGATGCTTTCTTCTTTTCCATATGCTTAGAGTCCTTTTTCAGTACCCCATCCCTTTTCCATGTTGTGTGTCTGCTGTTTATCTTTATGAATCTGGTCCTCACAAAACAATCTTCCATACTTTCTACAAAATGGTCCAAACAAGGAACTTAGGAGTAACATCCTTACATGAGCTTTGTTGGGAATGTGATACTTTCTGCATCATCAAGTAATTTAAGGAGATAACATTGGTACATCTAATGAGAGCAAGGAAAAGTGTGGAAATGAGAACAGAAGGGAAGAGAAAAGATAATCAGGCTGGGAGGAGGGATGTGGAAACATTGGCATGCAACAATTGAGATTTAGGATTTGCGTAAATAACACTCAGAATTAAAACTATGTTCTATCATGACAGTATAAGTTGAAAAGAACAGTCTGAAAGTAAAAAAAGTTGGTTTAGGCCACCTATAAAGAGGCAGGCAAATACATTTCTTGAAATGTCACAATATTGTTTATTGTACTCCACTTCTAAAATTTGAATTTGGCAAGGGAAAAAAGCCAGGGTAATGTTGCCTAACATTTGTTGATGGCAAATTACAAGAATCTCAAATCAATAATAGTGATGAACACCTTGAACATTTTCAGTTCATCAGAGAGATCCAGTATGTATAAAACCAGGTTTTGCCAATACAAACTTGATTTCTGAATTGCTTGAAGCATTGGCTAAAGGAGCCAATGGATATTATCAACATGGACTTTCAGAAAGCATTTGATAAGGTGACTTATAATTGTCATGACTACAATTTAATTGCATTCTGCTTTGTTTTTTAGCATTATGCAACTGAAGATTATTTCTCCTGAGTGAAACATGATAACTATTTCTGGGTCAGGTAATGAGTCACTCATTTTAGGATATCCCAGTCTTTGACCTGCTTATGTTGTTGCAATGTTTATGTGGCTGGCCCATCTGGTCAATGTTTACCTCCATATTGAAGGTTTTGGGGTTTTGGCAATGCTAGTACCATGAATGAAAAGAATGGTTGGTTAGAATCCCTCTTGTTTGAGATGGACATTGTTTTTCTGGTGTTAATGTTGTCTTTCACTGATCAGCCCATACCTGAGTATGATCCAGGTCATGCTGTATGCGTGTGAGATATTTCATATTCTAAAGATTTGCGAATGGAATTGAACATTGTGTGATTATCGGTGAACATCTATACTTATCAATCTTACCTATGAAGGATTAGCCAGATTGGTTTTCTTCAACTTTTTATGGGCAGGATACGCTGGCTAATTTTCCATATCATTGAGTAGATGCCAGTGTTGTAGCTATATTGCAATAGTTTGGCTAGTGGTCTGGCTAGATCTGCGGCACAAGCCTTCAGCAATCCTGTTTTCTTGTCCAATAGACCTTGCAGTGTGGAATAACAGAATATTGGTCTTTACATCTGGAGTTCTAGAATTCGAATTTGGAAATTATACAGCGGGTACACAAAACCCTGGTTAGATCACACTGGAGTGCTTTGATGAGTTTCATGCACTACACTTTGGGAGGAATTTGTTGGCTCAGAAGGAATGGATGTAGTTTTACCAGATACCTGGTCTCCAAGGGTTAAATTACAAGAGGACGTGACACAAACTAAGAAATTCAGTAGATTAGGACGTGTTGTGATGAAAATATTAGGCAGGAATACACTGGTAGCTGGCTGGAGAGTATAAATTCTACAGCTCATGTTTGGACATTGCTGTGCAAAAGATCAGAATAAGTTGGAAGAAGATATGCTTACGCTTTACCCTTGGGAGTCACCATTTAACCCAGGGCTGATCCATGTTGCTGAAATGAGGTGCCAGTTGCACTTCGTATCTGACCCCTCAGCTTTACACCAGGGATAAATAGTGCATTTCGTACAACTCCACCTATTTGACTGGGGTTGCCAAGCTTGATTTAAAAACTACATTCAGACTTATTTTTCTTTATTTCACAGTTCATCATCAATTTCATTTTTTAAATTTTTTTTAAATTATAAGTTAAGATTGCAGTAAATTTTGCTTAACCCTTACTGTAATCCTTTCTGGAAGCTCTTCTACATGCAAAGTGTGGTGGAGGTTTCAAACTCTCTTGTGCAAGCAACAATGAATGTAAAGTCAAATGATAAGTTTGAATTGATGGACTATTTTTAAATAATCAATTATCACAAAAATAAGTCATGACATCATTGAATGATGTAACAGATTCTAAATCACCAATTTATGTTCATATTTTCCAAAAGAAGATTTATGTAATTACTTTCACGTCATCCCGATTTACATTATGGCAAAGAGGCATTATTTCTTTGAAGGATAGTCACAATTATACTGAAGGGAGATCTCGAAAGCAGCAATGAACATTAAATCTCTTTTTGTGATATTGGGTAACAGATAAAATTGGCCATTACATCAGGAGCGCTTGCATATCCTTCTTCAAAACAGTGCCATAAGATCTTTTATAGACCACATGGGAAAGCAGACAGGCTCCAGTCAAGCATCTCATCAGAAAGGCAACACTTCCTGATGTCAACATTCCCTCAGTACTTCAGTGAAGTATCAGGCATGTTCAAGTCTTTGAAGTAGAACTTGAAACCACAACCTTCTGACTCAAAGGTGAGTGTGCTGCCAATGAGCCCAAGGCTGAGACTGAAGTTGAGTAATGAGTAATAAATGGTTGTTTCTGTGATGTAGATTTTCTGTAGATCCAGTCACAGAATGTCATTAATGAAATTCTAACAGTATCCCATCCTTTCAGCCAAATTAATTTTTCAACCATATAACAACAATAAAGTGTCAAGGCAAGGCACCTTGGCTTGGCACTGACACTGGTTATGTACAACTGCAGTATGAATCTATAGAACCTCCCTGAACAGGCATCACATTCCACCTTGATTCAGATTCACGTAAGGACCTAACTATGGATTCACACTGCATATGTTTAGTATTGGTGTGAGGGAGAAACCAGTTTGCATTGTCCCCTGAGAACTCTTTAACTTCATGTAAATAAGGAAGTGAGTCACGTGTACAAACAATATAATTCTTATTGAGCTTGATGGGGTACATGAAGAACTGATATTTCTCCCAGCTGGAATGCCTAATACAGTCTCAGTCTTTGTAATTCACTTTGGAAGATTGTGGAGATTGTGGAGCATGTTCAAGACAGCGATCAATAGATTCTCAGATATGAAAGGATTCAAGAGACATGAGGTTAGTGTATGAAAGTAACACCATGATAAAATATCAATAATAATTTTACTGAATGAGCATCTATGTGGGGCTGAATGGTCTCCTCCAGCTTCTATTTCTTACTTTCTTATGTAATGGACTGAATCTGGGTAATGATATCATCATGCAAGTGAAATATACAAACATGTTAGCTGTTGCAGACATCAGAGACTGCAGATGCTGGAATATGGAGCAACAAATAGTCTGCTGGAGGAACTCAATGTGTCAAACAGCATATATGGTGGGAAAGGAATTATTAACGTTTCGGGTTGCAACCCTGCAACAGGACATTGATGCATCAGGACATGTTAGCTGTTGGTCTGCAGTAAAGTCTCCACACACATGCTGAACCTCCTGGTGATTATTATAGACTGTGTTTACTGACCCAACAATACTATCTCATGGATCCCCTCCAAATACACTACAACTGGTGACAATCAATTGGATGAAAATCACAACTGATATGACTCATTTGAAGAAACTATTCAAAACATCTGCTGAGCATCCAAGAATGATGATAATTAACCACAGGACCTCAAAATTCCGCAGTTAGTCAAAGACAAGATCAAGTCTTCCTGGATGCTCAATGAGTCAGTTTTTGTCAGAAAGGCAACAACAATATTTTGGTCCTTATTGGCACTCATTCCAAACAGATTGAAGTTAGACATACAGGACTGTGCGCAACAGCAGATAGTGCATTTGCGGAGTTCAAACTGATTGTTGCAACTCATGGCAGAGTCAAAAAATTAGTGCCAGGAAGTGAACTTCCATTCACGTCAATCAATGTAAACGATTCATGAGATTCAATGGTATCAATCAATCATTAATTCCCCCATAGTATTCAGCTTTGAGCATCCAAAAGATCTGCATATATCCTCAAGGAAACTTTGAAGACCAATATGTTTTGAGCTTGCTTGTTTATGCACAAAACTTTACTGAACTAACTTCCTATTTATGTATCATACAGCATCATTTTCTACACTAAGCATTACTCAAGGAGAGCTGTTAATGTGTCACCGACTTCAAATACTTTTGAATTTATTTCAGCCTAGCTTGGAGGAGAGAATGTGGAAAGAACAGTTGAAACAAAAGCAAAACCATGTTTCACATCTTGACAGCTCATTGAGAATGTGCAAAGAGAAGTTCAGACAATACAAGAAAGTGAGAATGCTAAGCCTGATGAATGAGAATGATGCACAGAAGTGGGCTGTCGGTGAGATTGTACACAAGTCTGCAGAACAAGTTGAAGAAATATGTGAAAATAGTGGGCGTAGAATGAACTACGAAGAGGAGATGCAATGTTACAAGTAATAGAAAAAAAATGACAGTGCTGGAGACACAAACACACTCAAGAAATCTAAGTGTCTGAGAAGCACATTCAACAAATTGAACCTGTGAAGCACACTCTCCAGAAGGGAATGGAGTACAGTATACCTGCATGTAAATTAAATACACTTATATATGATCTAATGATGTTACCATCCGTGGAATGGAAGCATACGTGGTAATTGTTGTTAGCTTGCAATAAACTATGCACATGTTCTGAAACTGCTGGTGTCTCCGAGAGATTATCATAATTAATAGTTACCAGGCTTGCAAGACTGGCTCACAGACAACCTCCAAATGCACTATGGTCACCATCATCCAACAAACAAAAGGAATACTTTTAAGAGAGAGGAAATCTTAAAGGAGACAGAAGTTACAAGCACAACATCATTTTGCTTGACACATTTTTTGTTGACCACATTAGTGTATAAAGCATCTAAGTGACCCCATTGAAGAATTTATCTAGATATAAATCCAAGACAGTTGTTTAACTGTCTGTTGGTTTGTCCAGGCACATCCATGATAATTTGAAAACACCAAGTAAATGAAAATGATCTAATAAACTGCTTTATAGACCCATAGACTTACAAAGCACGGAAACAGGCCCTTTGGCTCATATGATCCATGCCGACGAAGATTCCCATCTAAGCTAGTCCCATTTGCCCATGTTTGTCCCATATCCCTCGAAACCTTTCCTATCCATGTTCCTGTCCAAGTACCTTTTAAATGTTGTTAATGTACCTGCCTCAACCACTTCTTCTGGCAGCTCATTCTATATACTGACCGTCCTCTGGGTGAAAGAGTTGCCTCTCAGGTTCTTATTAAATTTCTCCCCTTTCACCTTAAACCTAAGAACCTCCAGTTCTTGATTCCCCAGTCCTGGGAACATCCTTGTAAATCTTCTCTGCACATTTTCCAGCTTAATAGCATCTTTCCTATGGCATGGTGACCAAAACTGAACACAATATTCCAAATGTGGCCTCACGAATATCTTGTACAACTGCAACATAACATCCCAACTTCATACTCAGTGTCCTGACTGATGAAGGCCAGAGTGCCAAAAGCCTTCTTCACCACCTTGCCTACCTGCGACACCATTTTCAGGGAACCATGTACTCCTAGGTCCCTCTGTTCTACAACACTCCCCAGGGCCCTACCATCCACTGTGGAAGTCCGACATTCATTTGTCTTCCCAAAATGCAACACGTTGTACTTATCCGAATTAAATTCCATTTGCCATTCCTCAGCCCACTTACCCAGCTGATCAAGATCCCTCTGTAAATCCTGATAACTATCTTCACTGTCAATGGCATCATCTATTTTAGTGCCATCTGCAAATGCACTAACAATGCTTATTCATTCTCATCCAAATTATTGATATAGATGAGAAATAGCACTGGGTCTAGCACTGAGCCCTGGGGAACACCGCCAGTCACAGGCCTGCAGTCCAACAAACAACCTGCCAACATTACTCTCTGCTTCCTACCATCAAGCCAATTCTGTATCCAATCAGCTAGCTCTCCCATGCGATCTAACTTTCCATAGCAGCCTACCATGTTAACCCTATTAAAGGCCTTACTGAAGTCCATATAGACCATGTCTACCTCCCGCCCTCATCACCCTTCTTAGTTACTTCTTCAAAAAAACTTTTGAAGCTTTGACCAATCCTCAGAAATGAAAAGTCACCAAGTTGAGACATTAGCTCTATTTCTCTCTCAGCAGATGCTGCCTGATCTGCTGAGTATTTCCAGCATTTTCTATTTCTACCTCCAGCATCTGCAGTGCTTTGCTTTTGGGATAAGCGGTCACATTGATTGCAAGCTTAAAATTACACACAGACCATAAACCCACATCTATGAGCTTGGACACAAGCCCAGAGTTACAGTGAGCATTACAGTAAGGTTGCCTTTCTAAAGGCTTAGGAAAATATGTATTATGCTTCAGGAAATCATGATAAACCTTAATGGGCAATTTTACATGTTTAGGATTCTGTTTGTCACCTGTGTTTTGTGTCAAACAAATGTTTATCTATTTTTTCTGTTTTTGGCAACTTTTGTCAATATTTAGTTTCAGTCTTTATTGGGTTAAAAAGTAAATTAATTAAGCGAATCAAATCCAAATGCATCTGATACATAACAGAGAGTGCACAGACATAAGAATGTCATTTCACGGTGATGTTTTAAGACAGAAATTTATTCATTTTACAGCCAAGCTATAAAATGGGGTGAGTGGGGATAGAGTTTTGGCCCCTTTAGGCATTCACACTGTAATTAGGAAATTTAAGATACTGAAATACTTATCTACTATCCACAAATATTTCACAATCTGAAGTCCAACTGTACTATTTTGGTTTTGTGAATTCAATCTTGCACAGCTCATTGGTTCATTCTCCTGAATTAGTGACAACAGATGGATGAATGAAATGTTGCAAGAAAGCTTGGAGACTGATGCAAAGTTTGTGTTCAGATCATTTAGTGGGTGCTTAGAGTCCTTGTACAGACTTGCTACTTCTTGAAGAGTTAAAGCATTTGCCTGAGAGCTTTGCCTTTTAAGTGTGTGGTTTAAAACAAGGTGCCGACACGTCTGTATAGGATGCTGCAGTTAGATCAGCTCCACCCTGTTTTCTGAGTCCCTCTGTCTCCTTGTGTCCACGAAATGGAACCAAAAGCCTCAAAAATGCACTTGTTTTGTGCCAAACTTTTGATTGCTGCGCGCAGAAGATTAGAAATATATTTAACTGTCTGCAAGTGATGGAACGTATACATTGATATTTGAAGAACTGGCACCATGAGGCAGTTTGTTGGCCAACAGCCAATCAAAACTTGGTTTGGGGCAAAAGTACAGTTTAGGCAATTAATACTGGATTTACTTTGGAGTCTGTAGATTCTTATAGACTTTCCAATTAAATGCAAGGAACAAAATTAGTGTGTGGAGAATGGGTAACGCTGTTTGTCTTGAGGTGGTGTAAAATTATGTTGCGTATTTACAGACAAGTAACTTGTCCATAACTACAAATACCCACATCACAAGTAAATAATATATTCACTTCTCTTCCTCCATTCTGCAAGAAACTGAACAAAGCATTTTAGGATGATCTCTGTTAAAGCATTTATTGTTGTTAGATTAAACAAAGTAGCACATGCACATTTTACATCTAAGGGATTAGGAATAGGCTGGTACAACATGTCCTGCTATCCTCAGAGTTTTGAGTTCAGACAAAATTCAAGAGTACAGACTGACTAATCATCCCTGTCAGAACACAAAGTTACTACCCATCAATTTTGTTTGCTTTTGAAACCAGGACCATCCTCTGACTCTTTCTGAGTCTGATCAGAAGGCATGTCTGTCTTCAGCTGTTGATTCTACTTTATAATTTGCACGAGCTGCTCAAAGCTGGTGTCTGACTTGGAACAGGTTCCAGGCTAACCCAGCATGATGCAAGTCCTCTGAGAATGAAAGCCTTTCCCTAAAGGTTAAACACTACAAAGGAAATCTGAGGACAGCCCTCTAAACTAGGCTCCCTTTTTCAGACATTGTAGGGAAGGTAATAAACATTCTACGTTGTTTCCTCACTCCCTCTCCCTCCTTGCACCATTCTAGAGGCTTAATTCCAGAGAACACACCCAGAGGTTGGTGCACACCCCATTAGATTTTCTGCCTATTTATTATAATGAGAATATTGAACTGAATTGAATTATCAATGCATGCCATGGGTAAAGGTTTGACCCATGTGTATAAATTTGCATAACCCTAGAAAAAGTAATTTGTCCTTGATAATTTCATTGTCAAATTGCCTGCTGATGCAGACAGTTGAAGGGCATTAGATGCATTAAAAGCACATATGGGCCAATATAGTAGGGCAGTTAATAGAGCCACTGCCTCGCAGTTCCAGCAATCCAGAGTTCTATCCTGACCTCAGGTGCTGCCTATGTGGAGCCTGCATGTTCTCCCTGTGAATGTATGGGTTTCCCCCGGGAGCTCTGGTTTCCTCCCACATCCCAAAAACATGAGGGTTGGTAGGTTAATTAGCCTCTGTAGATTGTCCCTAGTCTGTAGTCTGTTGGTGTTGGAGAATCCAAGGGAAGTTGAAGGGAATGTGAGGAGAATAAAAATGGGATGAATGTTGGATTCGTGCAAATGGTCGGCAAGGGTTCAGTTGGTGAAGAGCCTGTTCCTGTGTTTATGACTCAATGACTTTGTTACAAATGGCAACTTGGAATTAATGTGATTTTTTTTATTGCAGTAACACACCTTGATGTTCTTCAAAGGAGGGGATGCAAACAAAATTTGATGTTAGGTCAGGTGACAAAAAAATTGGCCAGCAAAGTATTTTTCCAAATTTCTAGTTAAAGAAGAAATAGTTTGAGAGACAAAGATACCTAAGGTGAGAATTTTTATTGTCAGGATTATTGTTTAGGTGTCAGGATGGACTGTGTCATTCAATTTCAATCCTGCTCAGAGCCCTCTCTACTTTGCCAGAGACTTTTGGATGAATGGCATTAGCTTATCCAACTCTGCACACACAGAAGATTGTGGGTGAGTGGGGACAGTGAGCAGCAAATGCAAGCAACAAGCCAGGATCATTGGGCCCATATTGTAGAGTCAAGGGTATGGTGTTAATAATTTAGTGAAGGAAATTGAGCTCCACTTTCCATTTCAGTTTTTCCATTAATTTAGATAGTTGTTACAGCGAAAATATGCTCCCATTTGAGTTAAATGAAAGAAATACAGCACAACAATATTGGATGTCTTGACACCTTAATGGGAATATGGATCCAAATGATCTTTGATGGATTTAGTAATTGACTATCCAGTTTTGCACTAGCACTCAGTTCTGGTTATTTCTCTATGGCAGTATTATGGAGAGGATTTAAGACTTTAAAGTAGATTGTTTTTCAGATTCATAGTGGGTAAATGACTTTTTCCCAAGTGAGGAGTCCTGTTAATCATTTGGAAAATACAGCAATGAATTATGGTGACATCTTCCAGTAATTGGGTCTGTAGTTGGAGAGTTCTTGTATAACAATAAAATTTGTCTGTACATACTTCATATAAATCCCCTACCCTCAGATTCTGTTTTTTTGGACATTTATGTGAGCAATTTTTCTACTTGTAAAGGTATTGGTATTTGGTATTGGTTTATTATTGTCACTTGTACCGAGGTACAGTGAAAAATTTGTCTTGCATACTGATCGTATAGGTCAATTCATTACACAGTGCAGTTACATTGAGTTAGTACAGAGTGCATTGATG
>JARFYF010000058.1:19056131-19068340 GCA_030265395.1 Rhina ancylostomus | reverse complement strand
CACTCCCAGGAACTTGAAGCTCTCAACCCTCTCGACCTCAGCACCATTGATGTAGACAGGTGCATGTACACCGCCCCTTTTCCTGAAGTCAATGACCAGCTCTTTTGTTTTGTTGACATTGAGGGAAAGGTTGTTGTCATGGCACCAAAAAAATATTTATGCATAGAATTAGAAACATATAGATGTTATAACCTAGAGAAAGGTGACTGAACCTGTGCAAGTCCTCAAAGGCAGAGAGTGAAAGGGAACAGCTCTCATCTCTAAACTCTATTTGAAGTTTGCTTTTTGAATGTCTGTGTCTTCTTGTGTTGATCTTGCAGAAATATACCAACTGTTGCTGGATGGCATACTAAATATGTGCATGCTTCACCTCTTCCCTCCATCACTGGAGAAATTAAACTTAAGTATGGCCCTGTCTGTCCTTCGGTGATATGTAAATCCAAAGGTCTTTAATCACAAATATTCTTTTCATGGTGGTGTGTATAATTTGCAGAGGTGTGCTACCTTACAATTCACTCATCTGCAAAATTATTAAATGTACACAAACTATATGTAAAAATAGTAAGAGAAATGACAGATTAATTTTATTCCTTAGTCTACAGCTGATCTGATTTCTTTCCTTGTGAGAATCTAACTGACAATACACTGGGAAAAATGTTGTTGTTCACATTTTTTCAGTCAATAGCTAATCAGTTTTGTGCATAACCACCTACCTGTTGAAATCTGTGTGGTATATAAGAAATGTTGGTGAGCTCCACAGACAAAGGTGGAATTCCAGCTCTGCGTGACTGATGGTTTGGAGGTGTGCCTTCTTTAGCAATAATGTTTGTTGATGTGTAAAAAACTATATGTGCCTGCAACAATTCTCTGTAAAATTATTTGGCTTGCAACCACAAATTTATTCTGTAAGGAGCTTACATAATTTATTTAAAAGATCAATCATTTTGTGAATATAACTTACACTGTTAAGCAAATTACACTTTTGATTATTTTGATGATTCAAATACAGAGATCAAAACAATGGTACTCATTTGTTTTATGTCAGTAAATAATTGAGTTAAGACTTATTCCTGTACTGCTGTAAAACTTCCTTAGGTTGAATGATAATACCTTCCAGATATTATTAAAATAAATTTTTATAAAATAATTGCTGCAAAACAATTATCATTTCTGGTGCAGTTATTTCCAGTGTATTTGATTGAAGTCTGACATGGTTTAGTAGGAATTTCAGCTAAATTATGAAAAAAAAATTGGATAGGTAGGAATCTGTTGTAGAATTCTAAGTAAACAGTTATTTCTAATAATGGTATAAGTTGTATTGCCACAAGACCTCAAGATTATTTTCTGGCCCAAACAATAATCTTAGCCAGATTTAATTTTTATTATTCTTAAAACTAATCTTTGTTGAGCTCTCTTATTGAAATTTGGATTTATATCTTGCTTTACTGTCAGAGAATACTTCTATTAGATTATTAGTATTTTCATTGCTGACGTTTCTCTATTTCCATGAGTTATATTCCTGAAATTGCCTTGTTACATAAGGGCAATGTAATCAAATACTGGAGCACATGCATTTAAGGTGAGGGGGGAAAGTTCAAGGGAGATGAATGGGGCAAGCTTTTATACAGAGAGTGGTAGGTGCTTGAAATGAGCTGCCAGGGAGAGTGGTGGAAGCAGATATGATAGTGGTATTTAAGAGGCTGTTAAATATGCATGGAATGGTGGCATATGGATCACGTACAGTCGGACGAGATTTAGTTTAACTTGGTATTGTGTACAGTGCATACTTCGTGGGCGGAAGGGCCTGTTCCTGTACTGTTCTATGTTTTATATTCTGTATAGAATAGGAAGAATACATCTAATGCTTATGGTTCCCCTAAGCCTTGTGGCTGTGTCAGTGAGTAAGTATTTATATGGGAATGGATGAAAAGGTTTGTAGCTGTATAGTGCCTTTCCTAAACACAGGATTGTTCAGAATGCTCGACACCCTATGAAGTACTTTATTGAACTGTATACATTACTGCAATTTAAGGAAATGTTGTAGTCAGTTTGCACCTTCTGGTAAGTCCAAATAGTAATGAGATGCATGGATAGATAATTTGCTTTAACGGCACTGGTTGAAGGATAAACTAGATAGCAAACAAGATACTTATTGAAGGAAAATAACAACACCTGTAATTCAACACCTCCTCAGTATAGTACAGAAGTGCTAGGTTCAAATCTTAAGCTCACGTTTCCAGAATGGATCTTGAACTCATGACTTTTTAAAGAGTTAGCTCAGAGCTGAGGCTAATTTGTTGGAGAGAATAATTGGAAAGTGAGCATGTTTTACAGATGATCTCTGGAGCCTGTCAGGATTGCCTGAAACTTGTGAGAATGTGGAACGTAATTTCCAAAACAACAATAACCTATAGGAAGTTGGCATGGAAAATCAATGGCTCTCTGAGGCTTCTCTATAGTTACTCTGGTACCAGTATGCCAGAAAAGATAGAGAGTAATCTGAAATATAAATGGCAGGTCTTGGTCTTGTGCAAAGGGCTATGCTAATTCTCAAACCGTAGCACTGATCTTCCTCTTCCCTCCACATATATAAAGGTCCACTAAAATTAATTATCACTGACTGTGCAAAAGTCTGACTGGGTTAGTAAACAACAGGATAAAACAGAATTCCTTATTCTTTGGTGAAATATCTTTACTTGAGGTTGAAATATTATACTAATCTTGACATAACAATGAACATGGGGGTATCCTTCCCTTTCTCTCTACCCCTTCATCTACAAGCAGGATGCTACAAGTACTCACAGCTGTTCTGAGGATCAATCTGTGAAAAATCCAAATAAGGCACAGTTTCCAGTAAGTAACTACTTCACCCTTCCTGACTGCAGTTCCACCTGTTGACATCTTTTTTTTTCCCCCAAATTATACTTTTTCATAAAACTTATCACCTTACAAGAAAGTCTGCAGATGCTGGAAATCTGGAGTAACACACAAAATGTGGGAGGAACTCAGTGGGTCAGGCAGCATCTATGGAGGGAAATGGACAGTCAACGTTTTGAGTCAAGAGCCTTCTTCAGGACTAAGGGTTTCGACCTGAAACATCGGCAGTCCATTTCCCTCCATAGATGCTGCCTGACCCACTGAGTTCCTCCCATGTTTTGCATGTTGCTTAAAATCTTACAACATGGGAGATTACTTTTTTGTCATTCACTGTAATGAATTTTTTTCAACAATATACTTTATTCATAATATATACGGTAAATACAATCAGTACATGTCTTTCTCTACATTCGTTGTACCATTAATTTCGTACATTCTCTTACAATGTGTCAACACCAATCATGTTTCCACTGTATTGATCTGGTGAATGACCAGTTCAGCCCTTTTGAAAATGTAGACATGTTCTTGTCAGTTGAGCTGTGCTCCCATTGTAAAGATACAAGTCCATGGAGCCCTTTGTCCACACCCAAAATGTTGAAGTTGAAAATATATTTAATCACCTGCTGTTATCTTTGTGTTTAAAGAGTATAAAACCTCAATGTACTTTGAGTTGTGTGAGATTCTATCAAGAATCATCCAAGAGAGATTCTTCCAGAATGCCTGGTTGTCATGCTGAGTAAAAACCTTTTATGTCTACAGCTCCACTGTCTGGGTGACTCATTCAAAGACACAACAGTGCTTGGGGAAGGAACTTGGAATGGCTCACTAAATGTTCTTGCAGATATATACTGCTTTTAAGCTTTACTTTTCAAAATCCATGCTGAAAATTCATGCTATGCAATATCAGTTTGGAAAAATAATATTAAATCCTGACAATGTTAATTATCACAGTTTAGAGGAGGAATTTTTAAAATTTATGTAAAGATCTGAACATCATCTCTAAAAAGACTGTCTGCATGTATTTCAGACTTTGCTCAACATTTTTTCCTCCTGCGAGCCAAACATGTGCAACATTTTGAAGTCTGTGGAATGGAATGTGTGGAGGCGAGCAGTTGATCAACATTCTCACATCTATTTAGTATTGGTGCCCAATGAGAAGTGTTACCTATCAATTAGTCCTTTCAATTAATATTGATTATTCTTTTTGTTAATGATAAATGCTACTATTGTTATCATTCTCAGTTAGGTTACTTAAATTGTCCAAGAATGATGAAGATAGGTCAAAAGCGCATGATGTCAAAAAGGGTGGATAGATATATAGAACATAGTACAGAACAGGAACAGGCCATTTGGTCCATGATGTCTGTACCGAGCACGATGCCAAATTAAACTAATCCCTCTGCCTGCACATGATCCACATCTCTCCATTTCCTGCACATTCATGTACCTATCTAAAAGCCAATTGATTGCCACTATCGTACCTGCTTCCACCAGTACTGCTGGCAGTGTACCCTGGGCACCCTCCACTCTCGGTTTAAAAAAACCTGTCCTGCACCCCGCCTTTAAGCTTTCCCCCTCTCATCTTAAACTAATGCCCTCTCATGTTCAATATTTTTACCCTGGGAAACTGATTCTGGCTGTGTAGAATATACATAATGTTTTCTCTCCCATGAGACATGTCATGATTACATCTGAACCAATCAGACTTCACTTTAATGACTTTGTTTTTGAATGGAATTATCGATTAGCCCAAGGGGATCTCTTTGCTCTGGTGTACATGCAGATGTTCATTTCAGAAAATCCACAAACTGAATGTGACACTAAAGAAATTTGTTCTTTGGTATTTTACTAAAAACTTCCACTTCTTGAGATTCTTCAGTTTATGGCTTGGTGCACCTAGTTTTAATCCAAGCTCTGGAACTCAGAGAATGATTTCACTGACAAAAAAATGACAAAAGAAATATACAAAACTGAAGTAACAAAATATTGAGTTTGTCATTTCATCCAATGTCATCATGACTTGCTTAATGTACAGAATTGGTATTGTTTTTCTAAGTGTATAATGGACTGTGACTGGTTACATGATGAACAGTGTACACTACATTTGTAGTAGGGCAGTTCATTCATTTTCACTTGTTAAGAAGATGGCCTCACCTGCTCAAACAGGGTTCAACACAACCTGAAATCTTCCGTTCAAGTTGAATCCCAATAGTTTCTGTGTCCGGTCATCAATTAATTGCATGATTAGAACAGTGAGGTAAACTCACAGAACAGACCACCATGCATTCGGCAAGTGGTGTAGATTTCCTTTCTGTAGGATATGACATGAGATTATATCGCAGCAAAAGTTTCTGGGATTTGGTAATTTTGCCCCTCCTGATTATTTCCAGGAGCTTCTTGGGATCTGAATTTCTGCTGAACATACCACAGAGTCTTGCTGTTGAACCCTTTTATTCATCCAAATTGAATTTGCTTCCTGGAGGTTAATGATGAATTGCACAAACAAGGCAGTTATTCTTTGGTGATGCCTCAACCCAAACTCAAAAGATAACTCTTCCCATGGTTCCCAGAGTATATACTTTGAAATGTCCTCAGATAATTGACCAAAAACCTCCTCAATGGAAGCTCATGAAAGCCATCAAAGTTGTTAGTCCATTCAAAGTTTGTGCTATCTCAAGAACTCCAGTGACGTTTCATTTTTTATTGCCAGTAAAATATGTTACAGCAGAAGTGGTTTGAGGTCGTGCCAAGATTATTGTCCATTTCATTACCTGCCTCACAGAGGTATCATTAATGGCAAAACACAGTAACAATAGTTTATATAAGTAGAGCGGATAAACAGGGAAGTTATACAGAAGTACATAGTGAACTCATTAGGTTTTCTAATTGTGCCCTGTGTTCCTCAGGGTATTTGATAGACAGCTTTAATCACATTTAGTACTTATATCGGCACTGGTAGAGTACATATGATAACTTAACCAGCAGCAAGGCCACACAAAGTCATTTCCATTTGTGAACATTTTCTTTCTTCATTGTTTCCAGATGAGGGTGACTCTCTCACTAGAACATGGCTCCACAGATAAATACACCATGCCTAATGTAAGTGATTATTGCTCACGCGTAATCCTCAGAAGAGGTATCATTTAGCCTTAGAAGAGGCCAGAATCAAGACAAGACCATTTAATTCTGGCATCATCCACACATCCTTTCAGCAGTGGTGTTAGTAGGCAACTCTGAAGAAACCTTGGGCAATTTGCCCTTCTCTAACTTACACACTGATTGTGGTTCCAATAAAATTAGCTGATTAGCTATCTTTGTAATGCAGCAGTTCCTGGTAACATGACCCAGTGACATTGTTACAGATTTATGAATGCAGCAAAACGCTAACATTTTTACTCATCACAACTTACACCAGGTCCTCATTATTTGCTGATTGGCTATCTGCTGATCTGCATACCTGTGGGGTTGACCCCAAGCCCTATCTCAAAAATTTTTGAATGTATCTAGCAATGTACCTGTACATGTTGAAGAACCAATCATAGTCTGTGTAAATACAGTGCTCAGTTTCCAGACTACTTGTGCCAAGTGGCTCCCTGCTGCACCCATTCTAACTGTGAGCAGGTTTTGATTATACAGCAAGCACCTTGTGATTTGGATGTAAATGCAAGAGGTACAATTAGTAAGTTTGCAGATGTCATGGAGGTTGATGGTGTTGTAGATAGTGAGGTAGGTTGTCTAAGGATACAGCGGGATATTGATCAGATAGAAAGTTGGGTGGAGCATTGGCAGATGGAATTTAATCCCAACAAATGCAAGATGATGTACTTTGGGAAGGCAAATAACGGAAGGACATGTACCTTAAATGGTAGGGTTCTAAGGAATGTTGATGAATTGAGGGACCTTGGGGTATGTCCATAATTTCCTGAAAGTGGCAACACAGATAGATAGAGTGGTGAAGAAGGCCTAGGGCATACTTTGCTTCATTGGTCAGGGCATAGAATATAAAAGTTAGGGCATTATGTTGCAACAATGGTTAGACTGCACTTAAAGTATTGTGCGCAGTTCTGGTCACTACACAATAGGAAGGATGTGGTTGCACTGGAGAGAATGCAGAGGTGATTCAACAGGATGTTGCCTGGATTGGACGATTTTGTCATGGAGAGAGATTAGTTAGACTGGACTTGTTTTCCGTGGAGCAAAGGAGACTAAGAGGTGACATGATAGAAGTAAGTAACATTATAAGTGGCATAGATAGAATAGATAGAATCTTTTTTTCCATGATAATGGCATAACAAAAAAAGAGGGCATAGATTTAAGGTAAGAGGTAGAAGTTTTAGAGAGGATTTGGGGGATTTTTTTACACAGAGAATGGTTTATAGCTGGAACTTGCTGCTGGAGGAGGTGGTAGAGTCAGATACAATCACTATGGTTACAAGACATTTAAGACAGGCACTTAAATAGGTAAAGCAGTGAAGGCTACAGACCTAGTGCAACAAGTGGGATTAACGTAGATGAGCATAAAGTTCGGCATGACATAGTGGGCCAAAGGGCCTGTTCTGGTGCTAGGCAACTCTATGACTCTATAACTCCATTAAACCATGATCTTTGAAGCAATATTTGGCTCCACAGGGGATTCTAAGGGTGGGGGTGGGGGATGAAGAAGTCATATTGTTCAGTGCTTAAACAGACATTTCTGGTATGAATCATGCTAGCCACCACTTTGGTGAAGACTTTAGTTTACAGGTAGATAACACCCACATGAAGTATGCAGAGTACGCAGCTAATGTCAGTTGACCAATCTCAATTCTTTACATACACCTAGGAGCAGGGAAAATCCTTTGATACTTCCTTAACAGAGATAAAGAAGGACATGCTTATCAGCAATTAGATTCTCGGCGAGCTAACTCTAGAAAAGCGCACGGAGACAGGTAAAGCTGCAGAACTATCCAAAGGCAGACAACAAATGTTCAATGGTTAATATTAAGAAGTTCATGTACAAGATAAAAGCCACAAAAAGGAAACTATTGTTTGGTTGCTTAGACGTTGAAGTATTGCGGATAGCAACATAAGTAGCTGTAAAGGAAATTCTTTCCATGTGGGAATCAGTGTGGCCAATGTGGACTGGAAAATGATTTCTATATCAGTGCACAATGAAGGGGACATCAAAAGTCCAGGCAATGATGAGGTGAACTACCCAGGGACAGGGAATGAAAAATAATATACAGAACACTACTGGATTTATCTTGTAGTTGTTCATTTTATGGAAGACATCTCTTTTATCAGCTCCAGTATATCAGTGATGAGGCAAGTAGAGCAAATTCAGTTTGACTCAGGAACAATAAGTGATGTCTTCCTGAAGCAAATCATCAGTCTCCAGGTTTTCGATGCCTGACTTTTCATGCACAGAGAAACCCTCTGGGAAATGCCTTTTGAAGGTGGTAAACTCTAATAATCAAGAGGGATTTCAAGTGATTTCATCCAAGTAGACTTGAAGGATGTTACATCCACACTTGTAGGTTAGACAGTACAGCAGTTGAGACTGGTAAAAGTACACCATGATAGGATAATAAAGGTTACTTCAATGTAAGTAACTACTTCAGCTGCACAACACGTGGATGAATTTGCAGATGTCTTCCATGAAATGAGATACTACAAGACAAAGACCATCTAGAGAGGAATCAGCTAGTCTTGCACCCACCAAAAGGTGTTCCAGTGGTTCTCAAGAATAAGTTCAAAGCCTGTTGGAGAGCCTGACTGGGAAAGATTTAGTAGCCCCAGCAGACACACCTACCCCTGGGGATGCAGTTAGGGGTGTGTTGAGAAACCAATCATCAAGTTGAGAATCTGCCCAGACTGAGGGCATTTAAATGGAACCCTGAAGAGGAACCACAATTCTCTGAAGATCCAAGTAAAGATGTTCTTTGTGTTAGATGCTACTAATTAAATCTGGTTTGTAGTGCTTGATGAGGAGAGTTTATATCTGCCAGTCTTTCTGAGTCCTTCCAGCATCTTCTGTTTTTACTTTAGCTTTCCAGCATCTGTAGTTTTTTTTTATTTCAATATAATGATCTGGTACTATCTGGGCAAAGACATACATGCAGCCGATGGATTAAGCCTTTTTTTAACTAATCAAGTGTAAGCTCCAGCTTCTTAGCTTAAATCACCCAATTTGAAACCGTCACTAACATTTGCACATGAGCATGAAACCACTCTTGGATGAGCATGACTCTCACTATTACTGCTTCATCCAGGATTTTTCAGCGACCTGTCATTCAACCATAGCCAGCATGAATTCAATACAGTTGATTTTCCTCTAATGACTAACATGCTTTGGCCTGGTTTTCCTTTAAGAATTCCTGCTGGGAAGTTTCCATATGTGGATTTCAGACCTAAACAGGAATGAACTCAACTATGATGCACGGCATTAGTGAATAGCCAGCTGATATTCACCCATCACTGACTGACTACACTGTCTTGTCAATTGGAGCTGGTGTGATGGAGGAGGAACTTCAGATTGCCATGGAGATAATGACACTGACTCTGGCAAGACCGTTGGGATTATGAATCCCTAAAGGAGAGCAGGTGACTCCTTGAATACTATAGAGTGCCCTACAAAATTAAAAGCAATGCTCAACTGCAAGAACTGTCAAGGAAATGTTATAAAATCCTGCATACAATGTTTCAAAATTGAAAATAAGGATGTATAAGATTGCCTCTCCTCTAGATACTTCTGTGTTCCCATCTTCATTGACCTTTGAAAATTGGTTGCCAGCTTACATTCCCCATTCCATTGTCAGTGCATGACTTTTACAACCTATTTCATTCATATGCATTTGATGGTGCATATGTGTGCCAACAAATGGGTTGTGCACCAGGAACAGGGCACAGGGACAGAAGATTGCAAGGTGAATGATGGAACATTTCCTGAGCATGATGTCACTCTAGCCCTCTCAAGATCTCTTGAGAAATAGGAATGCAAAGCCCCCATGTTCTTCCCACCCATAAAGGTGGCATTTGGACTAGATGCCTTTAGATGTGCAACTGTAACACCTGACCCAAACATTCAGAAGAGAAGCCAAAAAATCTGAGCATACACACAATTGTCACAGAATTTAATTTACCCACCACCGAACTCTTGCAATTAGTTAACAGGGATCTGATTAATACTTGGTTTCAGGTCAGCTGATCGGTGAGTTTGAAGAGATTTGAATTGAAGGGTAGTAGATTCAAAGATGTGCATTTACTGCTTTGACAATACACACAAGGGTGGCCCATGGAGCTGCTTTCTTTGAAAACAGCTGTCTGATGACATCTCATTTCTACACTGACAATTGGTGTAAGATTCATTGATGGTGTGCCATGCTTCTGGAACATTTTGACATACCTCGCTTGACAGAGTTTTATCTCAGGATTTTGTCCCACTTTAGTTATCAATGCATCTCCTGCTGTGGTAATGACTGGCTAGCTGGCTTAGCAATTCGCAGGCTGAAGACTATTATTTTTTTTCAAAAAAGAAGGAAAGGGCATCAATAGATACAGTGACACACTATATACTTTGAGTTTCATTTGAAACTGTTAAACGTATAACAATAATTATCTGTTTGTCGGGCACTTTCACTTTTGCATCTGTGAGCTCAAGATCCATGAGGCATCAAGGTGAAATGGCTATGCATATAAAATGGAGAAGTTCCTTCTTCTCAAGGGAGAGAAAAATAATTAAAATATTCAGTTGTAGATGCATTTATAGGTTAACTGATATTGCAAGAAAGACTTTCAATCAAATTAAAATTAAAATACAAGATCCATAAACATTCAGGTGATTTAAGTCCAGAGCTTTTTATTCCCCTTTTGGCCACCTTCAGAGGTAGAATATGTAACCTTACAATGATTCAACCTGAAATGATCTATATTTCTCTGAGAAGGTGCATTCAGATTGAATTTACGACTTCTTCCCAAAGATCTGTCCCATTCTATTTGAATATTTTAAGGAGTCAGCATTCATTGCACTAGGTGGCAGTCTATTCCATAAGTTAACAAGTCTTAGGCTAAGAGAACTTACTAACAAGTTTAGCAAAGTTTGTTAATATCATGTTTATTTTTTTCCATTTTGCTTTGTCCCTTACATTTTGTGTTATTGAAGAGGAAATGGTATATCATTGCAAAAGGCTGGAATATTCAGAATCAACTCCACAGTGTATGAAGTGGCTATTTGTTAGATATAACCCTTTTCAAAGGTAATACTGTGAGTAAGGGCTCACAGCCTCTCTGCACTCATTTTCTTTTGGCTTTGCTTCTGGAAGAATTTCCCAGGATTCTGCCTGCCAATGAGGGAAAAACAATGCCACATACAAGAATCAATAAATTTCTGGCATCTAAAGTAACTGTCACAGAGCAGAAAGACTAACTAAATCTGAGAGGTAATTTTTCAGTAATACAAAAACAGATCAAGATTACAAAATAATAGTTGATGTCCAGGCAATATTGAAGGAACTCTGTTAATATATTTAGTATTTGAATTTATATCCTGCCTTTTATTACCTTGGATATCCCAGAGTCCCAGACTCTGTAACACATGGAACATAGAACAGTATAGCAATGGACAGGCCATTTGGCCCACAATGTTGTGTCAATCTTGATGCCAGTTTATATTAAACGTCCTCCTCCTGTGTATCATCCATATCCCTCCATTCCCTTCATATTCATGTGTTTACCTAAAAGCCTCTTTAACTCCACTGAACTGCCTGCTTCCACTACTAGTCCTGGTAATCCATTCCAGGCAACTACCACTCTCTGCGTAAAAAAAAACTTGCCCTTCATGTTGCCTTTAAATTTCCCCCCTCCAACATAAAAAGCATGTCCTCTGGTGTTTGACATTTCTACCCTAAGGAAATGATTCTGTCTACCCTATCTATAACTCTCATAATTTTAAAAGACATTTATCAGGTCTCCCCTCAGCCTCCAACACTCCAGGATAGCACTCCATGTCATCCTAAATACTTGCTGTCTTTTGAACCTTGTTTACATTTTTATCTTTGTGCCACTATTGGTTCTATTGCCAACCATGTTAATGTCCCTTGTTTCTTAACCCTTCCGCCAATGGGAAAAGTTTCTTTCTCTGTACTCTGTCTATACTCGTGACTGTAAATACGTCAAGCAGATCTTGAAATTTCCTCTGTTCCCAGCAGAAGAAGCTCAGCTTATTCATTCTATCTACATAACTGAAGTCCCTCACTCCTGGAATAGTTTTGGTAAACCCAGGTAGGACACAAAGGGAATGGGCAGTGGGGTGGAGCTCAAAGTGGACCTGAAAGGGAGAAGGCAGGCCTGGGTTC
>JARFYF010000058.1:19029125-19040511 GCA_030265395.1 Rhina ancylostomus | reverse complement strand
CGCAGACATGGGAGAATGTACAAACTCCTTACAGGCAGCGGTGGGAATTGAACCCGGGTCACTGGCGCTGTAATAGCGTTACACCACTAGTCTGATGTAAATTCCACCTGTCATCCCCTTTACCACTTTCCCAGTTGATCTAGATCCCCCTGTAACCTTAGACAACCTGCTTCATGGTCCACTGCACCACCAATGTTGGTGTCATCTGCAAACTTACTAACCATGGCACCCACACACATTCTCATCCAAATTGTTAATATAGATGACAAACAAAATTCTCTACTTTCATTTTAGATGTCCAGCATCTGCAGAGAGGCAGTGATTTCAGCTGTAGCAAGGGGTGGGATGGTGGGGCAGGTGGGGTTCAGAGACATTGAATACATTGGCACTACAGTCTACATATTTCTTCATTGCAAGTGCTGTACACAGTGTGGTGACGTCCCACAGACAGAGCAAAGATTAATGACCAGCTCTGTAGAGGAGCTGGGGTAGTGTTGAGGGTGTTAATGGAAGTGTCTGATGGAGCAATATTGGTCATGATCCTCTTCAAAAAGTTCCCTGGAGTTGCTGATATCCAACGAGGACACCTTCTCTCCAACACTGCACAGGGTTAGGCTCCTGCTTAAGTTGGCTCATGAATCTATGAGCTGCTAACACAAGGCTGCTCCCAAATCCAACCAGGCTGAGGTGACGTCACCAGCAGCTGGAATGGCCCAAACCACTCAGCTTAAGGGAAACAAATGCTGATCTTGCAGCTGCCACCAAGCTCCCAAACAATTATTACCTTAAGAAAAAGTCCAGGACAGCTATCGTCCTAAAACCACAGCCGAGTCCCTTTCTACAAACTTTGACTCTCACCAGTGGAGAGTCGATTTCCAGTCGATTCCCATTGACCAGTTTCTCCAGACGCCCCAGATGGCGCATTGAGTCAAATGTCTCTTTCTTCTCACCTGCCCCTGTAATTCTGGGACACAGAACTGGTCCTGTATCTGTCCTGTTGCACAAGGACAGCTCATGGGTTAGGACTTGGTCACATTAGTCCCATTTGCCAGCATTTGTCCCATATCCCTCTAAATCTGTCCAATTCATGAACCTATCCTAGTGTCTTTTAAACCTTGTAATTGGACCTGCCCCTGGCAACTCGTTCCACGTCCTCACCACCCTCAGCGTGAAAAACCTACCCCTCAGGTCCCCTTTAAATCTTTCCCCTCTCACCTTAAACCTACACCCTCTAGCTTTAGACTCCCCTACCCTGGGGAAAAAGACTGTGACCATCCATCTTATCTACACCCCTCTTGATTTTCTAAACCACTCTATGCTCCAGGGAAAACAGCTTGAGCTTATCCCATCTCTCCTAATAACTCGGGCCCTCCAGTCCCAGCGACATCCTCGTGAATCCCTGTGATGCTCCCAAAATGCTGTCAGGGAGGGAATTCCAGCATTTAGACCCAGGAATGATGAAATATTTCTCTGTCAGCTTGTTGTATACTTTGGAGGGAATATTGCAGAGGTGATGTTCCCATTCATCGTCTATCTGATAGGACTGGATAGGAAAGGTTTGGATGGATATGTACCAACTGCAGGCAAATGGGACTATCTTGGTTGGCATGGACCAGTTGGGCCGAAAGGCCTGTTCTGTGCTGTACTGTTCTATGTTCTAGGCTATATGAGTCCATGACTAGATGTCTATATCTTGGAGCTTCTGTTGGAATGGTTGGGGTGAGTGACTGCAGTCTATTTTGTAGATGGTACACACTAGAGCCACTCCCTACTGTTTTTGTGAATGGGGTGAGTGGTTCAGGTGGTGGCTGGGATACCAGTAGAATGGACTGCTTTGTCCTGGATATGTGGAGCACCTTCAGCGTTTTTGGAGCTGCACTCACCGAGGCAAGTAGAACGTATTCCATCACACCCCTGGCTTGTGCCTTGTTGATTGTGAAATGCTTTGAGGTGTCAGGAGGTGAATCACTCACTGCAGGATACAAGGAATAACTGTTTAACCAGTTCTAGTTTTCTGATATTTGGAGATGTCATTGAACTGTCAATCATTGGAGTGTCAGGCAGTGATACTGGGATAAGGTTCGATCTAATAACAGAGACTTCCACCTGACAAAAATAGATTCACATCTTCTTCTGTCAGTCAGTCAGAAACAGGCTTGGAACCCTCTGAAGTCTACTGGAGAAATGTCAAACTAGATAAACAAGCTTTCCCCTGGCTTGACTGACTACAAATTGAAGGCCAATGAGAGCAGCCAGATGGATGAATTACTTGATCTAAGAACACAAGGTCAATAAAATCCTTATTACAGTGTTTTGGTAAATTGGTTTATTATTGTCACATGTACTGAGGTACAGTGAAACTTGTCTTGCATACCAATCATACAGATCAATTCATTACACAGTGCAGTGAGGTAGTACAAGATAAAACAATAACAGACTCCAATTAACTGTAATGCAGCAGAGAGAATAGATGTCTAGAGTAAAGGAATAACTTTGCAATTTGCAGAAGATGTAATTGTAGTGGACTGAAATACTTTGGTAAAACGTGCTGGAACTCCACAGACAAGAGCTATATTTCCATGGGTTGGAAAAAACATTTACATTCTGATTGCCATGGCAACCTTTTGATCCATTTTCAATCAGAAGTGTCAATCAGAAGATCCATCTTGTGAGATCCTCTCAAGCTCACCAGCCAATTAGATTCACCCATGTGGTATTAAGGAGGGACACAGAGTTTGGTATACCACTCCTAACAAGTCCTCAGAACTGGTTGGACATCTAGTCTCTGTTGCAATACAGTTAATTGGTAAATCGGTTTATTATTGTCACATGTACCGGGGTACAGTGAAAAACTTTGTTTTGCATGCAGATCATTTCACCACATCAGTGCATTGAGGTAGTACGAGGAAAACAATAACAGAGTGCAGAATAAAGTGTTACAGTTACAGAGAAAGTGCAGTGCAGGCAGACAATAAGGTGCAAGGTCATAAAGAGTTAGATTGTGAGGTAAACAGTCCACCTTATCATGCTAGAGGACAGTTCAATAGTCTTATAACAGTGGGATAGGAGCTGTCCTTGAGCCTAGCGGGACGTGCTTTCAGGCTTTTGTATCTTCTGTCCGATGGGAGGGGGGAGAAGAGAGAATGAGAAGAATCACTTGAAGAAGAATCACCAGTGTTGACTCCATAAAATCCTTCAAATCCATTGCCAGGACAGTGAGCATCTGATCTTGCTCAGCCGGTTAATGTTGTTTGGCACATTGACCACATATCTGACAGCAGACTCCCAAAACCAGCATTCTAATCAGAACTCCAGCACAGCTAAAGGTTTCCAAGGGAACAGATAAATGCTTCAGGGACATTTTCAAAGTGTCCTTGAAAAAAAATAGCATCCTCATGGAAATCACTGTCCTATGACTGCTGAAGTGAGAAGGAATATCTGGGAAGGCAGAGAGCACTTTGAGGCTCCTCAATGGATCAGAGAGAGGCCGAGCACAAACAGTGGAAGAAGCCTGAAAATCATATACAGGGCTCATCAGTTACCACAGAGTCCGTGGAACTGGAGTGGAAGAAAGTCATCCTCAATCCCAAGGGATTGACAAAGGGGGTGAAGCGGTAGAGTGCCATTCACTACACTTGCTGTAATGTCTTCATTACACATCTTCTTTACACATAGAGTCTCCTCCAATGTGTGACCTTCTTTATATCTAGCTTTTATAATTATAGTTGGAGAATATAATCAGGTTTAGGATCATGCAAGAGCTACTGCAGTATTTTCTAATATGTAACGTACACTGTTTCCCTTCATTCACTATAGAACTAACCACTGGTTTTTAAGATTCTTTCACTAATATCAAAAAAATTATCGCAGCTTATGAGTTCTTTCTAACTTTAAATGAGGAACTGAAGTACAGAATATGCTGCACAGTGCTGCAGCAGGTAGTGCTGCTGCCTCAGCTCCAGAGACTTGAATATAATCCCAACCTTGGGTGCTGTCTGCATGTGCAGGTTCTCCCTCTGAGCCTGTCGGCTTTCTCCAGGTGCTCTCATTTCCTCACACAAGCCAAAGATGTATTGGTCAGTAAGTTCACTGGCTACTGTTAATTACACTTCATGTAGGTGAGTGTCAGGAGAATCAGGGCAGTTGATGTGAGAAAGAATAGGTTACGGGGAGATAATTGGGGACTGGGACAAATGGGATTCTGCTCTGAGAACCAGCGAAGTCTTGAAGAGCTGAATGACCTCTGCCTGTGTCATAAGGAAATAGGAGAAATTTGAAAATGCTGATACCAATTCCACTTGCTGACTCATCGAAGAATGCGACACTTACTTGCAGTAACGGACCACATCTATTCTTAGTCAGTCTCTCAGAACCAAGGATGATGACTACTCCAGTTATGTGCGTTCCGAGGTGGCTGATGAAGCCAACATGGAGACTCAGACTCTTCCACAGATGGCAATCATGTGAGTGGTTTTTGAGGTGTTCCACTCTTTCCGCCTCTTACGCAGTGCCTCAGTTTGTTCCCAGTGCATGACCATCAGGTTCTCAATACCATCCACAATGCTCCTCCACTCCAAGTGGATATTGGCCAAAGATTCCCAGGAGTCAGTGGGGTTGTTGCCACTGCGTGTGTTTTGCGTGTTTTCAAGGAAACTTTGAGTACATCCTTGATATTTTTCCCCTGTCCACTTGGTAATCTCTTCCCATCGTAAAGTTTAGGGGCCAATATCCCCTTCTGGAAACATGTTAACATGGGAGTGATGTGAAAACAATCTTGAATCAATTTGAAAATTTTATATCTCAGGATGATGTAAAATCATCAACCAAAACAATTCAATTGTCTTTATGACTCATTTACCAAGCAAGTTTGATGAAAGGGCAAGGCATACAAAGCAAACAATAGCAAATAAAGTATGGGCAACATTTTAGGAATAGATGGCACCAAACTCAAGAAAAATAGAGATAAAATAAAGAAGGGAAGATAAATTAGATCTATGCTTTTTGGAGTTTCAAAGAATGAATTGTGATCTTATTAAAACACATATGATCCTTAGGGGCACGACAGTGTAGATGTTAAGATGTTTCCTCTGGTTGGAGAATCTTGAATGAGGGATGCATAGTTACAAGGTTGAGGGGCAGTCATTCAATATTAAGGTGCATAGGAACTTCTCACAGAGTGTGGTGAATCTCTGGAATTCTCCTCTCTGGAGGGTTGTGGAGGCTGGATCATCAGGGGGGAGGGGGACAGGCGATGTTTATAGAGGAGGTGAATACACTTTTGACAAATCAGGGAATTGAGGGTTATGGGGAGCTGGCACAAGAGAGGAGATAAGGCCTAGGACAGATGAGTTATGATTATTTTGAATGGTGGGGTAGGATTGAGAGACAGTGTGGCTTACTCCTGCTCCTATTTTTATATGTTCTTATGTTAAAAGAGAGAAAAAAAACTGACTGATTTGCATATGTTTGGCAGATTAACAATTCTTTTAGAACATTTCTAAGTGTAGTCACTTTTGTAGTGTAGCAATCACCAATATTAAGTTTGTGCATAGTCAGCTCCCACAAATACCAATGATAAAACTAATGTGATAACGGCTACATAGTTGTAATAATGAGGTAAAAATATACCATAGTTCTGGAATAGAATCAGTTAAGGCTTTTGATTATATTGTGAAGGGTCTTGGTTTCTACATAATTACTAATATTTAGAATCATAGAAAGTCACAGCACAGAAATAGACCCTTCAGCCCACCATGTCCATGCAAGCCAATGCATCCATCTCTACTAACCCTATTTATTAGATGTGGTGTTATAATAATGTTCCTGATAAAAATAATCTTTTGTTATTCCATAAATATGTATCACTGAGCTTAAAGTTTACATGACAAAGTTAATTTTACTGTCACAGTTCACCAATCTTCTGTTAAATAATAAATGAAATTCATCAAGAATCACTTTAAAAAAATTGTTCACTTGATAACACATGTGAATCAAAGATATCATTTCAGCTGAAGCTGTATCTCTTACTCAATGTACAGTACATTGCTATGTGCACCAAGTATTAGTCCTTTGTAAAACCTGACATAATAAAGCCACTCATTAAATAAGTTACAGTCACCGAGGCTGTTGTAAATTACTCTGTGAATTTCAGGGATTTATTGCCATGACAATTTAGATCATCATTAGTAGTATTGAAGCTACTAATCCAATGATGTCAAGGGTAACTGCAAAATGTGTGAACTTTCGGTTGAGATGGTTTGCTGGCAGGCATTTTGCTAGTGGGGCTGAGTGAGGTGGTGCCAATCATCCTAAGTGGTGTGCTTCATTTTTGTTGAACTCACAGGAAAGGCAGATAATGATGAGGAGAGTTTATCTTAAGTGATTACAGTGTGCAAGAGGATGTTGACCCCAGGGATCTGCCATATCCTGGGATGGGTGGTGTGAGCAAGAATGCACTTTCATCCCATAAAATCATGTTTATCGCCCACATTTTCCATCAAGCAGGAAAAAACCAATACACTACAATTTGATTTACCTCACCTTCTATCCTTTTTGACCACTATTGGTGTTCTGAAATATAGAACATGCCCCATGACAACCCAGAAAGAAAAGAAAGAGTTCCAGAACTATGTTGGACTCAAGATTGCTGGAGATAGCACGAGTTTGTCATTGAAACAGCACCCCCTAATACTGATCCAAGTATTCACCATCACCACAATTGTTTCATCTTCAATACTCAATGCCTACATATATGCAGCATTTTGCACTTGTCATTATGCACTGATAATAATATGCAGTAACTGAAATACTTCTGTAATTATTCAGTGGTTTCCTTTATGTTGACAAAGATTTTTAAAAATTCTTGAATTGTCCTAATGAAAAGTTGCTTTTTTGATGAAACATCAATTGACATGTACGAAAATGCCTCAAGAAATACAATGATGTGAAAAATCAGTCAAGAAAGAACATCCTGTCTTGTAACCCACAATGGAGTACATCTATACAACATTTGTGAAACATTTATTGATTTGTTAAAATGATTTAAGTGAGCTTGCTCCAGCACTTTGAGTCCAAGTGACACACTAATGTTGATCTGGCATCAAATATAGCTGCCATTAAGCACTGTCCTTGACACTGGGGCATTTGGTTTCTGACTGTGATTAAAGAATTTCACTTTTTGTCCTTGTTTTTCATCATCATCACTTGTGGACTGACTGAAAATTGAACACAGTTGCTTATTACACTGCCTGAGTTTTGTCAGAAATATCTTGCTCAGCAATACTAATGGCAGTATTGTTCTCTAAAACGGTAGTGTGGCCACAATTTGATTTTTCTTATGTCCATTTTTCAGGTGTTATTAACTATAGATGCAACCACACATCTGAATATGTATATCAGCAGCTAAGTAGAGAACCTAATCCCTAATTGACAGCACTGGATCAGCCAATCAGTTGAAGTCTGAGGCATATATGACTCACATTAAGAGTTGATTGTTAAATAAACAAAGTCAATTTATTCAGGAAATAATTTTGAGAGACAAGGATACAGAAACAAAAGGAACTTTTCTTTATAAAATACATGGTGACCTTGCCAGTAAAAATGTAGTGAATGAAAGATAGTTACATAAAAAAGGTGACAGTCACTTACACCACTACAGTTAGCAAGCATAATAGTTTATCCAATTAGCTCTACTCTGGCTAAAGGCAGACTTTGCTATGTCAGTAAATGAAAATCAAAGCACTGCAGAAGCTGTAAATGTAAAATAAACACAGAAAGTGGTGTAAATATTCAGGCAAGTCATGCAGCATCTGTGGAAGGTGATATAGTTAATGTTTGGATCTGTAACCCTTCATCAGAACTTGCACCTCTCTCTTACCCTGTTCTGACAAAGGATCACAGACCCAACCCATTGACTGTTTCTCTTTCCACAGATGTTACCTGACCTGCTGAGTTTTTATTTTTAGTTCTTTTCTATTTTTAGTTCTTCGCAATGACAGTCCATCAAGATTAGCACAAACTGTATGCTGAAATTATCAATGAGCTTGTAAGTGACCAGGAGAATTGTACTGAGCTTTTGTTCAGATAGCTAAGTCTGCCCACGCTGGTTGGAACACTTAATATGCTTAATTTATCAACAGGAAAAGAAATGGCAATGTTAATTTCCCAATGAGGAGGGATATCTCTAAAAACCACAAGCACTATAAATAGTTAAGATTGTGCCATTGATTTCTCAATGTGCACAGTGAGTCTTCCCAAAAATTTGTTTTGCTGCTAGTGGTTGAAGAATGAGCTTGGCAAGATATAGGAGCTGTTTATTTTTCATCAGAAATATACAATGGATCTTTCTCATCTATCTGGATAGAGTCTCATTTAAAATAGCCTTTGATCAACACTCTACAGGCACTAGTGTATTAGTTTCCCTTTGTACACTCCACCCCTGATGCCATTGACTACAATTTATTTGGAAGAGAATACAAAGGACAGATGACACACTAGCATGCAATTAGCACAGAGCAACTATCTTTTCCTTAAGCTCATTGCAGTGCTCCCTTCGTACTGCCATGGAATATCAACCCATGTTATGTGCTGTGAGGTGGGAGTACTGTCAGCTGTACTTGACTAATTCCTGGAATGGCAGGACTGATGTATAAGTAGAGTTTGAGTCAATTAGGCCTATTTTCACTGGACTTTAGAAGAATCAGAGGAAATCCCAGAGAAACCCCATAAAATTCTAACAGGATTAGGCAAACTAGAGTCAGGGAAGATGTTCCTGAAGGGTGGGAAGTTCAATACAAGCAGTCACAGCCTCAGGATACAAGGTATACTGTTTGAAACTGAGATCAGGAGAAAATTCATCATCCAGAGGTTGCAAACCTGTAGAATCCTCTACCACAGAAGACAGTGGAGGCCAAGTCATTAAATATATTCAAGAAGGAGGAAAATATATCTCTTAATACAAGTAGGATCACAGGATCTGGGGAACAGGACAGAAAAAGGCACAGAAATGAATGATCAGCAATGATCATGTTGAATAACAGAGACAGCATATTTTCTATGTTTCTATGTAATTTAGTAAATTGGTTTATTATTGTCACATGGTACAGTGAAAAACTTGTCTTGCACACTGTTCATACAGATCAATTCAGTACAACAGTGCATTGAGATAGTACAAGGTAAAACAATAACAGATTGCAGAATAAGGCGCAGAGAAAGTGCAGTGGAAGTAGACAATTAAGTGCAAGGTCATAACAAGGTAGATTGTGAGGTCAAGTGTCCATCTTATCATACTAGGGATCATTCAATAGTCTTATAACAGCAGGATAGAAGCTGTCCTTAAGCCTGGTAGCTGTTCTTGAGCCTGGCGGAAGGAGGAAATGCTTGTTGAATGTTCCCTTCTATCAATCAGTCAGGTTGCTAATCATCCTCTATGGTTAAGCAATAGACAGGCATACTTTTTTGATGTGGCTTTGTTTGAAACTGTTTCAGGTAAACCTGGTGAGGATAGCAGACATTACTGGAATTTCTCTTCTCATATGGGCGGAAAGGCCTTCAGTGAGTAACATCTTGACTGTGTTGAAATCCCAACACGCATTCTCTGACTCAAACTCATTCTATTCCAGAACCTTAAAATTGCGGATGTGTTTGCCTTCCTCATTGTTCCTTTCCTAAATCAGTTTTCAGGTTCTCCAAAATGCAAGCTTGGAATCACTTAAGCACCTTGTTTACAAAATTACCTCCTTTCCCTTCTTTGCTATCCATGCCCTGAATTTGAACCGTGGGCCTTCCACTTGGTAAATGAAAAACAATTTAAACAAAGCAGTTGGACTTGTGGCATTACAATAACAGCAACATAATACAGTATACATATCAAGGGCATGAGGCTTATAAAAGAAATGGAAATGACCCGGAAAAAGCAAAAGAGGAGGCCAAGCAAGATGAATCAGAAAATTACAAATAATCATGAAAGGCACAAATAAGAACAAATTATCTGTTTTTGCTGTTCTGTTCGTTTAACAAACTGCACTGCACCCACATGAGGGAATAAAAGGGGCAGCAGTGAAGAAAAGACTGCTAGAATTAATCCTACTTAACTAGTGAACCAAGCAACCTCACCCATAGTCAGCTATCCACTTGCATCTCTGTTGCCTGGGAGAGGTTAAAAAAATTGTAGGCACTTTGACAATTGGCCATTTTCTCAATTCTTAAGATACCAAAGGAAGGTTCCAGGAGGTTTCCACTGCCCATGACTGATTGAATTGTCAACACACTAACAACTTAGCCTCCACAATTAGAAATGTCTCTTTCTTTCAGAAACTTGTCAAGTTCCTTTTCAATGGCTTGTAACAACCACATATTTATCACACATGGCAGCAATTTCATCCATGGAATGAAGATCCTTGCAAAACAAAATATTTCCCAAACAGCTGCTCAGAGAATATCTTCCTGATGCAAGACACAATGAATGTTCACTTACCAGCCAGGAGCCCTGATAGACTTACTTATATGCCACAATTTACTATTAGCATATTAAACAGAATATGTTTTAGTTTACTCGATGCCTAAAATGTTTCCAAAAATATTTTTAGAAAATTATTTTCAGAATTGAAAACAATCTTAAATCACGAATGTCTAATTTTTTGGATTGTTTTGATTAGCTTAATCCTCTTGGATTGTTGTACCTTCAATCTGCCAATACCACCTTTCTCTGTACTCCATTTGCAGTTTCTGCTTTGAACTCTTTTTGACCAGTTTTTTAATATTCATTAATATTCTTTAATATTTCATGGGAAATCTCTTTAATAATTCTTATTTTCTACTTGAGTCTTTGGTGCACCTTTCCCCTGTAAAATGTATGCTAGCTCCCATTCTATGCATTCTCTCTGTAAGTCTGATGACAACTTGAAAGCAAGTGTTGTACGACTGATTTAGCTATTCTTTGTCAGATCTAATTGGACTGGAATAATAATGGCCTGTTTTTGTCTGCTGAAACTGCTAGAACTCCAGCATTATCCTGGACTGCAAAAAAAAATCTCTACTTGTTTTGCACAGTGCCAATTGTCTTCTCACATATATTTCCCCATCACCAACAACAAATGCAATCCTGGACTTCCCGGCAATTTGTTAAGCTGCTTCTGTCACACCTCTTCCATTTCCTTCTTATCTCATACCAATTTTTCCCAGACTCTAACATGTTTCTCTAATTTGCTTTCAATTGCTACTCATATCCTTTTCAGTCTCATTTTATGTATTCTGTGCACCTCTAGTCCTGCTCTTTCCACTAAGCTGCTAACTACACAGCACTCCTTCCTGGTGTCATGGTTCTGAGTTCTGGCCCTCAATTTGGCTCCATTAATGCCTTGTTGTCCAGCACATGGATTCCATGCTG
>JARFYF010000058.1:18974444-18984652 GCA_030265395.1 Rhina ancylostomus | reverse complement strand
GGTTTATATGAAAATAGTTGGCTGATTTTGTGAAATAGTAAGCTGATTTGTAGAGCTCTTTATAAATCCTCCACGTCTCCAGCCACCATAACCAAAACCCCTCCCCTCCGCCTATCATCTGTCCTTAGATTGCTTCAGACTTCATAAGGTACAGAAGTCCTCATTTTCTTTTAACAACCACTCAGTTGGCAGTCAAGCCATTAGGGATGGAGGGGTAATCAGAGGGAGGGGTCAGTGGAGAGGCTTGTGGGACATCACCAGAGAGGGAGAGTGGGTGTGAATGAACACTAAGAAGACCACTTAAAAGACCCAACAGGAACACGATGGATGCCTCAGAGCTCCTGGCTGTAGATTAAATAAAATTAAGTCCCTTTAACTAATGCCATTGCAGGCCCAAACCCTCTGGATAAAGGCTATATCTGAGGGCAAGGACTCTGTGAGCTTTACATGCACAGGACAGTTTTGCACAAGTGCTGTTAAAACATGCACCACACACTATTTGATGTCACTATACATACCTGGATCAAGTTTGCTGAAATTGCACAACATCTGAAAAATGTTACCAATTGTGCTTCTCAATCAAGTTTTCGATAAAAATCAGTCATTTAATGCATAAAGATGTTGCAATGTGCAAGAGAATTTCTAGCCATGAATTGCCATAAAAATCAAATATAAGCTTTTTACATAGAGAGTGTTTGATGCCTGGAATGAGCTGCCAGGGAAGGTGGTGGAAGCAGATACAATAACGATGTTTAAGAGGCATTTACCAGACGTATGAACAGGCAGGGAACAAAGTCATATCAACTTGTAGGCAGATGGGATTAGTTTGATTGCCATCATTGGCAGACATAGTGGGTTGAACGACCTGTGACTTCACTGTATTGTTCTACATTCTATGTTCTACGTAAGCCAGTTTCAAAAATGTGTTTTGAACAAGCAAAGTAAAAATACACAAAGCTGAGAAGCATTCTATCAGCATTAAAAACAGTACAATCAGTTCAAATAGACAAAAGTAAAAGAGCAGAAACATAACTGGGGTAGAGGGGAGACAAATTCCTTAACAATCAGAAAGTAATACTGCATTAGAAAATAACACCTCATTATTCCTCTTTTGCACTATTTTTTTTGCAATTTACAGTAATGTTTATGTCTTGCACTGTACTGCTGTCACAAAACAACAAATTTACGACATATGTCAGTGAAAATACACCTGATTCTGCTTTCATTAAAAGTGAATGAGGCGGGGGTCATAAATGAATTTAGTGCATCAGCAGAACAGGTGCGTATTTGAGTGACTGGGTGCTCACGTGTATCTATCTGCACACACGCATGAATAAACATGTTTTTTGTGACCTTTGGTCTTCTCTTTTCTTCTGTGCTCCTCTTGCAGAACATTTCTTGGCTTGCACTTCAGGCGACCCGTTGTTGAACTTGTTTTACTTTTACTACCACAAGAAGGAGAATCTGCAACCTACATCCTGCAATAGGATGGTTAGCAGAAAGGTTTGTTTAGGTGACTTGCATCCATAAAAAGATGTATTCTAAGTTAATATATTTTAGGTGCCATTGTTACCTGTCATTCTGCAAACGTAACTTGTTCAACAGCAATGTGTATGACTAATGACATTCAAGTTCTGTTCAGCATGGAATTGGAATGAAAGTCAAATGGCTACTGTAATGGGCATTCAATAAACAGTGCCAAACATATGTTCTGCTGGCCAGTTGGAAATCTAATCTCATGGTGACAGTAAAGGTAGTTCAGGGATTTCAATTTTATAGGTTATTTCTCAGGGACAAGCTTGCTTGTAACTGGTTCTGTACACAAAGGTCAGGTTATAAATTCTGACAAATGTTCTTCTGCAATACAATGTAAGCTGCACAGCAACATTTTGAATTATGTTGTGTATCTGGGACTACCACCATATATTATCAAGAAGATGAAAGGTGCTAAATCACAGATGTCCTTCAGAGACCATATATCCCAAGCCTTTGTAATGACAGCACCTGCGCAGATAATCTGCACACCCACTTTAGCAAGAAAATCCACTGAGTCCTCCAGGATACTGAGCTGATTCCTCTCTTCATAAGCTGCCACCTTTCTGGAGACAGCTGTCAGAATTCATCAAAGTTACTGTCTTACCTGGGTATTCAGTCGAATAATATGCTTAATTGCCTCTGGGATTTAGGAGGAGGACGAGCCTGAGGCCAGCTCACACAAAAAAAATAGCATTAACTCCTTTGGAATGCAGCAAAGCAGGCTTCATGTTCTCAAAGGCCTTAGGCCAAGCTCCTCCCCAGAGGAAACAACCAGGCTAAACCTGCCCTTTTCTCCTTCACGGAGAACAGAAATGCTAATTTTTCTTTTAGCAGCATAAAAAATGGTGATGTGATTGCAATCTTGCTAAGAAGCTTAAGAAGGTGTATAAGTATTTACTGAGTTAGAGTAAAGCTCAAAAGGATGCAAAATCCTGTTAACAGTTTAGCAAAATAATTATCTTCTACCTTAAAAAGAAATGGCAGAAAATAGCTCATTGACACTAATACAAAAATGCAATTGTGCCTCATTGTTTTCTACTTCAACTTTGGAATAAACTTCCTCAACTAAACAAAACATATTTTGGTTCAGGAGATGACAGTAATGGTCATAGACGTCCCCAAAGGAATCATTCCTGTCTTAAAATTCAATCACATAAGCTTTCTTAGCATTATTCAATTTAAAATCAATTTTTCCATGAGTAAAATACAAAACTCACCATTTACATATCATTTGGCATCACTGCAAAAACATGATTGGGTATTTCCTGGTTTGAATTAACTTGTGCACCTGTCTCTGTTTCCACACCAGTAATACTTGGGATTATATCATTCCCTGTGGTACATTCCTTTTGGAACACTGTGAGAGAAAGAAACTAAGTTATTTCAGGAGTAACCATCATCTGTCACTTGCGAGATAACATAATCTTCACAGTGGAACGTTGCTTTGGGACCCTTATAAGGGAGGTGTCTTGTTAGTCTTTTATCCTTCTGGCCCCTCTTTAAAACATTGCACCAAGTCCTTCTGCTCCTGATCTTGATGCCTATTTCCAAGGCACCCCTTAACTTTGCCATTTACCTGATCACTGCCCCCAAGCCTTGGCAGCAACACTTCCCCCTCACCCCTGCCCCCGACCTCCCCTCAATCCCTGCTTCTGAACTTTGGCACTTCCTCCCAATGAATCCTTGCCTTACCACCAAGGCGCTCCAGTCCTTGGCCTGAGTTTCTCAATCCCCAACCTTGATGATGGCCTCTTCCAAACTACCACCTCTGGCCATTTACATCCCTCAGCATCAACCGTCTCTCTCCACTGATCCAACAGACCCAGACTCCATCCTAGGCACTACAGTTTCAAATATAAACAAATGCAATTCCTGTTCTTTAGTGCTCAATACCTATGGCCTCAAGTTCTACTAAAATATGTAGCAGGAGTTTCCTGACGAAACATCACTAGTGCCTCATTGTAATGCCCATCTGTAGTGCTCATTTTGGAGCAATAAACTTCCTAGACAACTATACTTTCTAGTAGCAGGCATTAATGACAAGATTTAATTTACAGTCAATATCATTTGAAAGTTCTATGATAAAAACATCCACATAACTATGCTACATGAATGTGCAATAAAGATTATCCAGAAAACTATTACAAGAGTATAAAGTATGCAAAGAAGGTGTAAAAGATCAGGGTGAAGCAAAACTTTTTTTTTCACCTTGCATGCAGATATTAAGAGTTCTATTCTCTCATTAAATGGTAGTTAATTACACTGGTTTATTGTGTCTGGTTTCTGTAAACTACAGTCACCACCCAGTCATGACAATAAATTATAATTTCTGTTTAGTATTTGGATTACATGATTAGTGAACGTGTGGTTGTGCTTTGTTATCCCTTGGGGATGAATGTCACATTGCTGTGAATTCCTAAATGGATATAAGTGTTCTCTGTCAAGAACAGTAGAAGTTGTTTGAAGGATATAGATGGATGACATGAAATATTGCTATACTTTTCTGATTCACGGAACACAGATGGTACTGGCTTCACAAAAGAGTAAATCCCATATTGTCTATGAAAAAAGCAGGTATTAAGGGCTGAAAGAATATTCTTAATTCTTACAATGTTGTTTATATTTGGATCTTCTAAAGGTGAAGCCAAAGTTGTAAAAAGTCCCTCTCAATAGTTGTCGATGATGAGGGCAATTTTTTCCTACAAATCAAAATGCACCCACTCCATCCAAATCTCTTACATATTGTTTATTTTGGTAAGTGGAGAGGTCCCACCTGAGAGAAGAATTATTTAAAATTAAGCATTTGTAAAGACATAGCCTCACTTTCAAATGACACAATCATAGTGTAAGATATTGAATATATCTTCTAATGGATTATCTGGTTGGGGCCACATAATGGCTGGAGTTTAATGGCTCATAAAGAAACAACAGTTCCTATAATTATTACAATGATAATTACATAATTCTGAATATTCATCCTGTAACTGATGCTGGTACTATTTATCAGACAAGCAATCCACAATATGGTTCCATGCTCCAACCTTGGCAGCAAGAAGCAGGCTCTTCTCTTTGGCTGATTTATTGAACTGATCAAGATGTTATGCCAACACAAGCTAAGGTTCCTTCTTGAGGAGTTCTATGCTCACTCTCCTATTTGCCCCCTTTGTTTATCACCTTAGATGTCATTTTCCAATGGCTCTGTTCGTTCATTGTCATTTATTGTTTCATTCACTAGTGAATCACCCACAAACTTACAACATATAGGCTCCTCCTGGACAAAACAGCAATCATATGATTTTCCCCTAACTCTGCCCTTACTCAAGTCACCTCACCACCTTACCTAGGGCATTTCCCCCAGATGTAACCATGCTTACAGCTTCTATGCCTTATTGACCTTGCACCTTATTGTTTACCTGTATTGAATTTTCTCTGTAGCTGTTAACTTTATTCTGCCTTGCATTGAGGTAGTACAAGGTAAAACAGAACGTTCTGTTTTACCTTGTACTACCTCAATGCACTTGTAATGAATTGATCTGTGTGAACGGTATGCAAGACAAGTTTTTCACTGTACTTCGGTATATGAGACAATATTAAACCAACTCCACTTCCTATCCTGTTTAACGTCTTGATATCTTTTTGTTCATGTACCAGAGTGCTCCTTTATCTCTGCAGAGGTATGTGGCTTACTTTGGAACCATTAAACTCAGCTTACTTCTGTGATCTTCAGCTGAAACACATCTTTTAAACTTTCATAATTTACAAAGATTTTTTTGTTCTTAGTCTTTCATGACCTTCTTCCCCCTTAACAAACCATTTAACTACCATTACAATGCTATGGTGATTGAATAAATTAGTCTTTTTCAATTTGTAATCCTTACAGCTTGTCATCCAATTACTATGCATTAATAACATAATAACTAAAGTCTTACAATGGTTTCATGATTATATTGTTCTCTCTTAGAAGAGGAAGCTTGCTATTTTCACTATTGGTAAATCATCTATTTTTCTAAACAACTGTTTATAAAAATATTCCAAATATTTAACATTAAATGTCTTCATGGAATATTTAGAAAAAAATAGAAGACCAAACCATTAATAACAATGGCTCCCCAAAGGAATAAACATGATCATATCTTCTGAATGCACTTTTTTTAATACCCAACACCAACTGCCTTGATGAGGTTGGTAATTATAATGAGAAAGAAAAAGATGGAAGGTGAGAGACTGAGACTTGACATTTCACAGCCTCTGCCTCTAACTAAATGAGAGAAGGCAAATCAAAGCCATGGACTGAATGTAATATATGTCACACTTATCAAGTATCATGGCATATTCTAGGTTTCATGGGAGAACTACAACATCCATGGTAATATTCTTCTCTTCTCTGAACTTTGACTTGTAAATCTAGAATCTAAATTCAGCTTGTTAAAACAATTGAACTTATCCCATTGTATCCATGTGCCATTTCTAATTCATTAGTTTTTCCATCTTGAAAATTTTGGGCTTCCCACTCTCTGCAACATTAATGTTCCTATCGACTAGTGCTAAGAGTTCAACAAAGAACATGTAGGTAAAATATTTCCGGAATATATCGATTATTACAGCAAAACTCTGATCGTCTGGCTCCCTTACAACTTTGGTGATGTCCGACTCACAGGTTCTCCAGTCTATTGGATGTTGCTCCTATTAATACCCATACCCAATTTTATTTCACTGTTTTTTAACATTACACAGTAAATTAATTAATTTTCTCGTAAACCTGAAGAATGTAAAGGGAGTGGGAAATACACAAGCACCTGGAGCCTGGCTCCAGTCACAAACTTACTCATGTTTCTGACCCTTGATGTCTAGACCCCAACTCAGCTCCAGCCCACAGTCTGAACCTCAGCCCTGGCCACCCTCCAGACCCTGGCTCTTGCTGCCCAGTCTGCCTGAACTCTGGACCCTCAGTTCACACTCCTGACTAATGTGTGAGCTTGATGCCTGACCATCAGGATTTCTGAGCTATCAGATGCCAAATTATCAGAGTTTTATTGTATTCCTTTTTGGATTTATTCTTTATCATGCTTATTTAAACTCCTACCTTGAACTAATTACATTAAGAACAAGTCTTATTTTTAACAAGATTGTGACACTTTGTAACTCAAAAAATAATAATGGATGAGGAATCCTAATCTCATCTTCTCATCTGTTCATTCACTGAAAATAACCTTTATTTTCTCCTGTTATAGTATTCAGTTAGTTTTTGACTGATTGCAAGGATCAGTCTCATTCTATCTTAGATCTCATTCTATTCCAAACTTACCTTTCCTCAATGACTAATTCTTTGCTTTCACATTTGTTACCACTTAGAAGGAGGCCATTTAGCCTATTGAGTCTATGCTGGCTCTCAAAGCGATCCCATCAATCCCATTCCCTCATTTATTTTCCTGTAACCTACCTCTCGCATATTCCATTAACAATGCTCTAGTTGTCCTACCAAGCACCTTCACAAGGGACTGCTTACAGTAGCCGGTTAACTTACCAACCAGCACATCTTGGGATGTGGGAGGAAACTAGAGCACTAAGTGGACACCCATACAGTCACAGGGAAAATATCAAACTTCACAGGGAAAGCAGTGGTGATCAGAGCTGAACGTTTAACAAGAGTGGTGATACAGCTGCACAACTCGCAACACTATTATTCTGTTCCTTCAGCTGCCTACGTAGCATGCTCTGGAATTCCTTCCCTAAAGGTCTTTACCTTCCCACCAGTTGTGTTCCTTTTACAATTTTTCAATTGAATATACCTTTTGACCAAGCATTATTGACATTGTTGATAATTCCATTAATTCAAATAGCATCAATGTAAATCTATTGAGTATGTATGTAGGTGTAATTATCAAATTTGTTACTCTTTCTTAAAATAGGCACCACACTAATATTCTCCCCAGTGTCTAATGATCTTTCACAATGCTTGTCAAAGCCTCACAAGTCTCCTCTCTTCTCCAGCCTTTCTGGTCTTCCAACATAATCATTTGACACTCCTGCACAGCCTCCATTGTGACTTGGGAGCTTCCTAATTCAGTCAAAGTATCATGGTCAATGTGCTTGTTGCATATGTAGTCAGTGGGTGGAGTTCCTCACTACAAACTCCCTACCTTGCAAAAACAGCTTGAATATCCTGTGCAAACAAATGTCAAACAGCAATGCAAAATTACATCTTGAGCATTAAGGCATGACCTGAGTGGAGGATAGAGCTGGCTAGAAAAACACTGAGCAACTTGGGAAACATGTTGGACCTTCACATAGAATTTACTGCAGAGAAACAGGTTATTCAGACTAACTTGTCAATGATAATTTTTATGCTCAATTGTTTCCTCTGTCCACTCTCCCTTATTTGTTGCCTCGCTTCCCTTAACTGCACCTGTGCTATTCTCCTCAACCACTCGGATAGCAACTTCCACATGCTGACCCCAATCTGGATAAAGAAGATAACTCCATTAAAATAAAGGCAAGTCTTAAGTGTAATTAAGGTATGGTCAGATGGCCTGACGGAGGGTCTTTTCCTCTGGGTGGAAGGCCGAAATTGGCCCAAATTTCACAAACATTTATTGAAACAAAATTCAAAGGGAAGAGTTTAAAATTAGAACACAGATAAACAGAGCCAATGATCTGTCTTAATCACATAGAATGATGCAGTGCAGGAGGAGGCCATTTGGCCCACAGAAGCAAAATTCTATCAATCCTAATCCACCAGGAGTTATCATTAATGAAAGGTTCTTTAATAGTTAAATTGGGCTGCACCCATTATCACACCCTCCCACACTCCCTTCCCTGCAACACTTCCCCCACATCCATTCCACCAAGTTTATCTGATGGCAACTTGGTCAGAGTTAGAATTCGACAACAGTGGCGAAATACTTGGATAATCATTTTGTCAGTAAAAATTTCCTATCATAAAGACAGAAAACGCTGACTTGCTTTCATGGCCGTATTGTCAAAATCTCTTGTTAATCAACTATAGTCAGTGGATGTATCACACGCAAGCTCAAACTTGCCCTTAAGATGTAAAGGAGTATGGTAAATACTATGGAGGAATAGAAACCAGGCTAATTTCTCTTTTCCAGTCTCAGGCACAAAGGCTGATTGTATCTCACCAAAAACTGCCCAAGGTCAAGGTTGCAGGCATCAAATCTTAGGTCCCCGTTGTTTCTACAGCTCCGTTGCACAAGGGTCAATGTCATCACCAAAGATGTTTTCCAGGGAAATCACTTTTGAATTCCATTACAATTTGACAGTGAATTCAGTTGACTGGAAAGCTTTGCCAACATGCATGCAGCCACACTACAAACATGAACATGTTACCACCCCCTCCCTAAGGAATCAACACTGAATTCAACCATTTCAGATAACCAGCATTTCCAGTGAGTCTCCGAACTGGCTAGTCTGCTGAGAGATCAACAACCTGTAACATTATCTCAAGTTTTTCTCCCTCCACAGATGCTGGGTGTTTCCAACATTTTCTTTATTTCTATTTCCAGCAACTGTATAATTTTTATCTCATAATCTCAGCATGTTTTTCTCCCTCCTCTGTTCTTATGCATCTCCTACTATTTACACCTCGTCCAGACAGATAATCTCCCAGATGACGCCATCACCATTTGCATCTAGTCTTTGCTTTTATCAGGGATATTCCCCATGTTGTCATCACCCCTCCCAGTTTTCTTCAACTTAAAACATACACATTTTCTAACTTTATCAAATTCTGATGAAATCATCAACCAGAGACGATAACTCTGTTCCTTTCTCCACAGATACTGCAGGACAAATTGAGTATGTTCACTATTTTCTAGTTTTCTTTCAAAGTTACAGCATCTGTAATTTTGCTCCAATCAACAGTGGAAGTTATTTTCAGTGGTCGCTGTTATGTTTGTTCTTCATCAAGAGACAAACTTCGTGTGGGTTTAACATCTGAACATTTTATTAACCAACAACAGACAGCTTGCTTTCCCTCCTTTTTACAGCCACTTCCTCTTCCCCCATGTGACCCCTTGCATTGTCTACTGCGAACTGTAGTTCTTTATTATAACTACATAATAACACAGTCACAGAAAATTAGGATTAATTCTCAAAGCATAAAATCATTTACCTAAAGAGATATAACATTGAAAAGCATTATCACGTGTGACTTCTGGAGCTGAGCCTATGTAATATTTAAGGCAGAATTAGATAAACACCTTCTGATGATGAATTACAAAGGATATAGGAAAAGAACAGACAAGCTGGATTTAAGCAGGTAATTTCAGAAGTTGCCCAGTAGTGGCACAATGGACTAATTGACTTTCTTCTTTGCTAAAACATCACATCCTATACATGGAATTTTAATAAATCATTGTTCAATGATAGAATAAATTCTGCTTCTGTTTTAACCTGCATCAAATATTAGGACTGCAATATTTTTCAAAAGAGTCCTAGAATTATACAGTATGGATACAGGCCCCTTGCTCCACCAAGTCCACATTGACCATTAACCACATATTTGTACTAATCCTACACATTCCCATCCGCTTGCTCCATATCCAACCACTCACCTATACACACTTGGGACAATTTACTGTGGCCGATTAAACTACCAACCTGCATATATTTGGAATGTGGGAGGAAACTAGAGCATCCAGAGGAAATCACAG
>JARFYF010000058.1:18784566-18795302 GCA_030265395.1 Rhina ancylostomus | reverse complement strand
AGCATGGAATCCATGTGCTGTACAACAAGGCATCTAAGGAGCCAAATCGAGGGCCAGTACTCAGAACCATGACACCCAGAACATTAAAGTGGGTTTATAGTACACTGTGGAGTAATGAAACAGTTGCATTGAAAGCTGCAGACTTCTGTCTGGTACAAAATTTCACTACTAGGAGCAGGAGCTGAAAGTACACAGATTCCTGCTCACAGGACCTATTTTCCAGGAAAATGATGAAGGTGTAAAACAAGCTCAGTTCTCAATTCATCTCAGGCTTTTGAACCAAATACTTTGACAGTATCCCCTGGAACCATAAAACAGGCTTTCCATATATAATGCACACACTTCCATTTTCTCCACAAGGAAGGCAGGTAATGCATGGATTTGTTTTGTGGGCCACTGGGATAATGCCCTGGGAGAGGAGTGGGTGCACTGTTGGTACATCAGTAAAAGAGGGTTGCAGTTCTGCTGAAGCAGGGTCCATGTCATGATCAAATTGAGGGGAGCTGGGGTCACGGAATAGAGGAATAGGAGGTGGGGGTCACAAAGTGAGGTCACATCCAGTGAGAGTTTAGAATTGGAGAGAAACCACCGCATGAAGTAAAACTTTAAATTAAAGATGACGTGAATGAAACTGATTCCCAAGGGCTAGCACTTTCTAAGATAGCTCACATTTATGCTAAGTCCAAGCAGGTCTTCACATTTATAGTGAAGGCTAGATTTTCCATATGTGGTCCATGCTTTCTATGACTTATGAAGAAATGTTGACCATCCAAGTTCTGTACAACTTTGCATGCCCTGTGCAAATCCAGTGGCCTCTGCACATTATTCAGACTGCATACACAGAAAACCCAGAAGAAAACTTGTGGAATTCTCCATCTAAGGAGTAAGTTCCTGATTTACTTTAACAAAGTTATCTTTTTCATTCAATTGCATAGCACAATCAAACATTGTCTGATTGTTTGAATTTCCAAGCCAACGTGGTTTAATTGATTTCTGTTTCCACTAGTGTTTCAGAACCCAGTAGTATAGTATTTAATTTGCTGGAACTTCTCAGGCATTGAAGATAACATAATTAAATTCATGAGCCACAAAATAACAGTATTGTTTCCACACATCGTGAATGAAGAGACCGTGTAACAAAGAGAATGGTGGAACAGTTATGGTAGAGGAGATCATAACTCAGAGTTCAAATTTTACTATTGCATTAGGAAATTGAAATGCCATAAACCTGATGACTGAAAACTCCATGAGAAATTCCAGATTATTACAAAAAATCTAAATGATTACATTGAACTTCTTCAGCTTCAGACTGACCTCAGCCACGGACAGTAGAGATGATACTTTTCAGTGGTGTAACAAACCTATCACTTGGTAAAACAATGACTACTGAAGAAGGCCACCATTTCCTTCCCAGGACAACAAGGAATTCAGAATAAATGTAACCTTGCCAATGTCATTATCTCCTAAAAGCAAATAAACTTGGAATCCAGATGTGTTTCAGATGACCACTAGACACATCTTTCCTGTGGAAAATTATTCTCTCTAAATGAAGCCTGTGCCCAAAGCAAGATCTATAATAAGTAACTTGAATGTATTGGTTCTCAGGCAGGTGGGTGGAAACAGAATGTTTCTACTTCTGAGGAAGAACAAAATACATCGGCGTGCATTCCCTCTTGTTGTGGTATCTTGGTGCTGGCAGATTTCATGGATCAGCTTATCTGATGCCATGCCTAAACTGAAATGAAACATAGATTATACATGATAGTGATATTTTCTGTAGGCACTGAAAAATTACTTATTTAAAGAAGCTACAGAAACACCAATAGGAAATTATTAGTGCCTTGCAACTATATACAATTGATATAATTATAGACTTATTAAGGTTATGCTTAAGTGAAATCGAATGACCTAGGCGTACTTTAACTCCTTGCATACTAAAATTCTTTTGTGTAAATGAAATTGCACATGTTCTCCATCATTAAAAAAAACAACAAATATTTTAAAATTGGAATTTAACAGTCTGACTGGACCTTAGGTCATTTCCACTTGTGAACTGTGGTGTGTTAATTAATTTACAGGGAATTATTTCATAGACCTCAGTTACTTCATTCAATTATACTGGTTTGAGAGCAATCTGAGAAAAGCAATTGCTTTCCCAGCAGAGATCCCAACTGAAAGTCTCCGACCATGTCATTATTATCTGATTAAATTGGAAGGTGATCTTATTATATCTGCAGGGTATTTTAAATCTGTCAGACAACAAAGCCTTTCACTGTATACTATAATTATTTATATACCTGCATCTACAAAGTGATATCATTTTGAAATACAGTGTTACAACTTCATATATCAGTTTCTCCAGCAAAAGGTAATTGTGGATGGAAACTTTTCCTCGTCAGAAAAGAGACTTTTTTTGAGTATTGGGTTCTGGTCAGGTCAAAGTTCAAACTTAGAATCACAGTACATATTGTAGAGTTAATTCTGTTCTGCAATTTATTTTAGTCAGGGCAATCAAAACTATTTAAAGAAACAGCAAATAGAATGATAATTACAACAGACCTGGAGAGCTTTTCCCTGGCAATTGCAGCCACATGCGAACAAGGCCCATTTCTCCTATCTGCTGCTTCTCTCCCTTTATGTCTGACTACTTCATTCCAGATGTATACAAGCTCTGTTTCATATATCCCTTCTGCTTTGTGCCTGTGTGTCCATCACATTCTCAGGCCTTTCTGAATAGCTTAGGTCATGTAATTCTTAAGCTCTGCTCCACATGGAATCTAAGTTTTATGCACTAGGTTAGGTTTTTACTAGAAGAGTGACAAGATTAGAAACTAATAAGGAAATGTCACATAAGCATTATATTGGTCATGTGGCTCCAGGCCAAAAGTTCATGTTGATTGAGTTTTTAATACTTCATGGTTGAGTAACACAATGAAATGTGTCCTCTACTAACTATAGAAACCACTCAATTGGGTGCCATTATTTCATCCAATAATTTATTCTTCATTTCATTTTTTTTACCAGACAGCTATTTGACCATAGAAGCAGCACAATTGATCAAATCCAATCCATGCCCAAAACAAGCCCAATGTTGATGATTAACTGATGGAACTCAGGCTTATAAATCCACCTTGAAGGAGGAATGGAGCATTTCTTTTGTCACCCAGGCCAAAAGCAAATACCACAGATTAAATCTCAGATCAATGTAGCTTTCAGGGAATAAGCTGAACTGTGATGGGAGTATGAATAAAATGCTCTCACTGCACCTACTTTCTAATTCAATGAGCATTTCAAATGGCTTCTCTGATTCCAACCTCTGCAGAAATATTTTTTGTTAAATGCCTATGCTCATTAATTCATTCCTCAACAAGGTTTCTATGTTGCACAAGACATTATGATATAAATCTGACTGTGAATCACCTCAGGACTTGGTGTATTATGTAACAGAAGTAGGAGGCATACAAACCTGCTAACTATAATTCTCTGTCCATGAAAAGCATTGTAATCATCAGAGCAAATCATGGTATTTGGTTACACAATGAATGTCATAGTGAGTACTGTTTTTTAAAAATCAATTGCAAATGTTTACTTCTTGTAATACCATGAAGGAGAAGCCAGAGGCTGTATTTAGAAATGCAAGCATTTTATTTGCAAGCTCTTTTTACTGGCTTTGGGATAATACCACTAACTCTTCATTGGTCAGTGCTGCATTTAGAATAAAGGTACTAAGTGAAATTGGCAGCTCCATGTACATGAACAAGATTTAGGCCAGCTGTAATACTCTCTAAATCAAAGGCTTATTAAAAGTAGAAAGGACACTTAGGTTCATTATTGGACATATCTTAGTACAAGTTAGTGCCTTCAGCAGAGATGAGGAGGGAAGTTCATACAGGTAACTGTTCTTCCTTCACAATGACATGCTGCTATTCTGTACTTATCAAATCTGTCATCTTGTGGCAATTCAACATGGTATGTCAAATAATTCTCATTAAATGTAGTAATACTTAGATTAGTTTTATAGAATATTTAGCAATGTTTTTGAAGAAGACTTTTAAAGATTTACTGAACTTGATATTGTTAATAAAAGGAATTCAGAGATACTGTTATTAACACAACATTATTTAGTTTAAGCTGAATACATGTTATTCTGTTCCCCTGGGCTCTCAAAACAGTAATACTTGTTCTCTAACTAACCCAGATGAAATCATTATTTTTGTGTAAAATAGTTACATCTGTGAGTGTTAAGGGAATATGTCTTTCTTTACAAGGAAATGAACTGTCTTCATAATGTGGTTAGAAATGTGGTTTAATAGATATTTTTCAGTAAACTGACAATGAACATTTTGCACTAGAGATTCATCTTGTGCAAAACTACCTGGTTTGAGGGATCTTGATCTCACAGAGGGCAGATAACTATTAAGATACGATAAGGTAAGATATCTTTTTTAGTCACATGTACATTGAAACACAGTGAAGTGCATCTTTTGCATAGAATGTTCTGGGGGCAGCCCGCAAGTGTCGCCACGCTTCTGGCGCCAACATATCACGCCCACAACTTCCTAACCTGTAGGTCTTTGGAACGTTGGAGGAAACCGAAACACCCGGAGGAAACTCATGCAGACACAGGGAGAAGATAATAGGAGGTGCAGTGCTGCCCAAGGAAAATTTCTTCTCCCAACTTCAATGGCGTCTGTGTGTTGAATGCTGCCTGGACTGTACTTAATGGAAAGTACCATCAAAAAGTATAGAATGTGATTACATAAATAACTAATGTTAGAATCAAATGTCAAATAGGCTGAATTAATGCAAATATTGGAAAAATAAACAGTACTTTCCATATGTAACAAAACCATATGGTGTTTTAAAGTATTTTGTATTATGCAAGCAGAAGACTGAGGCATGAATCCCTCTATCACTCAGTTTTGACTCGTGGCAAATGCATCTGTGAAGGATTTTTCTATCGCATATTTCTAGCTAAGTCATGTCAGGATTTCATTAAAAATATGTTACAGAGATACCAGAGGCAATTTTCACAAATGTACTTGCAACCTCACCACACATTGTGACTGGAGGAATTGATGCCATATTGTTAAATATCATTCAGTATCGTATTGACCTTGAAATCAGTATTGATAAGTGCAAGATTTACTTTTCTGCATTTATTTAAGTTGATATATTATGTTTTCATAGGCACTCAATTCACAAACTCATGCTTTACACTTCTCTGTCACACAGAATTAAAACAAAACAGGAAGTCAGATCACAGACCTGCACACAAGGCCACACTGAATTCTAGTGAAAATAAATAATGAGCAGATCTAGTAAGGAATTATTGGACAGCTAATTAAAGAGCTCAGGTTCAAATCCCAGTCCCTACCCTGCTTGAACTTTCCTCACAATGTTTTCCATTAATGCTTGACTAGTTAATAGTTTGGCAACTAAATCTCCATGTTCTGAGGAAGTGGAGAACTGAAATGAGTCATCTAGTCGACAGTCTCAAGGAAATTGTCCAATTGTGGATGTGAAAAACACTATACAAATGCAAATCTTCCTTTTCTCTTTTTTTTCTTATCTCTTTTTTCTTTCTCATTCTTTTTATCTCCCTTTCAAAATTTGTTGTCCATTATATAATACATCTGATTTGCATTTCTGTTCCATGCCTTCCTGCTGAGACCCAGTGGTTACAATAACCAGTAACTTATACTAATAGTGCATTGCTAACAGTAGGTATATGCAGGCAACCCCCAACTGAGCAGTATGTCCAGGAGAACATCTGCAGTTATTTTCCTCAGGCAAAATGCTATTAACTTCCTTTATTTAAATATTTGTTTTTCTAAATTCACCAATCTGCATTATTTCAGGTATTAACATTGATGCTTTTTTCCATTGAAGTCCAGAACTGCTTTTAACTTATTTACAATCTTATTTTACATTTTCCCATTGTTAGGTTGCACATGTTGAGTTTTAATGCAGAATCACATGCTCTTGGATTTAAAAGGAATTATCAGAGACTTTTCCTGGGCATTTGTTCTCAATAATTCACTGATTCATGAATTCTGCATCAAACAACAATACACACACACATGCATTTCCATATTTCCAAATTTAATTATGGCATAGAAAGGGGCCATGTGGGCCCATCAAATCTATACCCATTTACAGAACAATCCCACTTCCCCACTATTTTATTCCCTGTAACCTATTCTCCCCCCATTCATATCAACTCCTCCACAGATTCTACTCCTCACCTACACACGAGGGGTAACTTACAGAGGACAATTATGGCTTTTGGATGTGGGAAGAAACTGTGGAACCAGGAGAGGAAACCCACTTGGTCACAAGGAAGAATGTGCAAATTCAACACGGACAGCATTAAAGGTCAGGATTGAACCCAGGTCACTGGAGCTGTGCCAGTGTGTGAGCCAATATTTATAAATTATCTCCTTAGAAATCACTGAAAGAGAAGAAAAGAGATCCGAGAAGATGAAATGGGGTGACAAAAGGGTAATTATACAAACAAAACTTTAGGGAGGTGTGAATAAGAGAGGTAGAATCGTTCTCAAATTACCAAAGTAAAATATTCTGAATACTGGCAATTTGAAATAAAAAAAAGTTGGAAACGCTGATTATCTGAAATTGCTGAACTCATAGTTGAGTCTGGAAGGTTGTAATGTGCCCTGTTAGAAAATTAGGTATTGATACTTGAGTTCACATTGAGCTTCCTAGAATATTGACTGAACATAAGAATTGGCAGCAAGGTATGTTAGGGGCATCATGAAATGGATGCAAAAGGTTCCATATAAATGCAGTCCTTTTGGTGTTGAAACTTATGCCAGATATATGTCTAGAACCACTGCTAATTTAGCAAAATGTGAACGGTTTCATGCTGATCTAGTATCAAATAGCTAGATGTTTTCATTCTAATTTTGCTTTTACTGTGTGGATTGCATGTGAGCAATGTATTAGCATTAAAACTAGATATTGCCCAAGCATTCAGTGTGTTAAAACAATGTTATTTGAAACTAAGAGCTTTCCTTTAGCTTGAAAAATATAGAGGTTATCTCAGCTGCTTGCCACATGTAATTTTTTGAAGGGTCTGCTTGTCACAAGCACACCGCACGATATCAGTGTAATCAAAATGTTATAGAATTTAGGAGACATATAATCTGGGTCATGATTTGAGTATGTAGAGTAATTATTTAAATGAATTTGTCATAAAACCTCTTATTTCCTTGATTTCGTAGCTAAGAAAATATGGAAAAATGGATTGTTATCTCCAAATGATCAAAATGGGTCAGTTGGCAGCAACTGAACATACTCATTAGATGTAGCCAGTTTTGTAGGCTAGGGTGACTTATATCACATTTTTTTTCACCAGCATTAAAAAGCACTGAGCCTTGAATTCAACGTAACTTCTTCTTAAAATTCCACAAACCCTTCCACTATCTGAGATGATTTCAGTTGAATTCTGCAGCTTTTCAGAGCAAACCATGGAAATTCCAAGGTGTGGTTTATAACTAAGATAATGTTGTGTTAGGCAAATAATAAAATTAATGATTATAGTATCCAGTTCATATGACAATGTTCCCTTTCTGGAATTACTCCATAGCAAGAGAAATATCTGTCTTCTCGCAATTAGTCCAACAGCCCACTTTATTATTCACTCTTACTTGTGTAAAGCCCACTGCAATGCTAATTTCAATGCTAATAGCAATGTAAGTATGGATTGTTACACATTCTAATAGTGTACAATTTGAACTGAAAATATTCCATGCTGTACTCATTTGTTACATAAGTAAATAATAGTTCTGTTATAATGAAATGATTGCTTGGTTAGAGAGAATAAGTAATAATTTTAATTGTTTAGCCAATAAAGTAGCAAAGCATTGCTCTCATAGATTGATAGAAACTGGTTTGTTATTTATAGTACGTTTATGGCACATTTAACCTGTCTGTACATTGGATGTATTTCTTAATTACACATTTAAAAACATTTAATTCCAGTTCAAAACAGGAAACTGTTTTAAGTTTGTGAGCCATTGATGAAATAGGCAGTTAGTTTTATTCCATGGTATTAACCAGTAGCTTAAATTTAAACTATTGGTTCCCATTTGATAGCAGTCTATAATTTTAGGGATGGTTATGTTGTTGACTGGCTATTCTAAAGTTAAATAAATAAAGTCTATGATGAAGATCTATTCCACCTCAGTAATTAAAGGAAGTTGAAGACTGGTTTAGAGAATTATTTTTGGGAGTAGTTCATATGCATCAATTTCTGGGTATAGGAGTGTTGGGCCTTTGGACAATAGCCCTCACTAAAGTACAAGATCATATTTTATTGAGTAGTGGAGATTAAGCTACATCTAACAGTCATTGGGAAAGATAATTGCCAAGAAATTTGACTGCAGCATCCAATGTTCAGCCCTTGGGCTCCATATCTAAGGAAGGATGTGCAGGCCCTGGAGAGGGTCCAGAAGAGGTTCACAAGAATGATTCCAGGAATGAAAGGCTTATCATATGAGGAACATTTAATGTCTCTGGTCCTGTACTTAATGGAGTTCAGAAGGATAATGAGGGATCTCATTGAAACCTACCAGATACTGAAAGGCCTGGATAGAGTGGAGATGGAGAACATGTTTCCATTAGTAGGAGAGTCTAGGATCTGAGGGCACAGCCTCAGAATAAAGGGGTATCTCTTTAAAACTGAAATGAGGAGGAATTTCTTCAGCCAGAGAGTGGTGAATTGTTGGAATTCATTGTCACAGAGGACTGTGGAGGCCAACCATTGGGTGTGTTTAAGGCAGAGATTGATACAGTAGGCTCTTGATTGGTAAGGGTGTTAAGGGTCACAGGAAGAGGCAAAAGAATGGGATTGAAAAAATCAGCCATGATTTAATGGTGGAGTAGACTTGATGGGCCACATGACCTACTTTTGTTCCTATATCTTATGGTCTTCTGGTCTCAGGAAAGCTGACAGGGATTCCAATATGGTGGACAAGATGTGTGCAAGAATTTCTATTACTTTTCCTGATGACTGATTTAAGGCAATTTAGATTCCTTGTAACCTTGTTCCCTCAATGTGTGTGAGTTCATCAGAACAAATAAAATTCTTGAGAATTCAGAAATCAAACGTGGGTCCAGCAACCCAAGTTAAATAACCCATTTTGCTCATTGAATGCTATTGCTGTGTGCTCCTGTTAACATGCTAACATTGGACTTTCCATAGTCACTCCCCAATTCAGTGACATGCCAACTTACAGGGTGAATAAGTACTGATCAAAATAAGTACTGTTCCGTTTTTTGACATGTTTGATATTATTTTAATGGTATCACAAATTGTTGGGGGACAGAGTGTGATTACATTGGATGTGTACTCTCTTTGACTATCATTTATCCTTGAAATTCATCTGAATAAGATATGGCTTATCCTTCTAATTTGTGGTAGAGGAAGTAGTTAATTTCAGTAGAACTGTTTCAAATGAGAAATCTTATGAATTTTGCTCTGATAGCTCTATGGAATTTTGAAATCTTGGAGAAGGTTCACAGGATGATCAATGGGAAGGTGATATTCCAATGCCTAAAGATTGCAATAGTAGCCATGTATTGCAGGTGTTATTAGCCCATATTGAGCAAGCAAACATGAACAAACAGCTCTGTGGTAAAATGACTCTATCATTATTTTCAATAAATGCTTCCACAATACCTGTGTTGAAAGAAAGGAATATTCCCTTGTAAACCAAACTCTACATTGAATAGTCATTGTTCTAGCAAAATAGTTAAAACATTTACACAGAGGAATGAGCCTCCATTTTAAATACTGTGAAAATTATTTCACTTAAGGTTGCTCCATAAGAAAAAAAAATTAATTTTAGCAGTTCTGGAAAATTTGGGGAAAGCCTGGTTATATGGGTTTCTTCTTCACCTCCTATCCTCTAAGGGACACAGCAACATTTGGGGAGTCTTTCTTCAGACAAGTCATTAAATTAAGGTCCCTCCACCTGTTCCAATAGTACATACATCTGTTATACCCAGAAGAGTGCATCAGAGTTTTCCTGGTGCCTGGACAATTCCACCCCAGGCAATAACATCAAGACTAAATTAATTGCATTTTTAAATATTTGCTGTTTAAGGACCCTCAGTTGTGACATTTATCTACATTACAGCAGTCACTTCACTTGCAAAGTAATTCCTTGCTTGCATAGTACTTTAAGAATAGCTAAATATGTGACAAGTAGCTTCTGGATTTCCATTTTATTTTTCTTTCTTTGACTAAGCCCCCTTTCTGATAGGCCAACCAAGCGCTGCAATGCACAAAAATAAAATGGTGTTGTCAGTGAACTAGAATAGTTTTGGTTTCCTCTTGGGTAACTACTTTGGCAGAAGTAAGGAGAATATTGTGGAAAATGAGGGTGAAGCAAGCAATATGCATCATCTACAATGTGTTCTTAACTATAAAGTCTGAGGACTCTGGCTCTGGTCAAAGTTAGTTTCTGCGTCCTAGGAGGATTTGCATATTTTACCAGTGTCAAGTATAGGTGTAATTTAGACAGATTTCTATATCTCTAGAGGATTAGCTAGTGTACAGTTTGCTAAATCTGTTTATAAATTTAGTCAGAGTAAAGGAAATTATCACCTTGGCTGTGTGTGCACTGGGGATTTAAAAATGACCCAGACTAATCTCAATCATTGAAGAGTCAAAGTGTAGTACAATAGGCCATATAAAAGTCAACCTTCAG
>JARFYF010000058.1:18763454-18776399 GCA_030265395.1 Rhina ancylostomus | reverse complement strand
AAAATTAAATATGCTTTTAAACATTTTGAGACATTAAGTGAATAAAGTAATATGGGATAGGATGGGGTGAAAGATCTTATTGAATAGTGGAGTAAGGTGAAAGACCACATGACCTTATTATTCTCTTACATGTTAGAAAGAATGGAGAAAACAGCAGTAACAAGGGCCTAGAAGTTACAAAAAGACACAACTGGGGATCACACATGGTGGAACAACAAAGGACAAATAACCATTTCATTCATGGAGCTGGGATGACCACTTTACTTGTATCTGAGGCATTAAGTTTGGGGACATCTAAAACAAGCACAACTCACTTTCAGAATTAAAAATGTGCCTTCTGGGATTGAGGTCAGGCTTGGGAGATGCTGGTGATTAAAGGTTGGGGATTCTGGCTTGGGGTCAGAAGATAAGTGTCCAGGGGAAGAGGAATGAAACATGGCAAGATAATGCATGAAAATATTGGATTATTCTATATTTTGCTGTCTTTTGCAAACAGAAGTCCAGCAATAAATATATGTAGAAACATATCAGGTTGGCTCCATGATTGTACTCTCTCCTCTGAAGAGAGTTATGTAATTCAGCTCTCACTCAATATAACCCATACTAATTCTTTAGTACAACACTGCAAGAGCATTGATAGTACATGCCAGCTCCTGGACCACTTTGGACCACTTTGGACCACTGCAGTCCCTGTCTTATTTTCTCTGGACGTGGAGCACTGGATGAACTCAACCTCCACCCAACAGACAGCAAACCCTAAGGTTCTGGCCCTGGAACACTGACAGCTCTGGACAGCTCACCAACTGTCCAAGAATTTTTAACAGTTTATAAATCTCTCTCCTTTTGGCAGTCAAAGACATTTAAGAAGTATTCAGAAAGAGCTAATAGCTAAGGGAAATAATAGTTGATAATGTTACATTTTTTTCAAGGAGGCATTGAAAACATCTCTTAATTATTTCTACTGTTTCCAGATAATCCCTTCTCATCATACTCAGAATAGAGTATTTGATTGACGTTGGGTAAAGAGCTGATGTGGCCCACCGACTGGAGGTGGTTGGGTGTAATTAAATGATGCTGGAGGAACTTGAGTTCAACTGAGTTCCTCCAACATCATCATGTTTTTCATCTAGATTCTTGCATCTGCAGTCCTTTGTTTCTCTGGGTGTAATTAGTGCCTTGGAGCTGGGAATATTAGCCTTGGAGATGATTGTGATATTGCTTCACTTATCCTCCCAGTGGACTTGGAGGCTTTTGCAGAGAGTGTGCTGGTTGAAGCTCTCCAAATGCTTTAAAGTGCACTGTTCATGTCTCAGAAGCATACAGGAGGGCGGTGATCTCTGTTGACTATGATCTTGGTGCCTGGTTTGAAGTGTTGATCTTCTAACTCCTTTTTCCTTAAGTGTTGGTCCACTAAATATGATGGCAAATGTCATTATTGGCTTCTGCTTTTGCTGAGAATTGGCTTCCAAAATATGGAAGGTTGTCCATATTTCCAGGGTCTTGCCAGGGAAGTTAATTCTTGAAAAGGGTGGTATTGTGCAGGGGTGGCCTTTGTTTGACAGTTTCTAGGTATAAGGCCCATTCTCTCAAATGCGCTGTTGAATGAATCTACAGTTCATTCAATAGCATGAGAGAAATGGGCCTTCTACCATATAGCTCAGGGTCCAAAGGTTCACATTGGAAGTGTAATGTGTCCTGAAGGCTCATGACTGAAGCTGCAGTGATCTTGGTTTTGGACTGAAGGTGACATAGGTTGAACAATTTCAGGATTGTCCTGTAGATGAATTTCCTTGCAGCAGGAGGCTCATTTCCTAGACATATAAGATCCTGTAATGTTATTTGTAGAAGAGTAAAGGTCACAGTGTGTTGCCATCACTGGGACCTATCAGTATGTAAGATTACTATGTAACTGCATATAGAATAACAGTGACCATAATTCAGATCTAAATTTGTTAACTTAAGCAATGCACCTGTGGACATGATTTTAGTCAGCTCAAAAGTTTATCATTGCAAATTTGATCGACTTTAGTCCACATTTAGCCAAGTGAATCAGGAGTAGTTGTGCTGTAACTTTTGATAAATACTCCAAAAAACTTAATGCAATGAAAATTTATCCATGCGTTGCAGTCTCAGATATGTGTGTATTCTGCTTCAGAAATTAGACTCCATTGAAGCAGTGTTCACCCTGCATATAGTACTCTATCGCCAAATGAAATTGAGGATAAATTTCTCCCTGGATGATGATTATTTTTAACTGTGTGATATTTTGATATTTGATGAATAAATGACATGCTAACTGGAACTTACTCAACATGTGCCCAGAAATTTAAACACATAATGCTGTTTTAGAAAATTGATTCTTCCCAGAGTGAAACTTGACCACCATTTCAGAGGTCATTTCCTGTTAAACTGAAAATACAATCCAGTGCTTCAGGGCAAGAGTCACTCCTGCACACCACCATTTACATCAGTCATGCACAGGATGACATCATTTCACATGCAGCACTTCTTTTACATTGCAGGGGAACTTAGACTAACTTATCCTGCAGGCAACCATTGTTGGTCGCTCCCAGGACTAGGACCATTGTAGGCTTTCACTCTTCATCCGTTGGTAAAGCAGTAGAGTACAGTTGCCCTGCTCCTGATCCATGATCTCACTCCCCTAGCCCTGTAGCCCTGCCTTCAATCTCCCATCTATCTCATCCTCCAATACCCCTACCCCCAAAGCTCCCTTGATCCTCTCAATGACCTGAGGCCTTTCTAATTCTACTGACCCTCCTGTGGCGCTGATGACCAACCAACACCCCACAGCCCTCTGGCTTTTTATCTGATCATCACCCCCAATCCAAGGCCCTGATACTTCCAGACCATTGCCCACTCCCCATACCCATGTCAGGATTTAATTCTTCTAAACAGCCCCGACTACTCCCTACCCCAATTCATCATGACCCCAGACCCCAATTGGATCTTGTGTGCCAGCCACACTCCCCACCATCTTTCTGAACCTTGCCTCAGTATTAGCCCACATATTTTCATTTCTGGTGCACCTGAAATATACAGTAAGAGCGGTCAATTAAAATACTTATTCAGGCTCCACTGTAACATCAGTTTTTGAAGAGTCTTGACTCGAAACGTCAACTGTCCATTTCCCTCCATAGATGCTGCTCAACCCACTGAGTTCCTCCAGCATCTTGTGTGTTGTCCAGATTCCAGCAACTTCAGTGTCTTATGCCTCAGTTTTTCCTGATCCATATGGGTGCTGAGAATTTCTAGGTAAGGATTTTTACCAGATTATGAATTAATTGGTAATAATTGTCAGAAATAAAGCCACATCTAAAATTAACTACTAAAGTCATTATTATTTTTTGCTCTATTGATTAACAGTGAAATTGATGTTAAAATAATTAGTGCTTGGAATTTTAACAGATTAGAAATTCTGTTCTAAAATAATATTTATATCTAGGTGAGAATATCATTTGTCTGAGGACAATTTAGCTCCAAAATCATCATTTTGCTTGACCTTCACTCCACGCCGACTATTCACAGAACGCCCTTCCACAAATAGAGGTGGAGTTGCTTTCAAAGCCATTTTTACTGTTCACCATCACAAAAAGGAGTAAATTGTTTTCTTAATAAGTTTTCTACCTAATTATTATGCACTTAATAGATGTATAATTTACTGATGTTGACACTAATGAAACAGCAAACAGAACATTCTAAAGTTAATAAAAACCTCCTATAGGTTTTCTTCTCTATAACAAGTTTTACTGACACTGTTCATTGTAATAAATAAACCTATAGTTTTGTTTCTTCCCATATCTGTGCTGGAATTAAAATATGCACAACAGTGTACAGTAACTCAATTATATGGGCCCTGTCTCTTCCGATGTTCTGTTAGAATTAAGTAAGACTATCTTCAAATAGATTGCATGACTGTGTAATAAGAGGAATCAAGCAACTTTCAGTCAGCACACCTGAATGCAATACTGCAAGATTTTTGTTCAGTGTGTTGTTCATCTTCATTGCATTAAAATGTTATGGACACTGAAAGACTAAGAACTCCAATCTTCACTTGCACATTTGCCATCTGGCACAATGCCACACATCAGAAGATAATAATTACAGGTTGGAAAAAATTCTGCTTTTACAAGAGAGTAACCCTTTAAATATGGTCTTTCTTTTCTTTTGCTCGCTCTAGGCATTTTCATTTTGGAGTCAGCCAGGCTAGAACTTCAGAATGTTTGTAAAGCAATAGATATAAATATCCTTTTTCTGGTCAGAGTGAGCTTATGAAAAATGATTGTGTGACCAAATGATATTTATAGCATGAAATAAATGGATGAACCACTGACTATAATAACAATTAACTAGAAATATACAAGGTAAGGAAAAAAGTGGTCAGCCACAATTTTGGATATGATCAGCACACTGACCAAAAATGTTGGAGCAGTTCATCACATCATGAAAATGACATCCAACTTTAAATAAAGACTCGGTATCTACTGTTGGGTTTATGTACATGTTAGCTGATATGAATAAAAGTAATCAAAAACATCTCCCCATTTAATAATTTTCAATATTTAGTCTGATTTGATGTTCTTTGATAATACAATTAAGCTGGAATCATCACAAAACTAAAAAAGGTCTTAATATCTAGTGCAAATGTCATTCACTTCTCCTCTGTTATACATACTTTGAACAGTTTTGACTTGAATCTAACATTGCCCCTTCCACTGCCATATGAGAATTTTGCTGAGACAATCATTTGACTTGAATTGCTGGTTGTGGATTTGGCTGAACCAAGCAGTTGGATTTATTGAACAAATGTGGTTCCCTTTATACTCAGAGCAGGGGAATACATTATCAGGATTGGTGCTAAATATAGATAATAAAACACAGCTCATTGTCTCAGAAGAAGAGTGTTTTTCTAAGAAGGTGGACACTGTCAGAAACAAAATATTACATGGTATATCTGTGATTCTATTTTCAGAAAAATAATGAATCAAAGAGGAGCTTTCATATGTTTTGATGGTATTTCCACAAGTGATGCACTTCAACCTTTCTATAACAATTGTTGCTGTTGCAAAATATTTGAAATGCCATCCTTTACAAGCCCTCTAATATTATATTAGGTTATTGAAGTACAGGGGAAATGAAGAACAAATTGCTATGGTACATAGTCTGTAAGTGCAACACAAAAAATAAAAGATCAACTTATTTGCATCATGCAGTTCATCATTATGTCAACCTTGTCTCTAACTTGGCTGCAGTCCTACCAAATGTTGCAAAAATTATTTCAATATGCATCTACATTGACCACATTATGTTTCAGTTGGGCTAACTTGGTAGGTATAATAACTCAGGCATTCAAAGCCATAAATGGCTCTGCATTTTATATGTGATGATTGACTCCTAAATAAATGCTCTTACTTTTGGAATTTTAACTGTGCTGAATAAATGACCCTTCAGGAAATGCTTATGATAATATTTTAACTATTTACAGTAGTCTTTTCTATTGAACTGATGACATTTTAGACAAAAATTCTTTAATATGAGCAAGCAGACACTGGACAGATGGTGTTTGGGGGACTCAGGCTAACTTGTGTAAAGCCTTGGGTCTCCAATGTTTCATTGCCCAAAGCTCACATCCTATAGATTAAGTCTTGCAAGAATAAATGCACACAAAGGTCCTCACTGTGCAATCTCCTATCAAAAAATGGGAAATCATGGAGACAGCAGATCTGAGAGAGGAGGAGTGAGGAGATGATTGATGCAGGGTTTGAAGAGATGCAGGAGCAGGTCGAAGAGATGCAGGAGCAGGTCAAAGAGATGATGGTCATTGGGGGTAGGGAGAGGATGGCAATGCGTGAAGAAATGATCAATAAAGGTGTCTTGGAAATAATTGCTGGTCTGTAGACACATAAGCTGCAGAAGGGAAAGTGTGGTAGAAGCAGAACAATACATTCACTCATTTTAAGAACACAAATAATCTACTGTGAGGACACTTGATGCCTCATACTCTCTGGCTCAGTAGTTCTGGTGGCTCAAGAGTTTCAAGTAGGGGAAGGTCCTTTAATGAAAGCAGAACTAAGATCCGACCCTCTGATTAAGACCTGCTTCTGTGTAGTAGCCTCATAGACACTGTGCACTCCTGAGCAAGTGATATCATGAGTTTGTATTTTGATTATGCCACTGCACTTCCCCACCAGGGTCTACATATACATAACCCTGATCGTACAGTCCATTTTTTGATAAACATAGTGCAACATTTTTATGCCATTTCTAAGCTATCTGCTATGTTCATGCAAAATAATAATCTATCTTTAAGAAGTTTTGCTTCTTGATTTCTATCTGTCCATGAAGTTGTATGTGAAAAGTAACTGTATCAAATGTAATATCCAAAAATGTTGAATGAATCTTTGCAAAAATATTCTAATATTGTTTTAGAGTGGAATAGTGTAATTATACACAGATTTTGTTATGTAATATTCCAGTTGTTTATTGACAATTGTACACTATAAAAGCCTGGTAGGAGGAGTTTATGTGTTACGTGTTTATTTGTGTGTAAATGACATATCTATATAAAAATCTCAAAAGATTCTGTGTGTATATTTGTGCATTAAATATGCATTATGTAAATATAAAAAAAGCAACCAGGAACTGAGCCAGTCTTGGCTCTGTGATAGCACTCTCGCCTCAGAGTCACAAGGTCATGGTTTCCAGCTCCACTCCAGAAACCTGAGTACATAAATTTGGCTGAAGCTTCAGTTCAGTACTGAGGGAGGGCTGTACCATATGAAGACTTGCAAATATATTGGTAAAGCTAAGGCCTCAAGGACTCCTAGATGGATGTAAAATATTGCTTATTCCCCTGACGCTGGGCAATATTTGCCTCTCCAGAATCATCAACAAAATGGATTTTGTGATCATTAACTCATGGCTGTTTCCTGGACTTTGGTGCATGCAAGTGGTAGTTGTAATACTCCTCGTCCTCTAAAAATGCTTTGGGATCTTTATAGACTGAAAAGATGCCATATAAATCAAAGTTGTTCTTTCTTAATAACTTGGATTGCTAGCTTCAAACATTACCATTCATGAGGATCTACTGAAAAAAGTAGAAACCCAGCGATTAGAGGCAATAGAGCAGAAATCACAATGAAAGGAACAAGGTACAATTCACAGACTGATTGACAACACCTGGAAACAGATTATCTGCCTATTGGATTTCTTTTTGTAGGAGTTTTCTGTGTGTAAATTGACTGTCACATTTTTATCTATTATAACAGTAGTCGTGCTTCAAAAGTACTTCATTGGTGGTAACACACAAAGCGTTGGAGGAACTCAGCGGGTCAGGCAACATCTACAGAGGGAAATGGACATTTGACATTTTGGGTCGAGACTCTTCATCTGGCAAAGTGCTTTAGGATATCCATGAGTTCTGAAAGGTACCATATAGATACAAGATTTCTTTTTATGCTAATCTACTACTGATATACTGTATAGTAGTGATTTTTTTTCAGTGATCGTGAGGACTTTGCATTTTCTTTATGATGTTGATTGAACTAATAAAAGTGAATACCTCATTATCTCTTTCTGTTTCTTTTGACTCCAACCATATCTTGGAATCTAGTATTCAACCACCCAACTTCAAGCTGATTTCTTCAGGTTGCCTCATTGAAGTTCCCCTCGAAACTGATTCTGAAGCAGCAGCAGGCAAGCCAAGAGTTGTTAGCTTTTGTGCATTTGTTGTTTAATTGCTTTGTTCATCTTTCAAGGCTCTTGCTGGGGAGCTAAATAGTACTTAGTCTGTGTTTTGAGTGTCTTCTAACTAATCCATGCAGCTGCCTCAATTGTTTTATGCCTGTCTATTCCCACACAGTTCTACATGTTTAAATCTTAATGTGCATTAACAATTAAAGTTGGGAGTTTCTTTTTTCTTCACACTTAAGCTTAAATTGACTTCATTTTGCTACGTTTTTTGTTATTGATGAATGCAATATTTATATTATTATAGTCAAATGTATGGGATAGACTGAAAGGCATGGGTATTACCCATCTGGAGACGTGCACAACCTGAAGTTGAAAGGTAAAAACACACTGGTAATTCTTCACATGTCCCTTCAACCTTGTTTATATTTATTGTCTCCTTTAATTTGGATTTTTGATCATCTTACCCATCTCTTTATCAATGCATTGCATTGCTCTTTCTCTTTCTGCTTTTCAAATATCACCTCTTCAATTGCACCTTCAAAATACTGTATCTCCTTGCTGATATGAGCTCCACTTATTGCACTAGATGCATCCTGATATTAAAACTGACAACTGTATTTTTTTGCTGTTTCTTCCATGCTTCGTTTCTCCTTTACTTTTAATTTAGTAAGGTGTTTCCACATACAAACTGTATCAGAGCTACGGGAGTGAGCAAGCAAATTAGACAGACATCATAGGGTCATCTTTTGGGGAGAGATGCAAGCATTCTGCTCCCTATTTTCTTTTTCAATATTTTTATTAGTTTCAAATAAGAAGTACAAAATGCATGAAACAACGGAAAAAATTACACAATAGATTATATTGAATCACACTAGAAATCACAATGCTTCATATCGATAAACGAAAAAAATCAATTAATATTGATTAAGTTGGAATAATTTTATTATAAAAAATCTAACCCCACTACCAAAACCACAGGTGCTCCCTATTTTAAAGGAATACCTATGGAGTGCCAATGGAGAAATGTACAAACAGGAACATATTCATCCACTCTCACTACTGAAGGCGAATGGTTAGTGGTCCAACATTGTAATGGGAGAACCAACTAACAGGAAGGAACTATGAGAAAATAAGTCACAAATACTTCTGAAATCCAAATGTCATGATGTGTAGTTGGAAAGTTAAAATGGACACCAAGCCATTTTAGGATTAAGTTAAACAAAGAATTATACTTAACAATTCCAGTTATAGGTGTTATTTCTCTTATGGGAAAGGCAGTGATAAACTGCTTCTTTAGGATAATTGCACGATAATTAAAATTAAGATTATACCAAGTATCAGACTATCAGGATTTAGCGTTTTCAATAGCCAGTTAAAAAAACACATTTTTAATTTGTTTTAAGAATTAATAAGAGAAACATTTATTTTGCATAAAAGCATGAAATGAAGGATAGTGGTTTATTTTAATATTCATTCACAGGATATAAGCATTGATGGTTAGGACAACATTTATTGCCCAGCTGAAATTACCTGTTCTAGGTGTAGTGGCAATTCACTTGTACCTCTTTCAATTTAATGTATTGTATTCAGGAATCAAAAAGAGGAACCAAAAAGAGAGTAGGTAATGAGCTTGCAGAACATCCCCATACAGTATACAATACTGACCGTGAGGTTCCAGTCTCATGTTACTTTAATTCTCCGCCCCACTTCCACTCTGATATCTGTGACTTCAGACTCCCACATAGCTCCAGCAAGGAACAACACTTCAGCTTCTCTCTAGGCATGTCACAGACTTTGAAACTTAACATTGAATTGAACCTGTATTTTTTTTCTCTCTCCACAGATGTGGCTGTATCATTCTGTTTCAATTTGTTTCATTTCTTTTCTTTTTTGTTTGCAACTATCATTTTTTAAAATAATTTTTATCTTGACAAATTTGGTTTACATCTTATCACTTTCTCACCACCCCTCCCTCACTTTGCAACTTAAAACATCTTTGTCTTCTTATTTTTCCAGTTCTAATGTAGGGTTCTTGACCCAAAACATTGATCCTGCCTGAACCACTGAGTAATCCACTCATGCTGCCTGAACCACTGAGCAATTCCAACATTTTTTGTTTTTGTTGCCCCTGAAACGAATGACTAGCTAGATTATTCAAGGGCATTTAAGAATCAACAGCATGGCTGTGGGTCTGGTGCTACACTGATAAGGGCAGCAGGTTTCCTTCTCTCAAATGCATTGGAGAATCTTTGGATGCTTTTAAGTCAGTCCATTAGTTTCATGGTCATGTTGCTGATACCAGCTTTTTATTCTACATTTATTTAATTACTTGAATTTAAGTCCTGTGACGACCCTGCTGGATTATCTATTTTATATCAGCATGTTAAGATCTACCACATTAAATGTTAATTGAACTGAATGCATTGTACATTTGCTAAATACTGTAGCTGAAATTTCAGCAAACAAAATCTACTGGGTATATTGTATATAACAAAGAGACAACAATTTATTTGATAATCTTTGAGGACATTGATGGTATCCCCCAAAGTGACAACAGATGCTTCACCCACAAGCACTGCAAGCCAAAGTTAGTTCTGACTGGTGATGTCACAAGCGGATAATTTGTCTGGAAGCCATTATTAACTGATGAACACTCTTCCTACACATATTGAAAAAAGATCCATGTCATATCAAAGTTATCTTTATAAATTTGAACAGAATTTCTTTTCTTCCCAGTTGCTCAACTCTGATAGACAACATTTATGTAAATCTGTAATTTTCCAAAAGGGGTGTAACTATATAAAGAAAAAGCTTAAATTCATGCACTGGACAATTTAGTCTTGAAAAGTTATGGTTTACTTATTTGGGCTTGGCCTCAACCCAGAAATGAATTTCTCTCCTTGTAAACAATGGATCTGGAAACAGGGCTGTAGGCTTAACAACTTTGTCCTGCTGCAGAGTTTTTTTTAACAATGGTCTGTGATTGCATAGATGTCAGGTCATTCATTAACCTCTTTCTGACAGTACAATGAAAGCAGCAAGTCCCCCAATCCCTTTGATTTTTCTACAGTGGCCCACAAAGGGTTATTATTACTTAGCTGAAGGTTGAGATCTAAATTGCAGGCTACTGTGCTGTCAGTCAGGTTGATGGAATGCAGACAAGACTGCCTTGGGCTCAGTGTGGTTATGGTTCCACCCAGGAGACAGGCCTAGGCGCCCCTACTCCAGAGATTTTTGGGTACAATCCAGGCACCATGAGCATTTTTTTTACACACCCATTTTTATGCCCTTCTATTTAAAAGGGCAATATTTAAATTGTTTTCATGACACCTTCATTGATTTTCATTTCAATCTTGTACCAATATTTTTCCATATGGATAAAATACGGATTGCAAACAGCTAATTTAAATGACTCCAGAATATCAAAGCACCACAAAGATGCACCCATTGATTGCAAAACTACCTTCATCCTGACTGCTTATTATACTAATTTCTCCATGCATCCCGTGTTACCATGGCACTGATTGGCTGCATGTAGCAATAAAAGAGCCAACATCCATAACTTCCCACCTAAGGTTAGCCTGCTTAAGGTTAGCCTGCTTAAAGGTAGCCTGCATCTCTTAAAGGGGAAGTGCCAAGTGAATGCAGCTGGGGCTGAGAGCCACACAAGAAATAGGATGGATTCTCTGAACCTGGGTATTGGTAACAAATGGTATATCAGAGGATAGAGCAGGCTGTAAGGTTGTCAGTTATTGTATTGGATTTGATGTAGAAGATGGAAAATAGGATGGATATACAATATCTACAGACAGCCAGGAGGATTTCATGACACACTCAGAAGGTAGTGTGAGCAGACAGCCACGGGGTAGCCCTAAAGGCCTGGATACAATCTTCCAGTCAAGTAGTCTCACATCATGAGTCATTAAATGCCGCATCCTACTACGTGTACCAACAGCCTCACTTACATCACCTACAACACTTACAGACTGCTCTCGATTAGGCTGCCATCTGCACGGTAAAAATGTTGCTATACAAAGCTTGGACTGCTGCCACCCTGGCTTGATTTATCAGCAAAGGTCTAGGAGATTAATACAATATTCGATTGATCTGTCCTCCAACTAATTACTATGAGTCTTCCAGCATTCACCTCAGCAGCGCGACAATGACTTTATGGAGTTTGGTGCTGCTCTCCTCTCACAAGGTGACAGCATTCAATTTCCCATTTCTGCCATTCTATCAATGTCCTTGATGTTATACCTCATTCAGTCTGGACTGCAGTTAAAATACCAGCTTCTGATGCAGAGATGCTCAAGATCATGAAGTCTGCTCCACTAACATTGAATAGCATTCCATGAGACACCCTGAAATCACTAGGGGTTAGGCTTGCTTGACATCACTAGGAAATTAAGAACAAATAGTAGATGGCCATCAAAGGAATGTACATGGGAGTTTTATTGACTTTTACATGCAACATTTTAATGTTGCTCCTATTTTTGCATTGTGGCTCATAAACCATGCCATTACCAGATAACAGCAGTCACTAGGTAAGTGGCCTTTGGTTTGATCCAGTGGTGCAAAAGTAGATGATTCAGTGGGCTTCCACAGAAAAAAAGGCACCATGACTTAATCTGCACAATCCACCTTTGGTGGTTAGCCAGCTGGACATTGACAGATAGGAATCCTTACCAGTATTGGTGTAATACAGAGTTGAGATACACTGCCTACAAAACAGTCTTTGGTGTTTGCACTATCTGCTTATAATTCCATAAAAATGTGTTCTCTTTCCACCTTATGTTTTCTGGCAAGGAAGAATGAAATATCGTTATCATTTTTGAATAAAGGGCATTAAATTCTTTATGCAACTATGTATGGCAAACTATTAGACTCTGCATATAATTTTAGCCTGACATAATGTAAGTGCAATGAAATTGCACTTCCACAATCATTTGCATTTCGACAAACACCCTAACTGCCACTGGCAATGCAGTCCTTGCCCTGCTCTAAGATAACACGTGACCATAGTGGGGAGCAAATTTCACTAAAGATATTCCTTACTGAAGCACAGTTATCTCACACATTGATATTCAGATTGGAGGATTATTCTTTGAATGGGTTAGGTGCTTTTCATCTTGTGGAAGCCATAATTCCCCATTTTTTCCTACTCTTCCCATTTCAGCTGGGTAATTCTGCTCTGTTCCCTTTCATCATTGCCCCAATCATTATGTAATCCAAGTG
>JARFYF010000058.1:18676299-18692125 GCA_030265395.1 Rhina ancylostomus | reverse complement strand
AGTAATGTGTAGAGGACATGTCCGGGGTGTGAGGGTCCTTAATGATGGATGCTGCCTTCTTGAGGCACTGCCTCTTGAAGATGTCCTTGATGTCGGGTGTGGGGGTTTGTGCTTGTGATGGAGCTCAATTAACCTTCTAAAGCAGAGGTGCATTGGAGATACAGCAAACATTGGCAACCATTCCAGAACAGAAGTGACCTGGGAGATATTTAAGGCTGGCTCCAAAGATTTTCATCACTGCACTGGCAATTTTGGCACAAGAAAGGGAGACAAAAAATATCTGGATTCTTCAAAAGGCTTCTGAGAACACAAATACACACAGATGTGTGAGGAAATAACTGTGGGTCATGGCCAGGAGTCAATTCCAAGAATCTGAATGCATTACCGCAAGGAAAACAATGGTTTCATACCTGTGGCCAAAATCAGCAAGCATATCTTCAAATGCCAGATCCCACCAACTTCACCATTAGCCCCACACATTGCGTAATATATCCATCCCCCATCGTTCATTTATGCCCAATCTCTATCAATCAGAAGTCAACCAATCCATCACACACTTACCAACGCCACAAACTTCACATTCACATCTCACTGTTTGCATGCAGCACAGAGTGCCAGCTACAGTCATGATAATGCATCATCTTAACACATGTATGACATTCCCTGATGCACTTCCCTCTCCCCAGCAGGAAGAGGTGCTGCGCACACTGACAGCAGATGTCATGCACTGCCACAAGAACTAAATCCCTAATGAGGTGAGGAGAAGAGCAGCTCACAACTGTTAGAACAGCTTTAATTGATCTTTGGCAGACAGTGTAATGGGCGCTGTAGAAGTTGCTCATTTCCTCATGCCGAATCGTCATCCCACAATCCTTGTTTTATCTGCAGATCTTGTAAGCATCCTTCTTCTTCTTGATCCCACCTCACTCACCACACCCCTCACATGTGTCTTTTCTTCTTTCAGACAGCCAAGGGCTGCAACTTGGGAGAATGACTGTCCATGAGAGGTAGAAGAGAGTGAAGGTGAGCTGACACCAGCATCTGATTTAACATTCAAAGCCACTGGAGTTTGGCTTAGGGGTGAGATCTACAAATGAGAAAACATTTGTGTTCAGAATTGGATTGGATACTTTTGCTAAAAAGCAGTTGCATTAAATGCTGGTTGCACATTGTTGTATCCAAAATTGGTTGAAGGGCCATTGAAATTGTGCAGTCACTTTTCTTATCACAAAATAACTAGTAAGTCCCATATTAGATGTCTCCCAATCGGAATATCATCAGAACTGCTGCACCATTGCTGATCTGTGGGCATGGAAGGTGAAGATGTTAAAGGACCCATTTCTATTGCAGCCACAGACAAGCTGCACAAAAGGCTGAGCTCCAGGGAGCAGATACAATGCAATCTTCAGTGCTTCTGGCCCCCACATGACCGAATGGCCCACCAACACAGTGAGGTACAAGGATAACCCCAGTCAGGTAGAAATCANNNNTAGAAATCACAACATTCTTCGCAGGAAGGTTTGCCAGTGCTACTCTGGAAGGTTTAAACTAGTGTGGCAGGGGATTGGAGTGAGAGCAGTAGGTCAGCAAGTGGAAGGATTGGGAGGAAACTAGACTTTTAAACACTGCAAACACTGATAGGGCAAGGATAACTGATTGTACTAGCTATTTTGACCATTGGAATATGAGTCAATCAAACATTGTGATCAAAGCCTTCGGTCAGACTCATTTCCCAATACAAGTCTGGCATTGCCCCCTCCCTGGTTGGATTTTCTATGTACTATGTTAAGAAACCCTCTTGGATGAACCTAACAAATACTGTCCCATCTAAGCCTTTCGCATTAAAGGAGTCCTAGTCAATGTAGGGGAAATTAAAGTCATCCACTGTAACTACCCTGTATTTTTATATCTTTCCATCATCTGCTTTTATATCTGTTCCTCTACCTCCTGCTGGCTATTGGGAGGCCTATCATATAATCCCATCATTATGACTGCACCTTTCTTATTCTTGAGCCCTACCCAAATTGCCTCACTGGATGAGCCCTCTGGGATGTCCTCTCTAAGTGCTGCTGTGACATTCTCCCTGATCAGTAGTGTTACTCCCCCGGCTCTTTTACATCCTTCTCTACCGCATCTGAAGCATCTGAATTCTGGAATGTTAAGCTGCCAGTCCTGCCCTTCTTTCAACCAAGTCTTTGTAATGGCTACAACATCACAGTTCCATGTACTAATCCATGCCCCAAGTTCATCTGCCTTACCCATAATACTCTTTGCATTCAACCCATAAGCCCCACCTCATCCTGCCTTGTCCTTCATTTCATTCTTACTTGACTTAACCTCCAATTTCCTCCCAATTCTTCCACTTGCTGACCTACTGCTCTTCTTCCAATCCCCTGCCACACTAGTTTAAACCTTCCAGAGTAGCACTGGCAAACGTTCCTGCAAGGAAATTGTTAACTTTTCTTGTACAGATCCCACCTGGCCTGGAAGAGATCCCAATGATGCAAGTACCTGAAGCTGTACCAGCTCCTTAGCCACTCATTTAACTATACTATCTTGCTGTTTCTTGCCTCACTAGCATGAGGCACAAAGAGTAATCTTGAGATTACAACCCTGGAGGTCCTGCTTTTTAACATACTGCCTAAATTTTGTTTGTGGGACCTCATGTCTCTTTCTGCCCGTTGTTGGTACTAATATAGACCACAGTCTTTACCTACTCACCCTCCCCTTTCAGAATATCCTGTGCCCACACGAGTTATCGTTGACCCTGGCACCAGGGAGGTGACACACCATCCTGGAATCTCGGTTGCGGTTACAGAAATGTCCATTAGTGATCCTGACTAAAGAGTCCCCTATCACTATTGCTTGCCTGGGCATTGACCTACCCCACTGTACAACAGTGCCAGTTGTGGTGCAACTGATCTGGCTGCTGCTCTCATTTTCTCCTGGGGGACTATCCCCCTCAACAATATTCAAAAGGGTATGCTTATTTGGGAGGGGAACAGCCACAGGAGAATCATGCACATTCTGCCTCCTCCTCCTGGCGGTCACCCATCTACTTGACTGAACCTTTGGTGTGACCACCTCCCTGAAACTTCTATCTATAACACTCTCTGCCTCCTGTCTGCCTCTCAGTGAGTCTAAGTGCTGCTCCAACCAATTCATGCCATCTGAGAGGAGCTGCAGACAGTCGTCAGGGACATTTGATCACTCTCTGATCTCCCACACCTCACAGAAGGAGCATACCACTCCACTGACTGCCATTACTGCCCCTCTGGTAAACTAGTGGACTTGAGAAAAAGAAAAAAATCTTACCTTGCATTACATTAATGTTGCTGGACCTTCTCACAGAAGCCTGGTGTTTGCCAAAGCCCGCACTTTAACCTACCATCGGCACTTCCACCTCAAGACAGTCCTCTCAAAATGGCTCTGCAAGAAACCACCTCCCTTTTATTTGCTGCTGAGCCTGTTAGTCATTTGTCTGTCAGTTAGTCAAGATTGACTGCTGCCCATCATCTGCAATACTAAATCAGGTGATCCAGACTCAGAGCTAATAGAGGTTATAGTCCAAGACTATCAGCACCATCCTGCACCATCCAGAATTCATGTTTCACCTCTACCAATAGGCAGCAGAAGTAGCTTTACAAGGAATCAGGAATCAGACAGAAATCATTTGGGTCTAGACTGAAGCATGCAGGAACATACCTAGAGAACGCTGCCAATGTGGCTTGGATTCCAATGTCGGTGTCACAGTCTTAAACTACAATAGTCTTCCACCAACCATCAATAAACACTGATGCAATGCAACACAATAGCATCAGGTCTTGCAGAGGCATGTGGAAGGCAGGAACAAAATCTATGCACAAGAGAGGGAGTTAATGACTGCATGCAAATTGATACATTTCATTTATCAGTTTGTTTTGGAATGTTTACCTTATGTTGATTGATTGGACCATGGATCTCTGCCACATGTCAAGATATGCTTATTCTGTCCAGCACTGGCAGTGTTAGCATTTCAGGTGCTAAAGTGCTTAGAAATAGGAAGCCCCACATTTTAGGCTACAAACTGAATTCTGCATCAATGACTACGGGTGCTATGCAGCTGAATTTAGGAGCCTTTATAACTTTCTTTCCTTCTCATCAATTAACCAAGAAATAAATAGTTTTTCCCCAGCAGGATAATCAGAGCAAAATATTTTATTCATGGGTATTTCCTCAACTCACCTCAATTAACCTGTGCATCCTTGCAGGGGATTTGTCATCATTGCTTGACTAATCCATTTCAGGATATTTGATGCACTTAAACTCATAAAGAACTGCACATGCTAGAATCCATGTTTCATCACTTCCAAGAGGAAGCAGATGCAGATTAATGGGAATTAGGAACCAGGAATCAGCCAGTAGCCTTTCAGATTTAGCTTTGAGCATACAGAACACATCAATCTGCCTTCGATGTCAATGCAGGTGCTAATTCTATCCTGGCAGTTTACCTGTGTTCCAAAGCTACTGCTTATCCCCATCCAAGTCTGGTTGTGACTCTGAATATCAAACTTGTACATTTTTACAAACAAAAAGAATGAATATGAACATGAAATGAAATGAAAATGGAGAAAGGATTCATGAGCAAAGAGAGAGAGAGAAGGATCAGTAAGGGAGTAGAAACAAGCAGAGAAGAATTCAGATTAAAGTGAAGACAGTGGGATTAACAACAGAGGAAGCAGGACAGAGATATGCGATTTAAAGAAGTTTAGTAATAATAAAGCTGTTGAATAAAATATATTGACTACTGTCAGAATATTATGTGTTTCATTACAGAAGAATATATCATCTAGATGTTCCAGTAACACCCAACTGTAGTTCAGAACAAAGACTTAAAATGTTGGAGCTATTTCCACTGAAACAGAGATGTCTAAAGATTGGGAGCCGGATGTAGTCTTTAATCATGACTCTGTGTGATTTGAGTGATTTAATTAGGCATAACCTACTCACAAATCCTGTCAAAGGCTCCCACCCACTTCTCTAACAACCAAATAGGAATTCCATGCCAAACAGACAATCACTCTGTATAGGAAATCTTCCATGAACCATGTTTCACAATATCTTTAAATCACCCAGCTCTGTTTATCAAAAATTCATCCTTGTCCATGCAACACTATTTTACTTCATAACTTTATTTTGAATGTTCTACCTAGCAGAGGAAATGACAAGAATTATTAAATGTTTTTAAATGTTAATAAATCAAGAAACAGATTCTAATGATTCAAGTACTGGGCTTCCTTTATCATTTCCAGAATACATTACAATGGGAAATAATTGAATATTTTCGCAAAATCTGATGTTATCTAGGAAAAGGGAGAAAGAAAATGACAGGGACAATAAACTCACTTGAAACTTGTGTATTAATTGTTAAGGACATCACACATTTGCTTCATAAACAAATCTCTTCCCAATGATATATCAAATACTTTGTGAAAGCTATTTATAGAGCTGTGAAAAATTGAGCTGCTTAAAGTTATCAAACGTCCAGCTATGGCAACTGATACTGGTGCTCAGTTTGGCCAAATGGTATTGGCAAATGTTGGATGGAGAGCAAAGCTGAGATATAAGTGATTTGGCAAGATGGGAGTGGAGTGAGAAGCTTTGGGACACAGGTCAAAGCAGGCAGTGCATAAAATTGAAAGCCAATTACTCAAGTAGAGTAATTCATTGAGGTAAACGATTAGCCATGGTCATATTGAATGGTGGAGCTGGCTTGCAAGGTTGAATGGGCTACTTTTGCTCATATTTTGCTTTGTATGTTAATTACTTAACTTTTGGGTTTTTCCATTTTGTAAGGAAGCATTTTGTGGATTAAAATAAACTACAATAGATTTCAGCAAGAAATGTAGGAAAACAATAACTTGCTTCAGTGTTGATTCAAGACATGTATGTATTTTTGCAATGGATTATTTCTCAGTATTTCCAGCAAAGCAGCTGATATCTTATTGGACGTATTGTCACTGGTATGTCTCTGGATTTGCTGTAATAGTTCTATTCAATGGGAGTTTCATGGCGATCAAACTGCAAGATCTACATAAGTCTGAAGGACTCAAGTCAGTTCCCATTACAATTCAATTTGTGCAGTTCATCAATGTTTGCGATGTGACAGTTGCCAGGTATAACCCTGAGATGAAAGGCTTTTCCTGGATATAAAAGTAAGACCTTATACTGTGGTATCAGGCACAAAAAAAGAGCTAGACGTTGACAAAACAGAAGATTGTTTTAATGCTTCAATATTAGAAGTTACTGTCTTTTAGGCATGGTAGTGTAGAGGTTAGCATAACACTATTACAGCGCCAGTGACCCGGGTTCAATTCCGGCCGCTATCTGTAAGGAGTTTGTACGTTCTCCCCATGTGTCTGCATAGGTTTCCTCCGGGTGCTCTGGTTTCCTCTCACATTCCAAAGATGTACAGGTTGGGAAGTTACGGGCTGCCCCCAGAACACTCTATGTAAAAGATGCATTTCACTGTGTGTTTCAATGTGCATGTGGCTAATAAAGATATCTTATCTTAATTGTACACATACGTAAAATGTAAGTTCGGTGAGTGGTCTAGCCACCAGCCATTCATGCTGGTATGAAGCCCAGAACATTTTCAAACCTAGGACAGGTTGTGTTGCTAAGCCTTGGATGCCAAACAGATAGCTGCTGCAATACTTTAGCTTTTTGAGATGTTAGGAAATTGGCTTGTCCCAGTATTGAGCTGACCAATATTTGGAGCTTATAGTTAGCTGATCGTGCTTTCTTCATTCTTTTCATGAGTGACCTTTAACAGCCCTTTAAATATGTTGTAAATGGGTGAAGCATGCATAAAGTATTTCCTGCCATTGGTACCTTGAAGTAACAAGTATGGTTCTATGCATGTTATAGGACTCCAAGTTGCATGTTACAAATGACTATCTGTTGAAACAGGTGGGCATTTCAATTGCTCAAAATTGCAGCTACCAAATCACTAGCATAAACGTGGCAGTAAATCACATGATGCAGTTTTTGGAATGGTATCACTCATTCGCTCTGAGTTCAAATGGATGTTGAAATCTTTATGTTTTTTATGACACGTCACATAAGGTAAAAGCCTGTGATATATGGCAATACAAAGGTCCTGTTTTACAAGGTTGTATGACAAGTTTCACTCGTTTGGCTCTGTGGGGAAATACAGATTTAACAGCCACAAGGAATCATGCACTTTTATTCGTGGTTACTTTCAATATTTAAGGGCATGATCTGGTCTTCTGAGACGCTTCAGGATTTTAACCTATTTTTTCGACTTAAGTATGTTCTAAGTCATTTATATTGAAAGTGTACCATTTTATAAAGTGGACTCACAAAGTTTTTAAATCCACATTTAGCCTGCATACAAAAAGTCTTGGGAGAAAATGACTGATATGTTGATAAACTCATCATAAATAGAAAAACAATTATTGGAGCTATTACTCATCAGGGACAATCTGGGATCTGTTTCAGACATTTCCAATATGAAGTTATACCTGAAGCTGTGTCGATCGGCAAGTAGTCTGCCCAAGCATCCATTCAGGGTTGAAGAGAATGAAATACACTGGCCAGTAATCTAATGACTGGCGGCCCTGGTGAGCAACCTATGGGGTGGAAAAGGTTGAGCAACCTTCTCCCCCATAATTCTATTGCTTTCTGTGGATAAAGGAAACAACAGAGTGAATCACATATTGAAGGTTCCTTTACTATGAGGCGAGTTAATGAATAGAATGGCAACAAGGCAGGTCTTTGGTGAGAAGTTTAGGCTTGAACAGTTCAATAGGTGGAGCAAAAGGAAATGTGTTTATGCTCTGATAAATGGTCTTTGAGTTGAAATGTTAATTCTAGTTCTTGCTCCGCAGATGCTGTCTGACCTGCTAAGTTTTTTCAGCATTTTCTGCTTTTGTGTTCACATTCACTTTTCTTTTGGTGCACAGATCCAGAGGGATGGGGTCATTTTACAATTTCAGCTTGACAAAATCCAAAATGAGAAGCTAAAACACTTCCCAACACTGGTCAATATTACATGAGACTTATTAAGATTGGAAAGGATATCTATTTAGCATCTTTGTAACTAAATCCAATACATTTTTCTTTCAGATCAATTTCTTCACTGATTCCCTTCCCGACCTTAACCTTTATATCCTCTATGGCAGCAACTTTCTAAGTCTGTTTAATTTTACTCTCTTTTATTCTGTTGCTTCCTAGGATGCTGCGTGTAAAGCACCTTGGATAAATCAAAAAGAAAAAAAATCCATTCATCAAGTGATTAAAGAAATCTGAAACTGGAGCCGTCTTAAATATATAATACTAAGAGTTTTCATCTCCGTGAACTCCATGACATTGGGTGAGGAGATCTACGCCTACAATACACAACAGGCAATGTTGGAAAAAATTTAGCAAAGGAACTACAGTAATCCTCTTCCTCCTCCCCCACTTATAGGATGCATTTATATTGTGGAGGAGGAAGTAAAGCAAAACAGTAGTCGGGATATATCTGATTCATTGTTTGATCTATGAATGGGAATGTGGATTTTGCTTCATCATATGACAGAATATTGATTTTCTACTGCTGGTTAATCTTATGCCCACAAAATCAAAAGACTCAAAATCAACATCCTGCCAGCATTTCCTCATCAATGTTTTGGAAGATGCATTTCCCCCTCAGTTGTTGGGTTTGAATTGATTACATCTGCTGTCTTATTCACTGAGTAATGAGCCCAATTGCTCCCAAAATATCATACAGAGTTGATGAATGGATTTTTGGCATCTGGCACTTATCATTGCCCTGTTACATATGCTAAAAAGACATGTCCCTCTCTCCTATTCTCTGAAAAGACCAGGCACTGGGTACTGAGAGTGAAATCTAACCACAATAAAATGCAGAAGCAGAGGAGACCGGTAGATTTTGAATGGAACAGCTGAGAGAAAAGCATAAATATTTTTAAAAACTCAGTTCTATGTATACCAGTCATTATTGTTTTAACAAAAAACTTCTGACCACTGATTCATGGAATATTTTGGTCTCTTTTGCAAGTAGCAAAGAAAATCCCTATCTTGCCTCTGGTTGAGTAAAATCTATCATTTAAACAAAGCATATTGAGTTAAACCTAAAGACCATGTCATCCTTTGCTTCTTTCTCTTCTGTGTATATGCAGTAAATTCTTGATCACTTTGAAACATTTTCCTGTATTAAAGGCTTTTATAAAGGCACAGTTGATACAATGCATTCATTTTTTTGATGATTTTCTTCAATGATTTTTGTGACCTTGGGGTGCAGAACAAACTAAACTGCTGAGACTAATTTACAATGATTTTCCGTCAGTTATGACATGTTAAAGTTCTATTCCAAAATCTATCTATTTTGTATGGTAATCCTTCCTGAACTACATGGAATCTCTGACCCTCATTCAAAAATAATTTAACATAGAATAGACTCATAATAGTCCAGAATTTGTCTTCACAGTATAAAACTGAAAGCAACTTTGGGAGTCTACACATGCAGAATGAAATGTAGAAGCTTGGCTGTGATACCTTTCTCTTCCATAGGGCGTGCTATTGCTGCCTTTGCAAAGGCAACCAACCGCAGAATTGGAGATTTGAAGTCAACTTCAACTTTTAATGCATTATTCATAAAGTAAATCACAATAAAGTAATTAAAAACTCTTAATAAGATGCAACTGAGTTTCTAATCACATTTTAATTCATAGTTTCTGTTGAACAATCTTCCTGGCTTTAAAAATAATTTTATTTTAATGGATTTTTCTCCATTGCAAGAGAAAGAAATCCAAAATTGATTAAGATAGTAAAAAATGTGCTTTGTAAATGATTGCAAACATTTCAGTTAGAGGAAAATCTGTTAGAAGAAGAAATAAGTGGTAGGGGTTGAGGGAGAAGGGCGTTCACCTGGGTGGTCAGATCATCCAAGGACATTCTCACATTCATAGAGTTTCACAGCACAGAAACAGGATCTTCAGTCCACCATGTCCATGCTAATCATTTTGCCCATCAATGTTAATCCTACTTATTATGTAAGCAATTCTCAACAAGGAGAAGTGTCAGAGATGCGTCTAGTTCAGTAAAATGGTCACAGACACCTCATTCTCCCTTGCTGGAAAACAATGAGCATGCAGCTTCACCAGCTTTGCAAGCTTCTTAGTGTTGAGAGCAGTGCACTTTAACTCAGAGCTGCACTGCAACTGAAGTGGTTCCATTCCCTTAATATCTATCAGGTGTGTAATCACGCACAGTGGATCATACTGATAAATGCCCATCATCATGATAGCAGCTATTTTGTAGCAGCTCACTTTGCCACCAATATATAGACCTCCATAACAAACAAAAGGGCTCTGAGTGACAATGCCTTGCCCTTGACCACACAGCTCTGAATTTCAATGCATTTCCTGTAAAAATATCAGTATGCCTACTCTCAGAGCCACACTTTTATGTGCAGTCTGATTTAGCAGAACATTAGTATTCTCAAGTAAAATCTAAAAGGCTCTGAAAGAGATCTGCAAAACACAGCAGAATGTTTTGCAAAATATGCCTTGGACTGGTGTCTCATCTCATTATCATGACAGTTCAGACCTGAACATCCACTGAGCACTGTCAGCTACAAAGCTGGTGAAGGAGGAGGAAAGGAAGGAGGAGGAAACATCAACAAGGACAAAAGAAAAATGCTGCATTTGCTGGGAATCTGAAGTAAAATAGATAATGCTGGAAATGCTCATCAGGTCAGACAGAATCCATGGATCGATGATGACATTTGCAGTCCTGAGTAAAAGTTATTTACCTCAAGTTTTAACACAGTTTCTCTCTCCAGGAACACTGACTGATTTGTGGAGTATCTCAAGCATTTTCTGTTCCATTTATAAAGAAAGAAAAGTATTATTTTTACTAACAATTTAACTCTGCTACCATTGAGTAGAATCCTAATTCTTTATTCACCAAGAGATCTTGTTACATTCCATTGTTGCCAACTGTCATAGAGCCTATCCAATCAACAATACAAAAATAAAAACCACCACAAAATAAGCATTTCAAATGAAAACAACTTTCAAATGCTACTACAAACATAAATGTGAACCAATCATCCTTGTGCAACCCATGTGCTTGTTTTCCTTGTGTTTTTGCTTGTTCTAATGCTCCTATGCAGTGGTATTCCACTAGCAGCTGCACATGTGATAGAAGACCGCTGACTAGCCATGGAGGATATTGGAGATGCCTTTACAGACACACTCAAGCAGCCTTAATAAACTAGAAACCCGACTGTCCCATTGCTGCAAGAGTGGCAGCAGACTGGGGTAGCTGACTGACAGGCAAAGGAAAGGGCAATTCTGGCATCTCAGTGCTGGGATCACAATTGCTGTCATCCTGAGAGGCAGTTGATTTTGGCTTTATTAAACCACTGGCACATTCTCGGAATCTGTTGGAGCACAGATTGCCAAACTGGACTACTGCAACTTTATGTAAGCCCATCTGAATACTAGCATCATAAGCCATGGCAGCAGCTACATAAGCTTCACTGCAGCTTCCTTGCAATCAGACCCTACATCATCCTTGGATCTACAAGAATGCAAATGGAGTTGCTCACCGGTGCTATTGCTGGAAAGAATGGTCTCCTAGATCACACAAATACCTTTACCAGGATGCTGCTCGACTCTTTTGTGCCCTTTTACAGCTTTATAGGTTTTCTGGCAACCTTGCCAATGCACAGAGCATCTCACTGTGCATCCCATCATTCTTCTGCTGTGGGCTTCCCACTTGAAGGTCTTATCTGAATGCTCTGTAGTCGAACTTGTCCATGACCTTGACCTCCAGGGAAATAGTACCAGGGCTACCCTTTCCCTCTGCGCACCTCTGGACTTAACTCTATATTACGTATGCAAGTGTGTTAAATCATCACCACTCTCTTCTAATGTATTCACCATTACCTTCTGAAGTGCAAAACTTTTTCCGAAGTGAAAGTGAAAAAGGCATGCAGTCAGGTGTGTGGTGAGGGGAGTGTGGGAAAGTGCGAGGTAAATGCCCACACAGTCTGCAGCTGGAGGAGGTTAAAGGTGGAGGGGGAACTGAGATGACAAGAGCATTCCGTTTGAGGATGCCAGATTTCAGTCCGACCGCTGGCCTTGGCTTTGGTTACATCCACATCAGTTATGGAGAACAGCAGCTCTGAAGAGAGGGTAAAATAATTTTGGTTCACCGTCAGTTAGCTGAGGCTGATAGTGACTATGCACCACTCTTTCTTGAAGGAGGGAGGGAGGGAACTATGTTTGTGAGTACATCAACTTTGTTTGGCTGAATAGTGTGTGCTAGCTGGGAAATTTAGTGTGAGACTGTCAGCAAAGATAAATATGTAAAGGTCGAGTGAAGCATATGTTTGGTATGAGTCCTGACTGATCGTGATTGTTGATTGGTAAGAAATGGGGATGCAGTGAGCTGATTAGCTGATTGATGTGTGAGTTAAGCGGTATAATTGGTGGGATGTGTTATTTGAATTACCATTCGCTAATCTTTTCCAAGAATAATTCATCAAAGATTTTGTGGCACTGCTTCCAAATCCTCAGTGCTTGGCTCTGTGCATTCCTCTCCAAACTATCCCATTGCTGTTGCAGTCTGTCTGGAGGGCTTCCTTCATGAAGAACATCTCACTTCATTGCCACATCCTGCACCAGGGATTTTGCTTCAATACTGGAAAAGAAGAGACCGCTTCCTCCTTACTTATGATCAAACCATATTTGGCACTATGGTCACTTTCTCTGGATCTTAAACCCACAATGCAAGTCCCATTGAATAGGTTCCAGTTGATTTTAAGTAGCGTCAGCTTGAGATAAATTGGTGCTTGCTATGTAGGAAATTGGGACCCTCTATTAAGTTAGTGGTTGTTGCTGGCTGGATGATATAATAATGACGAGGTAGCTTGAAGCTTACGTACTTTCTGCATCAGTATGAAAAGATACCAGCTGATTGCACATTATCATCTCTGTGTTCATTTTCCACCACGATCTAATTTATTCCCCTATATTTCTGCTTCAGGAAAAACACCTGAAAATTGTTAGGCTGCAGTATCACCAGGAGCATATCAGGTCACATGTCCATTGACAGTAAAGGAAAATTGCACAGTGGGTGCTTCATGTAACAACTATCATTACTCATCTGTCCATCAGTTCCAAATTTCAATCTGTAGGCAACCAAGCAACCTGTTTTTACTATCCTCAAATGTGGTTAAGTAGATTGTTCACACACGGAAGGAAATACAGAAGTGCCTCTCATGAACAACATAGTACCTTTATTTTAAAGTACACCAGATATTACAGTCTTATCATAAGCTGCTTTGTAAAATGATCTAAAATAGATGTTATGAAATGATCTTATTTCTCAAGCATTGTGACATATTTGTAAAACAAATATACAACTGTTTTTGTACATCTGTAAAACTTTGTGCTGTCTTTAGTGTTATCTATTATGAAATAAGGTTATTCATAGAATTCTACTTGGCCCATCTGTGCAGATTCAATGGGAGAAATGGTCCCTTTCTGACCTGTATTATTACATAACATAAAATCTTGATACTACTTATACCATCTCAAAGCACTTTACAAACAATTACTTCTGTTTGAGTCTGGTTAGTAGTGAATACTATGTAGGAAGAAATTGTGTGGTTTCATTGTGTCAAGAAGTATAGGTTTGTACTGCTACTCATTGAGTGAAACGATAATGAACTTCCATAGAAATAACAGACACAAGATGAAGCAGGAAAGACCTGAAAATGCAAAACAAAATATAGCTGTAAAGGTTATTGATAAGATGCTCTTTAAAGCAGGGAAACATTTCTGGGCTTCTTGCTCCACATCCAACAGCTCCAGCCTTTAAATTGTTCAGAATTGTTGCAGATTTGCAGCACATAACAATGTTCACGTAATCATTATATAAAATAATATGTAATTATTGTGTGAAAACTCAGATAAATATAACTTATGCAAAAAACTAAAATACAGTGTTTCACCACTTCTGCAAATATTTCAGAAGCACTGTTGCATCTTGTTTCATGGATGTCAAGTCCAGACTAAGATGCTGCTCTGACTGCACAATGGAGCAGCGTGTGATCCCTTTATACTGCAGCGTGAAGTCTGGTTCGATGCATATGTACAGTGCCCTTGCATGTGGTTCCCACTCTTCCATAGAAGATAGAGGGAAAGGATAGTCCAGGTACTATTTCTCTGGAGGTCAATGTCATGGCATCTTTCAATTTCCCTTCTGCAGTAGTACGAAAAGGCACCAAGTAATGCTACTGAAGAGGTTCTACCATCATTGCATCTTATCATTTAAACTCATTTAAAATCTAACAATGAAAATCTTGCTTTCATATATCTGATAGAAAATTTATAGGTTTTGTGAGAAAGAAAGATTTGCATTTGTATAGCAAATTTTACTGAAAGTACTTTACAGATTATTAAGTATTTTTGAAGTTGTAGAGTATTACAGCACAGAAACAGGCCCTTCAGCCCATTTATTCCCTGCTGACCTGATCTTCTACCTAGTCCCATCTACCTGCCCTCAGACCATATCCCTCCAAACCCATCCCATCCATGTACCTATCCAAAGTGTTACAATTGAACCCACATCTACCACTTCCACTGGCAGTTCATTACACACCAGCACTGCCCACTGAGTGAAGAAGTTTGCCCTCAGATTCCCCTTAAATACTTCATCTTTCACCCTAAACCTATGACCTCTGGTACCAGTCTCACTCAATCTTAGGGGAAATGCCTGCATGCATTCACCCTATCTATACCCCTCATAATTTTGTATACCTCCATGAGATCTCCCCTCATTTTCCTGTGCTCCAGAGAATAAAGTCCTAACCTATTCAACCTTTCCCTATAACTCAGGTCCTTAAGTTCAGCCAACATCCTTGTAAATTTTATCTGCACCCTTTCAAGTTTATTGATATCTTTCCTGTAGGTAGGTGACCAGAGCTGGGCACAATACTCTAAATTCAGCCTCACAAATGTCTTGTACAACTTCAACGTAACATCCCAGCTCCTGTATCCAGTGCCCTGATTAATGAACGGCAAAGTGCCAAAAGCTCTCTTTATGACCCTATCTACCTGTGACACCACTTTCAAGGAACTGTGGACCTGTATTCCCAGGTCCCTTTGTTCTACCGCACACCTCAGAGCCCTACCGTTCACTGTACAAATCCTACCATGGTTTGTCCTCCCAAAATGCAACACCTCACACTTGTCTGCATTAAATTCCATCAACCATTTTCCAGTCATCCAGTGGTCAAGATCACACCACAAGCTTTGATAGCTTTCCTCACTGACCACTATACCCCCAATCTTGGTGTCATCAGCAAATTTGGTGATCCAGTTTACCACATTATCGTCTAAATCATTAATATGGATGATAAACAACAAAGGACCCAACACCTATCCCTATGGCACACCACTAGTCACAGGCCTCCAGTCAGAGAGACAACCATCTACGACCACTCTCTGGCTTCTCCCGCTAAGCCAATGTTGAAACCAATTGGCTACTTCATCCTGAATGCCAAGCGACTTAATCTTCTGGACAAGCTTCCCATGCGGGACTTTGTCAAAGGCCTTACTAAAGTCCGTGCAGACAATGTCCGCCACCTTTTCCTCATTAATTTTCTTGATAACCTCCTCGAAAAACTATAAGATTGGTTAGATCTGACCTACCACGCACAAAGCCATGTTGACTATCCCTAATCAGGCCCTGTCTATCCAAATACTTATATATCCTGTCCCTCAGAATACCTTCCAATAAT
>JARFYF010000058.1:18633856-18648250 GCA_030265395.1 Rhina ancylostomus | reverse complement strand
CTTAAAAAAAATCATTAACCTCTATTTTAATTACTTCTAATGAGCTTGCCTCCACAAATCTTTGGGATAGAGAATTCTAGAGATTCATTACCCTCTTATGCACCTTGATTTTAAATGGCTATCCCCCTATCTTGAAATATGAGTAGCAGATAGGAGGGCATTAATACCTTGAAATCTCTGGTGAAGTCATTTTTTGTGGCAGCATAGCCATTTCGTTGGAGGTGACTCAGAGGTGATGACCTGTTCAGTAACATTTTCCCACTGGCGGCTGAGAGGGCAGACAATTTCCTCTCATATCCACGTTGCCTCTTATCCTTCCCAGTGATGACCGTCAACTCAATCTCAACCTTTGCTGCACCAGAGCCTCCAAGGCAGCATCAATGAAACTCGGTACCTCCCAGTGTCTGCTGCAGGCAATGCTGAGTTGAGAAGTGTTTCCTGAATTTTACACCACCCTTCTGTGAAACGAAGGATGCATTTGAATAGTGCCATAGATGTTTAGAACCAGTTTCCCAGACTGACTGCGAGGATGGAATAGTGAAAGAATAATAGCTGTTAAAATGAATCATGATAATGAGCAGACAGCATGAATGTCTGGAATCATGGTTACAAGTACATGGAGTGTAGACGTAAGTCTTCATGCATCCATTTTTGAGTGCATTCAAATTTTCTGGGCCATGGAATATTAAAAAAAAACTTAAAATACTTGTACAAATTGAATCCAAATGAAAGTGCATTTGCAGCTATCCATGGACAAAATTAAATATGTCACTGTGGACATACTGCAAATGCCTGTGTCAACTCCAACTGCCAATTTCAGAGAGAGATGAACTGTAAACTGTCAAACTTAATATAGCAACAGTAGTTTGGCAGAAGGAATTTTACATAGCTTTAAAAAATATTAAGTTTATATGCAAAATCTTTTGGGAACCAGCAGCCAATAATGGTGCAGAATCAAGTTAATGCAGTGCATTTTGAAGTCTCTGGATATCATGATGAATCTATTATTAGAATTGATGGAACTGTTTTATGTTGTATTTTGTTAAGCAGGTACATGAGTCAATTTATGAAGCTTGAAACGTTAACACTAAACAGTCCTGCTCAATGATTAAGACAAAACACGGTTAAGTCACGAGATACTGTGTTTGGTTTTGGCTAGACCATTAAAGAACCTTCACAGAAAGCATGCAGTGTAGATTTACCAGGACTGCACTGGAGAGTGGAAAACATAGTCATAAGGAGAAGTGGAAGATCATTTCCATTCAAACTGCAAAGGCCAAAAGAGATATGATAAAGTTTTTTTTGTGAACTACATAAGCTTTGTTAGAGATAGAGAACAATCATTTCCATAGGTTGAAATGTTATGAAATTTGAATTATTAAAATCATAGAATAGAAACATTGATATTTTATGGCACATAAGTAGGCCATTCAAGCTTCCAAGAGAATAAACCGCTTAATCCCTTCCCTAGAACTTCCACTATAAACATTGCAAATTATTATCCCTCAAGTTCCAGTTTGAAAGCCCACCAGTTCCACTTTGAAAGCCCAGATTGATTCTCTTTCCACAACTCTACAGGCAGTTTGTTCCAGTTAATAACTACTCTCTGCATTAAAAAGAATCCCTTTTCCTTACATCAGATTTGTATCTTTTGGCCAAAATTTTAAGTCTGCGCCCTTCAATTACAAAAACAATTAGTAGAACTACCTTAGAACTGGGATGTTTTAACACAAAGGATGATTTACTGCAGGAAGTAGTCCAAGGAGAAACCAATATTTCTTTCAAGAAAAAAAGGTAAATATTTGAGACTAAATATTAGAGGTAGATGGCAGAGCAGTGGGATTAGATTTGGATTCTTCCATCAAGAATCAGTAAAGACATGGTTGAACAAGTGACTCTTTCCACATCATAAACATCTGTAGTTTTGTAATAGATTCAGTTATGTAGCACTTGCAAAAAGTCACAACCATTTTGATTCACAAAAGTAACGTGAGCACTAATTACATTTTTTTAGTATCTAAATTTTGCAACCTTTATTTGACTTTCTTTTTTATTAGCCATATAATGGGCTGCATATCAATGAGTAAAATTTTAATAAAATTAACAGAAATATCTTCAAAAAAAGGTCAGAGATAAGAAATTTGTGTTTAACTTATATGATAGGTACTAATTAAAAATCAAATTTAAAATCTGACTTGATTAGCTATAAGGAAAAGTGAAAATTGGAAGAAAGAGAAAGCTGTGGAAAAATAAAAACTAGAGATTCAGTCAACACAAGAAATATTTGAACAAAAGTGAAGAAAAGGCAAAAACTGCATTTGCCATTATTAAGTTCATTTCACTAGAACAAATCTGAAAAATCATGATGGTAAAAAACTTGCTTGTTTTTCAACAAAGTTAACACAATGAATGTTTGTGGTAGGCTGGAGGTGTAGCACTGAACTAAGAAACATTGTGACTTTAAATCCAGTCATGGAAATTCATATGTCTGGGAGTGGGTAGGCTCATGCCAGACAAAATGACTGTGAAAACCATTGGATTGTCATCTCCACTATCCAACTGGTTCATCAATGATATTCCTTAGAAGAAGCCTGGCAACCCGACCTGGCCTAACCTTCATGTGACTCAAGTCCCACACATGCTGTTGACTCATAACTTCAATAATGTCTGCCAAGAATAGAAATGGTTCTCTGGGTATAACAAGGAAAGCCTGAATTCTCTTTGCCTAGGCTTCTCTTCTACCACCCTGACATAAATCTCCTGACCCCCCCCATTCGAAACACTGACTTGTTATGCAAACCAAGAGATCAACCCCAGCTCAAAGCTCAGTTTGAAAGAGAGTGCCAAAGCTGTAAAAAAAAATCTACTGAAATGTCCGGCTGGCTAAGTGCTAAAACCAGCAGGTTTTAAGCAGATCTAAATGATCTCATAATCAGCTGATCAGAGTGAAGTTCCTTAGACATAACACATCCAGTCAAGAATGGAAATTACAGCTCATCTGATAATGAAGCCCATCATAGATACCAACCTATCACACAATTTGGATTATAGTCAGATTTCTGGACTGGCAATGTAACAGGGCACAAATGACTGCTTTGGTCAGGAACTTTCTCCTGTAAATATCAGTTGTCTTCAAGGCACAAAGCATATTGGAAAACATGTCACCAAGGACCAAAGCTGGATCTGGGGTTAGACATGGAAAGACAGGACAGGAGCCTATAGGTCTGTCCCTCTGCTGATGTTGGAGTTTGATGGGAGTCAAAATCCACTGGTGCCCATTGTGGACTGAGGATTAGTTGGAGGAGGTTCAGGGCCAAGAACTGAGAGTGGCAATCAGGTAAGTGGCAGGGGTTGGTTCTGGAGATGATGGCCTCCAGGACTTGTAGGGTTGGAAGGGTCTGAGGAGAACTGGGGAATTGTTGACACATCAGGAGAATCAGAATGAGCTTGGTGGGGGTACATAGATGTCTTCATGTATGTTCTTCAAAACATACATCTTGACTTGGAAATGCATCGTTATTTTCTACACCAGTGCTGATGAGACTCCTGGAATTCCCTATAAAACACATTTTTGAGAAAAACATCACCAAAAGGGTTTCATTAGTTCAAGGCATGTCACTGTTAATATCTTCACCAAGCAACTAGTGATAAATATAGCTGACTAGTAAGACCTTTTAAATCAGGAATCTATGGCAAAGGACAATTTTACACATCAGTATCAGTGCACTCTGCTGTATTTTTTTAACAAATGTTAATGTTCTGAATTGGAGCACTATATTTTTGCCCCCTAACTCAAGCCCATTGAAATCAATTCCAGAAACTCCAGATTCAATGCACCATATAGCTCCTGCAATGCAGTCCCACTTAATGACCTTAGCTTCACTTTCACAAATGTACCTTCTCCTGTGCCAGTCATCCATTTCTATTTTTTATCAGCACCACCTAAATAGTCATTTAGTCAAAGAAAGCAATTAAATACCAGTTATAGTTTTATGTTATCAACCCAAATCCATTTGGAAATTAGTTGAATTTTGTGGAAAATAATTTCCTGCAGCACAGTTGCAACCACCATCTACAAAGGATTTTGATTCCATCGGAGTGAAGTGCATTCAAACCAGGGTCCCGGAGGCCAGGTAACAGTATTCCCACTGTGCCAATTTGTCAGCTGCCATGTTACTAATTTAATTAGGATAATTAATGTTAAAAGATTTTCTGACAATTTGAATTATCCATATTTATTCTTAGAAGTTCTGAATTTTGTGTTGCTACCTTATGTTACAAATAACAGTTTACAATGTGAAGGAAGGTTTTAAGCTTTCATACATCTGTTAACATTTTAAATCATAGAGATGGAAAATTCTCCATGAAAATGCAAAGGCTTGACCAGAGATCACAAAAAGAATCTGGAGTTCTATAATAAAGTCTGTAGAACAGTTTAACTGTCATGAAATGATACTTCTATTTAAAATGGAAAGGGAAAAAAAACAAGTGTCGATTTAATATCATTAAGCCCATAACTGCTGTATTTTAATCACTTGTGTTCATGCCTTGAACCCACAGGTCCTAGCCTCTGAAATTCCTTACCCAAGCCTCCCTGCCTCTCCATTTCTGTCTCCTCCTTTCAGTCATTCTTGAAAACATATGTCATTTTGTCTAATATTTCCTTGTGCAGCTTGATGTCAAATCTTGTTTGTTAAAGAATTGGAATTAATAACTTTAAAATGCCATATAAATGCAAAATATGTTGTTTGGTATCTAAATAACATAAATTAACAGCATTTGTGTTTATTAAAACAAAGAAAAAACTTAAAACAGGAAAATAAGTCTTGTAATTGACCCAAATTTAAGAGTTATCTTCAAAAGTAGTCTAACCTGGAGTTTTATGACAAACTGTGTTCACCTTTTGCCAATGGTTTGAAAGAGAAGCACTGGTGAGGAGCTCCCTGGAGGTCAGCATGTTCATTACTTTCAGCTTAAAGGTATGGAACTTGTGGGAGGTGAGGTACCAGCATCTCTGACCTCTTGTCGATCCTCTTCTCACCACTGATTCCAGGAATGGCACTGGATTGTCCTGAGTGAGACGGCAGAACCCTTTTTATCTGGTTCCCTAACTCTGTACCAGCTGTAGCACAGATCCATTCATTTGAATGGGGCCACCAAGCTGGATAAAAGAGTGGATAGTTAGCTTTATTCTATTTTAGTTCATATTAATACGGTTAATTAATTCACATTGAATAAAATAAAGTATAATTTCTTTTAATTTTGCAAATATATTCCACATCTTTTAATTGTTTCTAATCATTGGAGACATTTAGAAACAGTTGACAAAGGTCTATGACAGCAAAATGGAGCTTGGGACCTAATCCCTATTATGAACTACTCTGAGATGGCTATGGCAACAGGGCTTCAAGGTCATAGTTGTGAAAGGAATACCATGGGGGTGAATCTTGTAACGTGGGCTAAACATGGCCATGTCCTTTACACTGACATCTTGAATGAGATTCAAAAATTTTCTGGCGTTAGAAGGAGTGAACGGAAAGAAGACCAAAGGAATCCTTTCATCTTATTTGCATATAATTACAATATGAATGAAGAAAATTGAAATTACAGAGCACTGTTCACAACCTCCAGATGTCCCTAAGTGTTTTGCAGCCAATTAATTGCCTTGCAGCTATAATTGTTGTTGTAACATAGGAAATCACAGCAGCAACTTGCACAGAGCAAGGTCCAACAAACAATGATGAGCTACTGAACAGAAATCTTTATTAGTGATAATGAAAGATAAGTACTGGCCAGAATATCAGGAGAATGTTTATATTCTATTTAAAATTGTGCTGTAGGATCTCTACAGCCAAAGACAGGACAGATGGGACTTTGATTTAAAATCTCATCTGGCAAGCAGCACTCTTTCACTATTGCACTGATCTCTCAGCCTGCATTATAAGCTTGGCTCTGAAACGGGTTATTTGCTCACTCACAGCTGAAATGCTAGCACTGAGCCAAGGCTGACACCTAAGATATACTGTGGTGCCACTTCAGGATCAACACAAATAAAATAGAAAGTGTACTTAATCACCAAGACCATGCACTGCCAAGAGCAAGTTGCCTATGAGCTGTGCCTTCATTAAAAATAGGATTTAGACCACGTACTGTTTAAAGGGCAGCGGTATCCTTTGTACAAGTCTTTGTGTGGTGATCAGATTGAATCTGCAATTGTGCCCAGGTTTGCTAAGTATACTAATTGAAATAAATTTACTTTTTACAACAAGCTCTACAATTTAATGTAATTGTATAAAATAGTCTTTGATTACATTGTGAAAAGTAGACATACTTGAATATTTGTATATAATAAAAAGCAAACTAATGCACCATGTAAGGAAACATGTAGTGATAACAAGAGACATGTAAACTAAGTACAATAATGTAACCTGTAAAATGTCACATTTTACAGGCTGTACCATGGACCAAAAGATATGTTGCAGTAAAGGATCCAGATACCAGTTATGCTTAAAGGTTCTCCAATGCCAGATAGTTGTACTAAAAGGGTTTTAGAACAAGAATGTGAGAGGCAGAAAACATGCAATGATTGTGATATAGTTTTGAGATTAGTTAATCCTTAATTCTGGACAAATCCAGAAAAGATCTGATTTTCAGCTAACCAAAAAGAGTAACCAATACTGTAAAATTAATGCTAAACTGCTAAAACAAACATTAATGCAAAAATTAACCAGTAATCTTCCAAGCCCATGCATAGATCTGCAATTCACAGACTGAGAGCTGCCAACAGTTACTGCCTTAAGGTACACATAAAGAACAGTCTTTTCAACAAGCTACCAAACTCTTAGTGACTCTACTTTTCACCAATGGACTCCATGGGCTGTAGTTGTAGAACTCTACCTCAGTAAGTGAACTCGTCAAAGAAAGTTTTTTGAAGACATAGGTGGGTCAGTGGTGAGGATTGAGATGGTGGGGGAGGTTGTGGCAAAGAATGGGGGTTGGTAGTGTTAGTGGAAGAAGGGCAGTGGTGGTGGGAATTTTTTAAATAACAAAATATAAAAACATGAACTGCAGACTGTTCAACCATGCAAGTCATCTTTCACTGAATTCACTTCTGGCAGCCTCCAGTGGCAAGAAGAATAAACAAACTCAGGACTGAACAACACAGGGCTTCCATTACTAAGCCAATGTTCTAAAATTATGGGATAGCTTGAGGGCTTTTTGTCTATCATGGGATTCAACTGTTAATGATAAATCACTCCAGATTTATGTTCATGGTTTATAGTATTATCTAAATCTCTTGAATGAGATTACTACATTTTAATCATTCCCAGCCATCCATTATTACAATGTGCAGTTTCTAACAATACAGGAGGACAACCATTACAGTGATTACATTATCAGGTTATTTATATAAATGGCACTAACCTCATCTAATCAAGTTTATTTAAACTACACATCATAGAACACTTGGGAGAATCTTGGCTTGTGCATAGGTGACTGTTCACACTCTAATTGCATCCTAATTTTCTTTTCTTATTTTGATATATAATTACACAATTAAACTTTGCTGTAATGGTTTTCTGTGTTTTCTTTGTAAGTGGTACTGCTGAACCCTTATTCCTTTCTGGGATAATGCTGTAACATATTTACAGTAATGAATTTTGGTGGTACTCCCATTAGTGGCACACTTTCATTTGAGTGCAACATGGATGAATGATCATGACGAGAAATGTCAGGCAATGAGGCATCAGTCTTGGCACTTGAATAGCACTCTCAGGTCTCAATTAGAAATTTGGTAGTTCAAGTTCCACTTTGGAACTTAGAAAAAATGTTCTAGAGTGAGGGAGTTCTCCTCTGTCACAGTGCCTTCTCTCAGGTGAGTCAAACCAAAGATACATCTATCTACTCAGATGTTATCAGCAGATACAAATTGTTCAAAGCAAATAATTGAAAAAGAGCAGGAGTTTTCTCCCTAGTATCTGAGATGATATGTTTCTCAACCAACCACATTTAATAAACAACCCCATTATTTGATTGTTGTTAATGGAAACTTGATAGAAGCCATGTTGCTTGAATTGCAGTAATGTCTACAATTTGAGAGTTTGAGGGCGGCACGGTAGCATAGCAGTTAGTGCAATGCTATTACAGCGCCAGTGATCACTGTTTGATTCCCATTGCTGTCTGTAAGGAGTTTGTATGTTCTCCCATGTCTGTGTGGGTTTCCTCCGGAAGCTCCGGTTTCCTCCCACATTCTAAAGACATACAGGTAGGTTAATTTGGGGTTTAAAATGGATGGTGCAGATTCATTGGGCTGGAAGGGCCTGTTACCACGCTGTATATAAAATTTAATTTAAAAATTTAATTTAAAAAAATGACATTGAATGTTATCAGCTTTTGGTTATTCTGAGATTATGGAAACAAATATATCATCCAGCCATTATCTAAGGTGACCATAAGTATGTTATCTAAATTTTCATTAAACTTCTGAATGCTGTGAAAGTGCACTAAAAACAGATTTAAGATAGGCATCCAAATAAAAAGTATAATTTGAAAGAATAAAATAATCCCTCACAGAATGGTGAAACATCTGATGAATTGTTAAACTGAACTCTTACCCTCATCATGGTTGCGTCAAGCTCCATTTGTGAAAAATAACCAGATAGAGAGGTATGCAAATAGTTTTAAACTTCACACTTTAACTTCTGCTGAATTTAACAGGTCCCTACAATTTCCATGCTTGATCCTATTTTGCGGCAGCTTGTTCCATGTTTTTTTTTGTGTGGTTTTCATGTATCAACTGCATTTTCTGGTAAACTAATTTTAAACAGGCTCTTCAGAGAAGGAAATATGCACCCCTCTCTCCCACCCCCTTACCTAATCTCACCTTTATATGATTCCAGTCCCACCAATGTGGCTGATGCTTAACTGCCCACTGAAATGCTGAGCAACTTGCTCAGCTCAAGGGACAATTATGGACACCCTTCCCAGTGAAGTCCACACCCTTGAATAAATAAGCTTAAAGATACTTTTTTTTCCCTGGGGAGGGTAGGTTTTCATTTCACTTTGCAAAGAATCTTAAGAGCGGAGCATAACATACCATGACCTCTCTTGTTCCTTTATCACAAATATTTTTTTCAGAAGTATGGAAACAACTTCTTGGTTATACACAGCACTTTAACTGCAGAAAATGTCCCTATTTGGTCCTCTCAAAGAGGAAAATTAACAGAAGAGGCCTATAGGATTATCCAGCAACAAGGCTAAGTGAAGCAGTTGAGTATAAGAAAACAAAACTCTGGCAAACTGAGACAGAGCTAAGCTGATTACTGGTGTTGCTTATAAAGGATTTTGAATTCCCCATTGCTTTAAATAAAAAAATATAATTAATCATTGTATTACATAAATATTTGAGCTTCATGAGAACAGATACATATAAACATACTGTTATTCTAACAAGAAAAGCTAATTTATTGCAAACAATATGTTATTGAAGATCTATTAGGGCACAATAGACTGTTACCAGTTAGAAGAATTGAGATACATTGTATAAGAAAAAACAAGGTGTAATTTGATCAAAATAATATTTGGGGAAATTATATTATTTGTCTCAAATGACTAAAGCATAATTCATACATAAAACAGTTAATCTATTGATTCTTACGCAGGGATTAATATGAGACATAATCTAATTTGGTCAGTCATGCTGCACTAATATAAAATATTAATGTTAAAAAAATCTGTCTACCATAATTGGAATAACACAAGTATTGCACTGGTGTTTAAATAACCAGTGTTATGAAAGGCTCATTTTGCATTGCCATTGAAAATAAATCTGCCAATACTTCCTTTATAAGCTAAATGATTCCTTCCTTGCCTTTTTCATTGACCTGAGAAATGGCTGCTGCCAGTGTCTTCAATATAACGCCTTTTAAAGTTACAATAATCCTCCTCTGCTTGAGCTTTGCTCTGTGTTTCTCCTCTTAGATGGCCAAAGACAGAAGTAAAATCTCCTTTAAGTATAATTATTTTAAGATGTAGCCACAATATATGTACATGAGGAAGCTCTGATCGATATTTGGTGTTTGTATTTAATATTTTTTCTCTATAAAATGAGTCACCTGTCAGCTCAGTTTGAATGAGTAGACCACATCCTCCACTCACGTTACAAGAAGACAGGATACAACAGGGAAGATGATTTCCTTCTGCTGCATCTTCACTTTTCCCCCGAGAGAAAGAGGAAAGCTGAGTAAAGGTGGGAAGTTGTGGGTGGGGTTACTTGCAGAATCTTGTACATCCAAGGTCTATGTAATATAATAATAATCCAGGCTGAAGGCTGCTTCAGTATATCAAGGATAGTTCTATCACTTTTTACAACACAGATTTTCAATTTTAAAGTCCTGTAGGATGAGCAGGTGCTGAGCATTTTCAGCAAATTTACATCAAGCATCAAGCAGTCCAGCTGGCTGTCTGTGACATAGTTCCTCACAATTCCCTTTCCTAGGGCCATCAGGAGCAGAAATATGGCTTCTCAATTCTAAGTGGTAATGCTTCCCACAGACAGTGTTCTTTCCCATTCAAACCAATTACTCCAAACTGATCTCCACAACTACAAATCTATTGGCCCCGTTTGCAGTCATATTCCTCCCAACCATCACCACTGTTCTGCAGCACAGCACTCATTTGACATCTGCTGCTTGCTGACATTATGCAAGTCAAGCTCCAAACCTGCAGATGGTTTGGGTCTCTTAAGGTTGACTTCGGTCCGGATGCATGGTTTCACCAATATCATGTGGCTATTCCAAGAAAATAGAAACTTCCCAATTTTTCCACAGATTCCATGAGTGTCCTTAACTAACCTCGTGTGACTATGGTTTTAAACCAACTGTAATTGCTTTAGAACTTTTTTTACTAGATAGGAACAATGTGGTACTGGCCAGGGAAGGGAATGTTGCTTTTAAAAAAACAACTAAGTTAATTTTGCCTAGCATCATTAAACTGGTCACATTTGGCTGGAGATTTCAGGCTAGTATTAGCAGCAATCTTCAATGTAGCGTTGCAGTACCTCACTTTATTTGACGTGATATAATTGAACCACATAGATACTGAAAATAACTGCAACTTTAAGATATTTTTGGCCATTAAACTCCCTTGTCCAAGATGAGTATTTTATTCAAGTGTGTTCTTTAAATCAGACTCTCAATAGAATTTTACTGTTTACTAGTTTTTCAAAAGTATATCTTTCGAATGAGATCAAGATGGCTTTTTCTGTAATACGTTTTTAGATCTTTAAGTACAATCCACTGAGCAAGAAACCGTCAATCCTATTTTTACTCTCAGAAGTATCAGAGACAACACAGCTAAATTGTTACCAGGATAAGATCCCTGAAGCTTATTTTGACTAAAATTTCAGGCCTGTAATGAGAATGTCATCTGAACTCAATAAGGATGATGTTACTCTGTCAGGCTGATGTGTTAGAATACTCATAGACTGCTCTGACCAATTGTCAAGGCCTTGTGAGGCAAACAATGGTGCCATTTAAAACACTAGAGTTACTGGGGACACCTTCGCAATTGCTACAGGGCCTTTTGATGAGGGGGGCAGGAGGGTAATAGTCCTCATCAGTGAGCAGCCTGATGTAATGTGAGTGACAGAGAGATAAATGTGTGTCCTTCATCACATTCTTCAGTGTGTAACAGAGCAGAAAGACTTAATAGACCTCAGTAGGTGACCTGTCAGTCAGATAGAGCATGCTGGGAGACATAAGTCCTTGTTTCCAAGGCAATTTCAAACATACCATCATTGTTCGATGTACATGTGACACCCATAATGTGAAGGTTGTCCTATATAAACTAATATATGTGAAAACAGAAAGCAAGGGGATAATAATTCATTTACTTCTACATGCTGTCATCTCCATATATAGATCTCGATTTTAAGTTATAGCATTCCCAATATGTGAAAGTATTCATACAACCCAAGTGCCAATCTAGCAAGTCATAAGTTGACGTGGTTATAAATATTTGATGAATATTACGTTTGTAATGAACTTGCAAAACATATTCTAACACAAAATTCTCTTAATGAGTCACAGTGATAGACATCTGATGGATACTTGTGCCCAACTATTCAATGATGAAACTTTGCCAGAAGTCCATTTCCATGTGCCTGCTCACTGTGGCTATACCAACCTTCTGTACATTCAGTTTACCACGTGTAGCCATGTTTACCATGAAGTGTAGCCCGCCCCTTAATGTGTGTATTTACATTAAATTCTGCTAGGAAGTTTGGCTTTCTGTGAAAGTATCAGATTTTTAAAATGTTGTGTTAAATGCCCCCATTTTAAAAGTGTTTCTTGGTGATTGAAGCTCACATGGATATGAACCACCTCAGATCTGTATCAATAGTGGGCACCACACAGTCATACATTGCGACATGAGGTACAGCTCATGTACACCATAGTGGTAAATTGCTCAAATGGTCAGTTGTATCAATTGGCCATGTATCTTACTGCATTCATATTTCTCCATGCACCTTAACACTGAAAATAAAGTTAAAACAACATTGCTTTATTATGATTTTTATTTCTTTTACAAACCAAAAAATGAATGAAAATAGTCAAGGTTCATACATCTCAGTCAATCCTGTCAATATTCCACTAGATAATTCAATGTTTTAACACATCTGGTCCTTCAGCAATACCCACTTAAACAGTTAGCTGTTTTAGTACAGGAAAGCAATACACCAGTGCTAAAGAGAAAAAAAACAGGCCCCATCTTTCAGTGATTTCATGTCTGAGTTCAATGTTATACTGCAGATGAGAAAAATTCAGGAACTACATGGATTACTGATTTGGTGATCACTAGTGTGCATTATATGGACCAAAGATGTTCTTAGTTAACATAATCTACTGTGAATGTTCATTTAACCTCCGTATGCAGATAAGGGAGAAGGAGAAAATAAGTGTGTCCCTTCATCTCTATATGTGTCTGAAACCGTTGGTAAAAACAGTCTTATATAGTTGTCAGTTAAGAACAGGATTGAGTTTGATGTGTACATGGAATTAAACAGAAACAAAAGGTGGCATCTTCCAAGAAACATAGGAATGGATTTAAGGTGGAAGATGTTCATTCTGTGAGTAATTTTAAGATGAGGAAGACTCAGAATTTAAGTCTTTTAAATTTTGAGTCTTCCTCATCTTAGGATTCAGAAATAAGACCACTCAGAAATTCCCTAACATTACTGCTGTTCAAGTAACTTTATGAAAGTAGGCCAATAATTCAATAGTGCAGGAGATACCTTAGATTTGTGCATATGAATGATTACTTTTAAAAATTTACAATAACAAAACTCTCTATGATAATTCTTTTTTTTTTGCAGTGTTATATCTGGTGTACTACTGAGATAGATTTTCCAATCAATTACATCTATTAATGATTAGAAGTACGAGGAGAGATTAGTTATGGTGAATCTCCCTCATTTATTTACCTGGTCAGGTTTTCCAGTGATAGTAAGTATGTTGTTGGTCATTTTCCCACCTGCAGTGTTAAAGGCGTCCCTAATGACATCATTTAGATGACCAAATAATTTCCAGTAGTCGATAATCCCAGTTAAATAAAATAGGTCTCCTGGAATGCTGAAGCTGTTTGTGTAAAAAGGCTTTTAATTGAATTTTTTGAAGCCTCTTGCATTAAATTTTGTCCATATTTTCCCCTTCAGCATTTAAATACTCAGAAAATGTTATATCACATATCTTGTCTATTGCATCTATTGCAAGGCAGTGGTAGTAATATTGGTTAGACTGCAGAACTAGTATCCAGAGGTCTGACCTATTCTTAAATCCTTTATACTACTGTGATGGGGATTAACATGGTGATGTTCATCCCCATCGCAGTAGTATAAAGAATTTAAACTCAAATAATTAAATATGGATGAAATTTAAAAAGAAGCCAGGATTGGCGATGATCCTAAAAGCTAGAAATATCCTCAAAATTGAAAAAGAAGCCAGGATCAAGAAATTACTGGATTGTCATAAAAATACATCTGGTCATTTAATATCCTTCATGGAAGAAAAACTGTCAGCATGATACTGTCTGGCCTGTATGTGACTCCAGATGCACAATAATTAGGTTGACTCTGAAACTGTCCTTTGAAATGGCTTGGCAAGCTGATCAACTTCCATAAGTGTGGAACTTGGGACGGGCAATAAATGCTAGCCTCAACAGTGACATGAATACTCTTTGAATGAATAGATTAAGAGGAAACTTACAATATAACAATGTCACATGATAATCATTGATGGAAGCTATTATTTTGTTTTTCTTCATTCGACCATCTGGAAAGATTCTAAGATTCCCCACTGTAACCTCCAAATATTTCTGAAAATACTTAGAAGCTTT
>JARFYF010000058.1:18610921-18626530 GCA_030265395.1 Rhina ancylostomus | reverse complement strand
GGCACTGTAATAGCGTTATGCTAACCACTACACTACCGTGCCTAAGGACCTCCAAAATGTTTTTCCTCAGCTGTAGTTACAAAAGGCGGACCTACAGGTAGGGTGGGGGGGGGTGGGTGTGGACTATGTTGGGAAATAGTTGCATGTCCTGCCACAGAGCAATGGGGAAGGAGCGCACAACGTTCTGGTCTATGGCCTCCAAATGTGCTGCCCACTTTCTTCAATGGAGTTTGATTTTTCCGCAGCAGGAGGAAATTCCAGCATTTTTGGAGTCAATAATATTCCCTTTAACAGCACAGATACTTTGAATAAGAAGTGAAATTGCACAGTCAGAAGAACCAATAGGTCCCCCATTCATTTTATCCAGAATCTAAGATAAATCATGATAATGTATGAGCTGAATACCAAAATATAATGCAATCTGTGTTCACAGGACAAAACTGCCTCACAACCCCACATCTTCCTGACTGGGCCTCTTTGCAGACTGGGACTGATGTATATGATATATGATTCATGAACTCCCAAGATGAGAAAAATCCATTCTCCCACTGAAGCTCTGCCATCTGGTGTACTAACTGTCCTTGTATAGTAGTTTCTGATATCTCATATTTCATGGAGGAGGCCATTCAGTCCATCAAGCCTATGCCAGCTCTTGGAGCATTCTCATTCACTCCCCATATTTCCCTGAAAGGTATTCTCCCTCACTACTCCCAGTTTTCGTACCACATACCTACACCAGAGGTTGCTTGTAGTAGTTAAATGACCAACGACTAGCACAGCACTGGGACGTGGAAGGAAACCACAGCACCTGGGAGAAACCCATACCACGACAGGGAAGATGGACGAACTCCATAGAGACAGCACTGGAGGTCCGGGTCATTAGAAATGTACGGTAGCAGCTCCACCTGCAGAGCCATTGTCCCTCAGATAGAACTTTGTTGTCAGAGCGCAGTGTCATGCAGCAGGGGCAGGTTGGTAGAGGAACTTTGTCTTGTGGATATTGAGTGTAAGGCCCATGCTTCAGTGAAAACACCAATGATGGTTTGGATCTTGGCCTCTGAGTGTGGGCAAGTGCAAGCACTATCTTCAAACAGCAGCTCAATACTGATTGTAGAAAGTGGTCACTGAGCATCTTCCCATTGTTTCTGAAGATCAGCTTCACTCCAGCGGGAAGCTTGTTGAAGGTGAGGAGCAACATTGTGACAAGAAAAGGTTGGGAATAGTGTCGAGGTGATGACATGGCCTTGTTTATAATAGTCATCACTGAAAATGGATGTTGTGAGCCCATCAGTTTGTACCATGGCTTGCTTGCATCATGGATTGCAAGATGGAGATGAATTTCTGTGGGCAGCTGAATCTAAGGAGGGTCATCTATAGTTCTTCCAGATTGGTGGATCAAAAGCGTTGGTGCGATTGAGAAAGACCATGTTTTGTGGCTGATCCAGCACCATGCATTTTTCTTGAAGATCACACCCACTGTACCTTTGGATGGATGGAATCCAGCTCTTCAAGCAGTGGGAGGAGGCAGCTGAGGGCCACTGGTGATGACGTTCCCTGTTACAGACAGTAGCGAGACCTGTCAGTAACTACCACAGTGGGACTTGACTGTTTTCCTGAAGGTGCTCACAATCACAGCATGTTTGAGGCTAAGAGGAGATTACCAGATGAACTGAAAGGAGAGTACTGGGAAAAGGTTCAAAAATGTGCTCAAAGCCTCCTGAAAGAAGCGCAACTTCCCCACTGACTCTTGGGAATCACTGGCCCGTGACCATTCAAAGTGGAGAAGGAGTATTTGAGAAGTTACCGAGGACCTCAAGATCACGCATCAGGAGCACACTAAGGCCCTGTGTAAGCATTGCACGACCTCATAAACTACCCACCCACCTAACCTGGTGGGCACCTCCTGTCCCATCTGTCGAAGAATCTGTGGTTTCCATATTGACCTCATTAGCCACCTCAGAACCCACAAAGTCAGGGTGAAAGAAAGTCATCCTCATTCCCAAGAGACTGCTTTAGAAGATGAAGAACTAGTTACCCTACCCCTAACGCTGCATGTTAATATTCTCCTTGGCATTTTATTCCTTCATACTGTAATCCCAGGTTCTGTTAAGTTCCAAGTAGTTAAAAATTCCTTCAGCAACAGGGGATATTCTTGCGGAACATACTGATTATTCATTATAGAATCTGGACATTAAAATGATTGATTAAAAAAAATGGATGGGCTCTGTTACTAGGTGGGCAATCCTTAGAGCCTGATTTACACACGTGCACTGAAGCTGAGGATTTCTCTATCTCCTGTATGATAAACATAGGACACTACAGCACAGTACAGGCCCTTTGGCCCACAATGTTGTGCCAACAGTTTATCCTGCCCTAAGATCTATATAACCCTTCCCTCCCAGATAGCCCCCTAATTTTCTGTCATTCATGTGTCTATCTAAGAGTTTCTTAAATGTCCCTAATATATTCGTCCCCCACAACCTCTGCCGGCAGTGCCTTCCACGCATCCACCACTCTCTGCATATAAAACATACCCCTGACATCTTCCTTATACCTTCCTCCAATCACCTTAAAATTATGTCCCCTCATGTTAGCCATTGTCGCCCTGGGAAAAAGTCATCGACTGTCCACTCAATCTACGCCTCTTATCATGTTCTACACCTCTATCATCCTCCTTTACGCCAAAGAGAAAAGCCCTTGCTCGCTCAACCTATCCTCATAAGGCATACTCTCCAATCCAGGCAACATCCTTGTAAATCTCCTCTGCACCCTCTCTAAAGCTTTCACATCCTTCTTATAATGAGGCGACCAGAACTGAACACAATTCTCCAAGTGTGGCCTGACCAGAGTCCTACAGAGCTGCAACATCACCTCGTGAGTCTTGAACTCAATACCCCGACTAATGAAGGCCAACGCTCCATATGTCTCCTTAACATCCTATCGACCTGCTTGGCAACCTTGAGGGATCTAAGGACGTGGACCCTGAGATCTCTCTGTTCCTCCACAATACACAACAGATCAATTTCATCAACAGAGCCCATAAAAAAGTATAAGCAGATTTTTCCTTAACTTACATAGAAACAGAAATCAGTAACTGGCAGCCTGTCTGTCAGTAGTTTTAATTAGATGAATCCAACTCCTTTCCTTGATTGAGGGGTAGATCTGAAATAAATGTTAATAAGCGCAGGAACATCAACACGTTGAGTCTTTCAATTTTTCTTTCACCTCTCCTTTATAATGAAGTGTGGAATCTGTCCACTGAGATGATCTGGATTGCTCAAGTGGGAAAGGAACTAACTGAAATGTGGCACTGGGTTATAAAAACCACGAAGGTCACTAGTTTAATCCTGGGAAGTGTGTTAGGTGAACTCACCTGAGTAGCTTGGTAATGCTGCAGTTATCCAAATGATACTGTGGTAGGTTTTCCGGTTTTGAATATTTGTGCATCGAATGCTTGTACATTGGTCTCTGCTGGAACCTGGGACAATGACAGGATCTGGCCTGACGCTGATGTCTCTACTATGGAATAACTCATCAGCATTTCTGCTGGGTTGCATGCAGTCAAAGTTATGAGACCAAATTAAGAGAACTGTTGAGTTTCTCAACAGCTGTATTAAGGCTCATACATGTAGGAATTATCAACAGGCTGTTGATGTTTGTAGGCCCTTACCCACATCAATCCCTACCACAAGCAGATGATCAGGAGAAAGACAATATTACATTTAGGATACAAGTAAACAAAACTCCTGACATAAAGGCAGGTGGCAGGTGTGCAGACAGCCCCAGTGGTTGCTAGCTGCTACATATTTGGTTAGTGAGAAGGTCAATGTTTATATTAGCAGGAGATCTACCTTTCAGGCTGTTCCATAATGAATGAAACAACCAATAGGATATCATTTGCAAATATTATGTGTTTTACCAGTTGCCTGTTTCTGTTTACAATTTAACAAAATGCATTAGTTGACATGGAAGACAGACTTCTCATTTGGAATGCTCGGTTTCTAGAAATATTTAGATTATAAGCTCAGCTGGCAGAAGCAACTTGCTTTGAATTCAGAGTTCATGCACCACCTGGTTTATTCCCAAAGGCAGTCATTGTGCACTGTATGTTTTCATTTATTGATTCACTGGATGTGGATGCTGATGTCAATATTGACTGCAATAATATTCCATTCCTGAGAAGGTGGTGATGCAGTCCTGTGGTTAAGGCACCCCCATAGTACTGTATGATGGAAACTTCCAGGATTTTGAGCCGGCATTCAGGAATGAACAATGATACATTCCCAAATCATGATCGTGTCTGACGAGGAGGAGGAGCTGGAGGTAGAGGTTACAAGTTTAGAAAGTGATGTCAAAAAAGCTTTAGATGTACTGCAGTGCATTTTCCAGATGGTACGCACAATAGCAACAGTGTGCCAGCAGTGGGAGGAATGAATGAATTGTTTAGTTGATTCTAAAGCTTTCGGAGTTAGGAGCTGAGCCATGCCACAAAATACCCAGTTTCTGAGCTGTTCCAGCAGCCACAGAATTGATGCATTATCTAGTTTAACCAGCAAACACTCCCTCTTTTGACCTTCATGGAAAGAAGCAACTTAAGATGCTTGGACCTTAGATACTTTTCTGAGGAGCTCTGGCAGCAAAACAGGGATGGGATGATATGCCTCCATGTAGGATGTTGCACGCTGCTGCAAGTAAGTTTTTCATTGTGTCTGTGCATACATGTACGTGCATATGACAATAAGCTCGACTTTGACAATGAACCATGCCTTCCTCTGTCTGTAGAGTGTACTCCATCTACATGTTATCCTGCATTGCAGCTACATAGGTTGTCACTACATTTTCAGGCATGCCTGTTGCCATCAGCATGTTTACTGACGCTCCTCATTGAATCAGGGTTAGGCCTGATGTAGCATTAGAGTGTGGGATAGGCTGGCTATGGGTGGTGGAATGTGCCAGAACACTTGTTACTACTGATAACTCAAAATTGTTCATGGATGCTCACATTGGAGCAACCAGATCATTTCTTCATCTATTCCAGTTTACATGATAGCAAAATAATCCTTGCTTCACAGCATTGAGGACGATTATAATGATAGCCAAACATGAACCTGGAGATGGTCATCTCACATGGACTTTCACCTTGATGAGTGAGTGTTTCTCCTGTGGAGCCAATCTTATACAATGTAATACACCTGAAGTTCTAAAAAGAATACAGAACTGGCCTTTTGTTGTAAATATTGCTTGAGAAGTGGCCAACATCGGTCATAGTTTGAAAACTGTCTGATCAATACAGACATGGTTTTTCACTGGCTTTGTCTGCTGGCCTATAAATAGCAATTGAAGTGATTAATTTTGTAAATGCAATGCTCCCTTTTTCATTAACTCCACCTCTATATGCACTCCTACACTTTAGCTCTCTTATTCAACTCATACATCAACAGGCTTTATTCTGTAATTGTTGGCACTGAAACAGCCATGGGTTTTTAACTGCAAGATTCTATTTCTATTCCTCTAGCCTTTACTATCTTTGTCCTTTCCACATCTGCTAGTTTTTAACTGGATATATCAAGGTCAGAAAAGTTTTCACTGACAATTTATCTGTTAGCAGGAAGTGAAAGGTCTGCTCAAGCCAGGTGGCAAGAAACACAGAATCAGGTCTCACTATATTACCACACAGTTGGTTTCTATACAAGGCATCACCTCCTGGCAGTGACAGCAGAGAAACATCGAATGAGGCTGGAGAATAATAGGAATGCATTGACATCGCTGCCTCATCACTACAACAGAAATATCCAAACAATGTCCATGTGATAAACTGCCTCTGATCAAAGTCAGCAACATTTAACCTGGCCTTCACCTGGGCTTCCATTGAGTACATCTGTAGCTTCTTTCAAATGCTACCCAGAGGTGCATTAAGGAAGTCATTTATTCACCAGGGTTTCGGTTATCACTTTTGCCAGAGCAATGATTTGGATCAGTTGACATTTTCACTGTTCATTCACCTTGCCATCTGGGTTCCTGTGCAACACTTTCCAAAAGATTTACTTTCTCATGTTTGTCAGGATTTCCTCTTCAACGTCATGGGAGATCACAGCTGAATTTCAGGTAAAATTGGATGCAACACATTCCTAAGTGTATTCACTCCCTCCCCATCCCTTAATTCTGCCAGCTATTCCTTTCCAGTCTTGCGCATGCACGTACCTGAGAGAAGGTATGCAGGTTTATTTTCCTCCCATTCTCCTTTGGTAACACCAAAGTAGGAGAGGACACTGAACAGTCCTGACTTCACACAGTGGTGTCAAGGAGCCCAGTAAAACTGCAGTCAACAAAACCGGAAGGATAACTCTCTACTGGCTGAAATTTTACCAACTGCAAATAAAGGTATTTGTGGTTGCTAGAGACGTATCACCTCAGTCCTATGAACATTGGTGCAGGAATTCCTTTAGGCTAGAATCTGGGATTTTGTATGTTTGACAACTAATCTATGATTGCTCCTCAATGATTCCCTTAGCATGGCTGTTGAGGTTCTGGTAGACTCAGCTTCCCAGAGCTATGGAACAAGGCTCTTTCTCATGAATTAGCCACATCTGAGTCTCAGTGTTCTTGTTTCCTTTGAACTCTCTCCCAGATCTTTAGCCATTAGGTTCTTCACTTCCTCTCTCAGTACCCTTTATAACTCCTGGGCTGTAACATTGGTTTTCCATTATCAGTGAAGCTCAACTCAACACCAGAAATGTAAAGTAAATAGCTAGCTGTGTTTTGCCAGGGCTATTTTAAATTGTTTTAAGTGAGTCATAATTAGTGGCTGAACAGAAAGCTCACATCTCACACACTGAAAACTAAAAAGCAATGTGTAAGCCAAGGAAAACATGGTCCCACAGACTTTACAAATCCCACGCCTAATTCCCAACATTAATATTCAGATTCAAATTAGTTTATTGTTATATACATCAGGAAGCAATGAAATTCATTACTCAGATGACAGTAGTTTTCAAGTTAGGAAGGATAAAGATTTCAAAAATAGCATTAAGATTGTTACTCTGTGAAGAGATAGTAGCAAAAGATTGGGACAGACCTCAGTGTAATATTGGTGGATGTTGCACTGTTGACCAAAAATGTTATTTTTGCAAAGTCTACCTTAGTGATTGGCATGGGTCAGCACCATTTAATATTGGGTGGGATAGTCATTACAGTGAAGAGGCACCAGACTGGTGTAACTTGTTTAGTTCTCCCTGTGATTTGGGGAAAAAAAATCTGGGTGTGGCATTTGAACTGGGCTTGGATGAGCCCAGCACTCATGTTGGGTATCGATCCTATGAAATTTGTATGAACCCACCACCAGTGAAGTCAAGCAGCAGGATGAGTGCGACTGCATTTTATGTTTTTGCTGCCAAGAGAAGAACGGGAGGGCTGCACAGAGGGTAGTTTTTAAAACCGCCATTTATTGCCTATCCCTAATTGCCCCAGAAAAGGTGGTGAGAAGCCACCTGCCTTCTTGAACAACTGTAGTACTTCCGGCAAAAGTCATCCCACTGTGCTGTTGGGGAGGAAGTTCCAGGATTTAGACCCAGCCCCTGGTATGTTTTGTACCACATATTCCACCACTTTAGAGATTACACACAGATTGCAATCAGAAATTGCCTGTTGCCAATCAATCAACATGCCATTGGAGTCACCTTTATTCTACCAAATGTGCTTGTAAAAAAAATCTTGTGAAGGAGAAAAAAATATTCAGAGATTCAAAAATAATAAAATGGCAATGTATGACCAGCTCATGGCCCCACGTTACCTGGTGTGACATTTGGAAGTAATGGTGTTTGGTTTTGCACAATTCTTCTTCCTCTTTGTAGTAGGGTCATGGGTTAAGAGGTAGTAATGAAATATGCTTAGTTTTTTGGACTAAGTTGGACTGCAGTGTGTCAGTAGTGGAGGAGTGGATGCCAAGAATAATGAGAAGGCTGCTGTGTGGCAGGCTTCTTTGTCCTGGATAGTGTTCTGTTTCTTGATTCTGCATGCTCTAGACAGAATGTTAGCTTTCTGTCACTTGAGCTAAATCAGGGTCACTGAGCTCTTCCTCTTTACTCTAACCATTGTAGATATGACTGATCCAGTTAAACATATGGTCTACAGTTTCTATCAGAATGTTGAGGATTTTCAGACTGTGTTCAAAATTTATTATTTTCTGCATTTGCCTTAATGTGAACTATGAGTCACAATAAAATGAACCAGTGTCTCAAAAGTGTTGAGTCTGTACAGCATAGAAGGAGGCCATTCAGCTCATCTAGTCTGTATTGGCTCCACATGAGCAATCCAGTTAATCCCATTCCCTGGTTCCTTTCCTATAACCTCACCGTATTCTCTCCCTGAAGGTAACTATCTAATTCCCTTGTGAGGGCAACAATTGAATTTACTTTCACTTCCCTTTAGAGGCAATGTATTATAGATCATGACTATTTGCTGTGTGATAAACCTATACCTTATTCCACCACTAATTCCTTTGTTATCACTATAAAAGAGCTGACCCTGTTCCCACCCAGAATTGTCATCTACTACCTATCCACTGCCACATTTACCTTGGTCAGATGGTGAAGGCTTATCTTGCTCAAGTCGAGTATTGTGGTCCAGATGGTGACTGGGTCTCAGGTAGCATAGCATAGAGGTCCCACCCTTGAAATGCCCTGAAAGTCGGCCAAGCTATGGTTCCACAGACAGGCAATACCATTTTGAGATCCAGTTGAAGGGTAGCCATTTGAATAGGAAAATACTAATCCATGCATTAACAAAAATAAACACCCACTTAAAAGAGATACTTTTTTTAAATTGCACTTCAGGTGTCTTGCTTGCTCCTATTATATAGCATATATAACATTGATACATGGGTTTGTCTTGCACAAAATAACATTAAAATAGAAGATTCATAAAATTCACACAAAACTGGAAAGCTTAACAATGGTAATAATACTGGCTTAGAATGGAGAGATTAATGTGTTTTCTTAGCTGTTACTACTTTATCATTTGTTAAATGAATAAAATGTGAATTATTATTGATGAAAATTTCCCAAAGCTGCTTGTCTAGCACCTGCCTGGCAATTTTATTTTTATGTTACAATTCAATTGATAATAAAATATGAAACCATAATACAAATTTGAATATGTACCGAGTTTACATGGTAGTCTATTAAATAGGGAATGCAGTATCCCCAGTTAGAACTTGAAATGCTTGCACACAGGGTTCCACCCAAATTTTAAAATATTCTGTGTCCTTTATTCTTCCTGTTTCTGATTGGTAACTTTATTCCATTCTGTGATGCAAAAGCACTACTGAATTCATTCTCTGTCAGTCACTTTACACTGGTACTGGTTGCCAATGAGATCATATTATACAATTGGCATATGGAATGTGCAGTAATTGTATTAGGGACAATTATATAATAGAAAACATATTGTAAGCACAGTCTTTAATCACTTGCCTGACAAAGATTATTATATTCATTGAAAAGGTTGTCTTGACAATCATAAAGTGGGTGAATTCCAAATGTTGTGAATCTGAAGAAAAATGTGTGCTAGACATCATGCAGAAAGCAAACGGAAAAGGGGATTCTTAGAAAAAATGGAACTTAGCTCCAGCAGTTAAGTGGTTAAGGAAAATGTTACTGTACATACGGAAGACTGGAAATTCAATATACAGTTAAAATGGTTCTCTGTTTTAACAGGATGACAGGTTTCCTCAGGGGCTATTTAAGAATGTATAAATATACTATTGGGCTAGAATCTCCAATGTGATTTGACAAGACACTATCAAATAACAGAAAATTGTTTTCACTGATGCCCTGTACATTATATGATTGCCAACAAAAGACAGTGGATCATAAACTTTTGATGTGTGATGTCCCAGATCTAATACTTTATGCTGACATAATGAAGCCTGGAACAGGCAATTACCTTCTTATTATGGTGTAAAGCAAGTAACATTCACTTTTAAATAGATGTGCAGTCAACAGAAGAAATAAAATCAAGATGTTTCTGTACATAAGCAGCTTTTTCTACCTTTGCCAAATATTCTAGTGTGATATTAAGTAGCTGGTCCTACTAATGTGATCCCCCAACTCTTAGACTTTAGCTTGACTTGTAGGTTCAGTTTCTGAACACTCATGTGATTCATTTATCCTGCAGTCAGTATCATTTACAATCAGGGCACGTTTAATTTTATTTTGGCAAATTAATTCCAGTATACTTACTTTAATAAAATTTGCTCTATTTTAGAACTTTGTTTAATTACATTACATGTAGCTGCTCAAATCATGACATTCCATTAACTGCTATCTCTATTCACAACGTTGTTTTTGGACTATGTTAACCCTCTATCTATTCTTCAGATTTAAAGCAGGAGAGCTTATTTGCATTTCACAAAATAATTGCCTATTCTGCTTAAGTAATAATGGATAACCTCTTGTACAATACCAGGATTGGCGATGATGAATGTGATAATGAGTCTATGGGTCAAGTCCTTCGTTCAGCTTGTAATCGTCGTTTCCTTGGTCTGGTTCAGATTTTCATCCATTAATACTGTTTGATCGTAATTTCCAATTCAGTTGTTGTTGTCAACCTTTTGGGCCTTTCTAGCTTTCAAAAATCATTCCATAGGTTCAAGCAGCAGTTGAGGATTCTGTGTTACAACAAATAAACTGTAAACGGGGAAGGAGGAGTTGATCATTCATTTATTAGGAGATTTTTGTGAGAATTTTCATAGTGGAGCCAAAATGTCCCCAACCCAATTTGAGTGGACAGCACTTAGGTATTCAAAATGCTTCACATTTAAGTACAATGACTGATATTAAACAACAATCATTTTTTACTCCTTTTACTAAAAAAAATGCACAGCAATATCTAATCATTGTTTTGCCCACATATCAAGAGTATCTTAATATTTCAAGTTAGTCAAAGTAAAAGCTAAAATAAACAAAATAATAGTTTATTTTTGAGCTAAAATTTTAGATAAATGGCCAATCATATCAAATCCCTCTCTGCCCTTTTATTTGAAAGATGTTGTCTCTTAAAACAGTAAAGAATTCAAAACACAATTGCACATTCTTTTCATGATATTTTGTATGTTTTTATTTTCACACAATACATATGTTTTGTGCCAGGAAATATGAATATGTAACAAATAGTTTATCTGTAAAACTATCTTTACAGGAAATGTATTGATAATAATAATTCTTTGTAAAGTAATTTAGCATTTTAGTAGACGTCAGCTCAGAGTCGATCGAGGATAGTTGACATAGCAATCCATATGTCAATCTTTGCAAGTAAAATACCAAGGCTGTCACTTTATAAAAGCTTACTGTGCAGTTTTTCTTTAATGCAACACTAGAATTTTAAAAATTAGACAGACAAAGATATTCCCAAAATCAGATCCAAATCACTAATTCAAAACAAGTCAGACATCTATCTTTTCAACTTGAGGCTGTGTCAATATTTCCTGCAAAATCAATACTTGTCAGAAGAGAACTTTTTTGTAGCCAGTGGTGCAAATATCTGAAGTAGTTCAGAGTCAGGAAATTACCTTTAAGTAGCTGGGCATGACAGCCTAATTGGAACAATTTTGTAATGGCAACAATATTGTTAATTGATTAGTTGATGGTCTTGAAGTAGGAGACTACCTGAAGTACTTTTAGCCAAAGCTGGGTTATGTGTGACCTGGGGTGAAGGGGTGGGGTGGGGGGTGGGCACGAAGCATTTTGGATACGTAGCCCATACATGTTAATCCAAGATTGACATCATCCCTGTATAAAATCAATTCAATGTGGAACTTCTGTTTCCACATTGACACTGAAACTCTAATTATTGGCCTAAATGATTGGATTAAAGTACAAGTAGGATCACCTCGTCAACAGGTGCTGCAGATGCTGCTTTTGTGCTTGATAATTAAGGGCCAAGCTAAATTATCAGGAGATAGCTGTGGAACTGATTTATTATTTGTCTTCTTTCTTTAACCCTAAATTTCCACAGATATTGTTTCATAACAATATTGTTTGGAAATTAACTATCCAAACACAACTTATCCATTTAAGCATTTATGTTCCTACATTTCTTTCAAGTAGAGGATAAAATGAAAATTCAAATTTTCACATAGATTAGTGACAGGAACAACTGACATAATGTACACTATCAGATGAATTGATAGACCCTTCAGGCACCTATAGTTGTCAACCAGCATGCCTACTAATAGACTGAACCAGAACAGCTGATATATCCTGAGCCTGTAAAGAAATGTCGATCTTGCTACAATGGCTCATCACATTACCTGATAAAAATCTGGCTTTAAGGCATATAAAGTAGTTGACTCCAAACTCAAGATTTTGAGATTTAGTGTGTGAGAACTATTTGTCACTCATAGCTTTTCAGACAAACTAGCTTTCTCCATGCTTGATCAAGTTGTGTAGAGAGAACAGTGACATACCTGAGGCTAAACTGGATAATACCTCATAATATGTGCAGAGATCATCACGTGCAATTAACCTGTGAACATTGCTTCTGATGCAACGTCATCCCTACTGCATGTTACCTGCTCATTTACTTGATTTGTGCATGCAGCCAGCATTTATTAGCTGTATATCTAAGCAGAGAGCCCAATTGCTTTTGAGGCTTCTGCTACTTAAAGCAAGCCTGTACAATTTAAAGCTAGCTTACTTCATTGAATTGTTAGGTGCACTGTTGCTCTAGAAAATGGTGTGAGTCTTCTTAGAAATTAATCTGATGTAGAAACATGACACATTACAGGTTCCATGGCTTTTGGACACTGCACTAGAGTCCTTGGTAAATATAGCCTAAAGAAGGTGAAATGCCTTATGTCCACAGTGTTGCAAAAGGTCCAACTGATGGACACTGAAAGGAGATAATGGTGACAAGGGTTGGGATGGGATGATATGGTTCAATACTAGGTCAATCCCTGAAGACCTGAATGCAGTGGTGAAGGAGGCTCAAAGACCCAAATTAATTGTCAAGATCACAAATGCATTGTCAAATGCACCATAAGTCTTGGACACACACGTCTCATTCACAACTCCCAACAAAGTTTCTCAATCAGCATTCATTCCTAATATACATCCATTGCACTGCACTCTCAAATGCTCAGCAACTGCAAACCTCATACCCACATCTCATTCTACCAATGCAACCACATGAGAGAGCAGACCGTGCTTCAGCTTAACACCTTTCCCAAATAAAAGCATTTTAGGCAGTGCTACCTTCCCTTATTGGAAAATCAGCCTTGTTTTTCAGGACTGCACACTCCGGAATGGGATTTTAACCCAGAATCTCTTGATTCAGAAGTGACAATGCTACCATATGAGACAAAGCAGACATAAATGTTTTGTTAAACTTGTTTGCAACCTCCACCAATCCCTTTCAGAGCTAATAGTTAGGCCACGTGGAGCTGGCAGGGTTAAAAGGAGGCCAGTTCAGGATATCATCTTGGAACAGATTTTAGGTGTTATGCCTAAGGCTTCTTTCTGATGAAGACCTCATGTTCCAAAATAGTAATCACGATGCTCCTGCCACAGAATGTGCACATGCTTCTTACTCACCTATTTGGATGCTTGTGTGCTCAATTTGCCCCCTCAGAATGGATGTGGTACCAAAATATTTCTAGACCATTGGTCTTCCTTGGGAGTAGTGACAAAAGCTGAGCAAAAGGTTTGGAATAGAACAACTTATACCCTGCTTGTGGCAAATTGTCATTGCGTCTTAACTTCAGCTCACTAAATTGTCATAGGTGTGAAGTTCCAACTGAAATTTTCTGTATGTTATATATTTCTGTAGGAATCCACAAACAACTTTCAAAGACTCCTACTCCAGACAAAAGGGAAAGAAATTTCTCATTCATTCCCAACATGAATGTAAGCCACCAACACAGAACACAGCACAGGAACAGGGCCATGATGCCAATATAAATTAATCCTATCTGCCTGTACATGGTCCATATCCCTCCCTTCCCAATGCTGTTCATGTGCCTGCCTAGATGCCTCTCAAACATGGCTAACATATCTGCTTCTACTACCTCTCATGGCAACTGTTCTGGTGACTCACCAGTCTCTGTGCAAAAAACTTGCCTTGTAACTCTCCTTCAAACATTTCCTTTCTCACCTTGAATCTATGCCCTCTAGTATTTGATAATTCTACCTTGGGAAAAATATCTCTGACTATCTACCCTATCTATGTCCCTCATAATTTTACATACCTCTATCAGGCCACCCCTCAGCCTCCAGCACCCCAGAAGAAACAAACCAAGTTTGTCCAGTCTCTCCTCAGAGCGGGTGCTCTCTAATCCGACCAATTCCTAGTGAACCTCTTCTGCACCCTCTCCACAGCTTTCCTGTGATGTGGTGACTGGAACTGTACACAATACTCCAAATGTGGCCTAAACAAAGTTTTATACAGCTGCAACATGACTTCCCAACTTTTATACTCAGTGCCCTGACTGATGAAGGCAAGGATGCCACATGCTCTCTTTACCACTCTATCCACTTGTGTTGCTACTTTCAGGAAGCTATGGACTTGAACTCCAAGATCCCTCTGTACATCAATGTTTCTGAGGCCCTGCCATGTATACTTTCCTCTTACATTTGACCTCCCAAGTCTGACACCTCACACTTGTCTGGATTAGTTTCTGTCTGCACCCATATTTACACCTGATGTATGTCCCGGTGTATCCAGTTGAACTCACCTCCAACACATTCCAATTTATTGATAAAGTATGAACTTGAGGAAAGCAGACAGATGATATTTGCATCTGCATTTATCAACTGGAGATGAATTTCACTGATACTTCGTTCTGCATATTAATGTTAATTAACTCAACAATATGGACAAACTCAAATCTAAGCGTGGAAGAATTTGTGGTGCACTCTCTTTAAATTCTGTTTTAAACACCCTCCAACTTTTCTCCTTCATTTGAATGCACCAAGTCATGCTGTAAATTGTATAATAGATATTAAATGTTTATATTTGTCTTTTCTTTAAGTGTGAAATTTGAAAATGAACACCAACAGTCTCCTCTCCCATTGAGAGATGAGAGTGGAGCGTGGTGTTGGGTGAACAAGTTGTGATAGCAAGTTCTAACCAAGTTCAATGTACTTGGAGACCCACTTAGGTGCACAAGAGAAGCACGAGCAAGGGAACAGACAATTCATCGCAGTTCTTGGTCCTCTCTTATACAGCTAATCAGACCAAGTTTTCAGCTGCAACACGTAGACAATTGAGCAGAAACAGGGTCAGTCTGAATTTTTCCAATTGCATTGCAGTGCCAAGTGATATCTTTTAAAAGATGCAAAGCACAAGTATAGGAAATTCCTGGCACAGAGCCCTCTGACTCATAGGTGCTTTGGAATAAAAGCTATTGGAACCTTAAGCAGCTTGCAAGGGTTCTGAACTACTAAATTAGAGAATTGCATGGGAGCAGTTTTAAAGCTATTTCAAGATAGATCACAATGTTTGAGCAGAAAGAAAAGTCTATCGATCCTATTTACTGATGCACTATTACTCCACATAGATCAAGTTCAGAGGGAGAACGAGAAGACAGATGAGTATTGACACTGAAGATTTATC
>JARFYF010000058.1:18588899-18599790 GCA_030265395.1 Rhina ancylostomus | reverse complement strand
TAGATGGAGTTAGAGCAGAATCTGGCCACACAGTCACGAGTGTATAGGGAGTAGAGTAGAGGGCTGAGGACGCAGCCCTGCGGGGCACCAGTGTTAATTACTTACTGCAACCTTAATTACTTAATATACTTAATGAAACATTAAGTAAATTGATTACATTTTAAAATGTTTTAATAGTAATTTAACTTTTTTTAAAAGTTATTTAAATGTACCGTATATCATCTGTTTATAAATATCTCTGACAGTGGAAAAGACCTTCCGATACCAAAGGAAATCAAAAGGCTTTTGAGAGGACAGAGCCTGATGTTTCACTGTCTGGGAGCCATACAGAAGTTAGATGCACCCGTGGAGAACCTGTGAGTGATGAATTAGGGCGCTTTTTCATCATTACCTCCAAGTTTTCAACATCTGTAGTATTTTGCTTGTATGTATATAGATATGTTTTCCTTAAAAGAGACTCACCAAATTGTCAGAATGGAAAGAATGGTCTAAAAGTCCTGAAAACTAATAGGGTAATTAATACATAAACTGATCTCCACATGAAATTCCTCAGTTAACTTTCAGTAACTCCATTAACTTAATTATACTAAGTGGACCAGTGCTACCATTAAAGTAGCAGAATGCCGTGTAAACATAATTGGTTAGTTCCTTGATTTGCCCGGTAATTTATGACTGCTACCAGGCCTCCGGGGCCTCTGAATCACTGCAGATGAATCCTCAATGATAAGTGCTTCCATTGCAAACTGAATTCTTCAGTAAAGTGCACATCCATTTGATGACAATGACTGAGAATCAAATATCTTTTGCTTTGCTTTCTTTGGTAGAAATGTAAACCCCAAAAATGGTGAAGATGTTAGTAGCCAAACATTTCATGAAGATATTTTACTGAGCCTGAGGCCCCCTCAGACAAATGGCTGGAGATCACAGGTTAGTGTGTCAGCAGCCGCAATGTTACAAAAACATAAGAGAATAGGAGCAGGAGGAGGCAACTGGACATCTTAAGCCTGACACACCATTCAATGTGATCATGGATGATGAGTGCTGGCCTCAGCTCCTCTTCTGTGCTAGGACTCCAGAACATACAATTACTTGATCTTTCAACTTATCTATCTCCACTTTAAATATATCTCATGATCAGGCCTCCACCATCCTCAGGGGCAGAGAGTTCCAGAGACTCACCACCATTTGAGAGAAGGTGGTGCACAAGTGCAGCTCTGGTCAAGAAATAAGGAGACTATGTCCAGGCATACAGATACAGGAGCATGCAGAGAAAGACTCATACACTGGACCATCGTAGAACATATGTATATTAACATGGTTGACTAGCTTTCACTTGAAGGAGAACCTCAAATGAGGGACTATAGTTTCCAGATAAAAGGCCTGTCACTTAAAATCTAGGCAAAAAGAAATCTCTTCTCACAGAGGCCGGTGAATCGCTGGAAATCTCTGCCAAGAAAGTAGTGGAGGCTAGCTCATCAGAAGTTTATAAAGTGGAGGATGATAAACTTTTGAAAGATCAGGGAATGGAGGGCTATGAGGCTCCTGCACAGAGGAGTTGAGGCCTGGGTCATATTGAATGGCAGGACAGGCTTGCTCACTCCTGCTCCTATTAATCAATTATTATCCTTTGGCTCCCTTTGTATAATGTACGAAACTTACTTGTATCCAGTAGCTCACCCCGATCCTATTCCCTTTGTGTTATTGTGTTGTAAATAATCAAAATTATCCAGTGATTTATCTTCACTTTAAGGATGTGAGAAACAGACTTTCAATCCTCCCATGGATCAGTACAAAATTATGTTCTATCCACAAAGCCTTGCGATATCACCTCAACGCCACTCTCTACACTAATTATTTTCACAGCGATAAATTGCATTTTCCTAATATGTTTAATTCAGTGAAATGAACCAAAGTAAAATATACAGTTGAAAATAGCTGGGCATTGAGTAGTTGTGGGACCAAGGAAGAGTACACAGCTTATCAAAGTTTTGGAAACTGTGGAAGATGGGTAAAGTGTAACAAGTGAAGGAATTTAAAGAAAGTTTTCAACAACAAATTGTCATGGTTCCAAGTACTGACCCTCAATTTGGCTCCTTTGATGGTGCCTTGTTGTACAGCACATGGATTCCATGCTGGACTGATTATATAACAACACACACCTGACCCCCATCAGGGGTCTAGCATAAGTAGCTGGGTTTCTCTAGCACTAGTTGCCAGAGTAATGGTTAACCTTTGGGTGTACTTTGGCTCCTGACTGCCTAGAGTGCTCTACTCTAGAGCAGTCCTGTGTTCTCTGTTCCTTTGAATATCCAGTTTGTGTTGGGATTCCTCTTCAGATTTCTGAGGCAAGATTCCTTCCAGTTGCTGCCTGTGTTTGTCCTGAGGAAGAATCCTGACTCCAGTCTTGCGTTGGTGTGCCGCATTTGGGTTCTCTGAGAGCTTACTCTTGTTCAACACTGACAAGAACAGCTTCTTCCCCTCTGCCATCGGATTTCTGAACGGTCAAAGAACCCATGAACACTACCTTATTCCTTTTCTTTGAACTATATATTTATTTTTGAAATTTGTAGTAATTTTATGTATTTGCACTGTACTGCTGCCACAAAACAACAAACTTCACATCATCTAAATCAGTGATAATAAACCTGTTCTGAGAATGACTTCTTGATTAATTTTTTATACAGATTTCCTTTATTTCTCCTGTTGTATCTTGAAGTTGATGGTTTTAGCTTGGATAAATCTTGTTAGCTCATGTTAGCCAGGCCAAAGTGTGATCTGCACTGTTCATTTTATTGGCAAGGGCAGCAACTATTACCCATCCCCAGATGCCTGTGAAAAAGTGTTGGTTAACCATCTTGAATTACAGCAGTCCTTCTGCTGAAGGTATTCTCATAGTGCTGTTGGGTTAGGGATTTCAGGAATCAAATCCATTAATGATGAAGGGCCAGAAATATATTTCCAAGTTAGAATGATGTGAGACTTGCAACAGGTCTTCATTTTCCAGCGGCTTCACTCAGTAATAATCAAGACAGAGATGCAGTTTTCACCCTTCTCACTCTGATCAACAGTGAAGCCAGACATAATACTGGGTTATAAGACCCTGACACCACCATTGCCTCTGCCAGAGATCTGCTAATACAGAATCAGGTTAATCAACTTTCATTAGATGGTTGATAATGGCCAATCATTTTGAAGTCAATATCACCGATGATTGACTAGGATTCATATTTTTGTCTGAATTAGCTCCAACACAAATATCATGTGAGGGAAATTTGTCTTTGATTGCTAACATTAATTATGTCCAGGAATATTAATCATGTTCTGCCAATTTAATCTTATTGAAATTCATGCCTTTTGAAAGAAAGAATTGGTATATGCTCAGAATGCACTGTAAAAGGTTTGGAAATATTTCTTCTGAGCCATAATTATTTGTAATAAAATTATATTTATATTGTCATAAATGTTTGCCAGAAGAAATCTTTGTGAGCACACTGTGATGACAATATATATAGTGACCAGGAGAATTCTTCTGAAATAAACGTTTCTAAGAAAATTAGCACTAGTTAAATGTTAGAATTGCAAAGCAGTAGTTTGTTCTTCTGCAGATTGCAAGACAGTCTTAATTTTATAATACTTTTCTAGCCATCTTCAGGTGCAATAAACAACATTTTACTTTCACACACTTTATCTGTGTTTGTTTTGTCCTCAGTACTGATATGCTACCAAAGTTTTCAAAAGTCTTGCCCATCTCTATTTTTGTTCCATTCTATAAGAACTCTTCAGTAAAACTTCACAATGTTTTTGTTTATTGCATAGATTAGATTTTCTTCATTCTCCTGTACAGTATATTTAAAGGGAGGGTGAATATTTGATAATTAATTATTCACTAATTTTGTTAAAACATTTGTGAAGGGTGTGGGTAAACTGATGGTTTTCCATAATGATGGAAATACAATGCAATGCTCATTAACTTGCCCCTATAGTACCTTCTGTCAATCACCACATTACTATCTTAGCTAAAATTTGAAGCTACTTTATCAAAAGCCTGAACCTGCTTTCTGACAAGGAAATTGCTTCCCCTTTTCCCTTCCCATTCCTTTTACTTTACAGACCAAACCCACTGGTTGCTTAGCAAGAATTTATCTGACTGGAATGTTCCAGATAAAACTGACTACAATTACATGTCAAGCCAGTCCACTTAAGAAAACTAGCTGATATATTCTGAAAAGTCTTTTGTACTTTGTACACATGCATTTGGTATGCCACCTGTGACATTAATCTTCTCTGGAAATCGGCGATAGCTGCCATCTGTAATAAAAGAAAACTGTAATTGTGAAAGTAGAGGAAAAACATGCAGTTAGATGACATATGGTCATTTTGTGGAATGCACCACCCAGACAAAGGTCCTTCAATTCGGTGCCCTCTTAACTGGCCAGACAGAAATAGCAAACTCCATTCATTGGGTGGGATGCAGTTACTGTTGCTGCTCTGTCCCCACAGCTTTGCTTATTATTCTTACCAAGTTATCTTGTATGGGCTTTCCCACCAGCCTTGTTTTTTAAGTTGCACCTGTTTGGATAGTTAGCCCAGCTGTACAGCAGCAGACGTCTGTAAAATTTCTCTTGTGTCAGGGTAGGTCATGGACGATTTTTGTTGTTGTTGTTGTTCTATTTTCTGTACAAGAAATGACCTCCTAAATTCCTTGCTCTATTTTTTGCCTTTTTCCTGTTGCCCTGTGTGACCCAGACAGAAACATCTGGGTCACACCTTAGGCTATCCTCAAGCCTTCTGGCAATGGAAAAAGTCTCAAGATGCCATACAAAAAAAAACACAAGAGGATGGATCTTTGTGGCTGAAACATGTTTTTAGACTGAAAGACTGGAGCCCTTAATGGATGCTTATCATCTGCTTGATGCTGCAGCATAATGCTATAGTTAGTCAAGGGGATTAGACACCCAGGTCAAAATTTTGTTTACACTATCCACATTGACATTGATGCAGACAACAAGGATGATTTGAAGAACCGTGTGTGAGGGAAAACAACTTATTCTGTAGCCTAAAGTGATATTTAGTATTGCTCTCTGTAAATATTAAGTGTTCCTTGCTGTTGTGCATTCCCCTTTATGCTGGAGTATTAGAACTGCTGAGGAAACAGAGAGTGGCCTACAAAACTTCCTCAAAAATGTAACTACAGTGGTTAACAAAACTGTTGTCTGCATTTTTATCAAAGACAGGTTTATGCACTTTAATTTTAAACAGCATTTTGCATGTTGTGCTAAGGAAAAAAAATGGTATTACTTTCAGACGATGCCATTAAGTGACTGTTGCACTAAGTAAGAGACAAGTACATTGTGGAACTGGAAATACAGCACAAACTTTAAAAGAAGATTTTGATGTTTCATCTCAATTTCAAGAGAAAATGACAACAAAGTGTAAGCCTCATACCAAACCTATTACTGGCATGAAGAATTGTTTGAATATCTAGTCATCATTTTACAACAATGTATTGGCAGGCTTTGCCCAATTTTATTTTTCAATAAGGACATTTAAAGCTCAGTGGTGCATATTGAGTATGTTCCTAAGTACAAAACAGAGTGTTGAATCAGCAGGGTGGCTCCAGATGTAATCCAGATGATTATAGGGTACACACCGTGAAAGGGAGTAAGATAAAAATACACATATATGAACTGAATATAAGTAGCAGCCACGTCATAGTCAGCAATAATTAAGGTATCTTCACAAGAATCATTGACTGGATATTAAAAGCACTTTTGTGATTTTGCTTCGTTGTGCTGTACAGTGAAAAATTTTATTTCCATTGCCATCACTGCAAAGCATATATATTTTAAAATTTATTCTTTGGACTTGGGCAATGTTAGCCTGGCATTTATTGCCGATTCTTATTTTTACTGAGGTGATAATGAAGGGCAAATTTCGTGAACCACTAATATCCACGTTGTCACTAAGGACAGGATCTTCCGAAGACCCAGGAAATGCCCTGAGCTTGTTGCTTTACATCATTGGGAGAACCCTGTTTCTTCCAGCATGCTCCTGAGCACAATCCCCAATAGATGGCCAGCCTACAGCTGGTCAGTGAGGCTTTTCTGACCATATCTGTCCACTTTAGCCCCTGAATGGCCTTAACAACTGGTGAGGTCCCTCCACAGTCTCACCAAGTCCTCACCATTAAGCTTCAACGACCATTCAAGAGTGTTGTCTTGAACTCTGCCATAGGGAGGCATCAGGGCTACCAGTACCAGCCTCTAATGGCTGGTAATGGAACTTGTTGGATTGCCTAGATATGGGTTGTAACCCCCAGAAAACCCGAGTCTTGGCACATGGTGGAGTGAATTAATTCATTCCTGTGATGCACACTCTGCTGCTGAAGTAGAAATGATTCCATAGAACAGATAAATGAAATGATGGAAAGTAACAAAACTGATGGTAAGTGTAATCTGGGAGCCCAGTACACTTGTGACTAAGGCAAGAGTGTGTCTTCAGCCATTCAATTATCAAGGAGTGTCAACACATGCCTGAATTGTCGGTTTTAGGGTCTGTCTGCCAATGCAAGGACCAGGAGGTTCTACCTGGACACTGAGTTCTACAGAGAGCTTAACACCACTGCAGGGGTCCCTGTTGGTTTGATTAGATGCTGATTGGAAAACAAGTAAACAAATGTCCCCTTCAGATTGCTGCCTTCCCAAAGGGAAATTATATAAATGCCGCCAGTAACTGCTGGCAGACCCCTAATAGTAGCAATCTGGTCTTATATCTGAATTGATCTTTAATATAATTTTGTTTTATAAACATCACACAGAAATGTTTTTCAATGTGTTTTCCTGTTCTTTGGTGGTGGATGATGGAACAAACATAGTTGATGAAATTATGTTACATTTATCAAAAAGAATTTCTTTCACAAAACCATTTTTCAGGACTGGTTTCTGAGTCATGTGAGAAACAGTATGTGTGGAGATCGTGGTATGTTTGTCAAGAATATCTAACTTTAGATCTTTTGCTCCTAAAATCTCCTACCACTGTGAATTTGCACATATTGCTTTGATATGTTGTTCACTAATTCACAGAGACTGATAAACTCCATTAAGGTTATCTCATAGTTACTAAGATCATAGAAGGGAATTAGATGGACTTTGATATTTCATTCATTTACCAGTCCTCATGTTCTAGTGTCCCAGAGATCTAAGAAGCTTTAAACCTCTTCTCAATGTTGTAATAGTTGTTATGTCCTCCTGGTTGTGGGGCTAGAGTTCTTTTTTTCCCAGAATGAATATGATCTTCTCAGAGACTGTTGTCAGGGATACTCTTCATATTGTGGAGATGGCAATTTTTAGAACCTCGTTGCCCTTGACGATGGTTTTTCTGTATCACAGCAACAGATTATATTGTATCAAAGCTGCGCTCTAATGTTTTTGTGGATGCTATTTTTTAAGCCAAGAGAGGATTTTTGATGTGTAACTTTTGTACCCCATCTATTAAATCCATGGCAGTTATTTATGTTTCTGCTGTAACTCTACATCACAGAAATATCTATTGCAAAACAATTTCTGGTTGCATCTAAAATAAGGAATTGGCAACATCACAATGAAAGTTTTGAATTAGCCTAAATTATTTTTTTCAGTCATGTGGAGAGACTAAGGAAGCTGATTGTTCACTTCTCTCAAGTTGTTTTCCTGAGACCAGAGAAAGTAAAACGATTTAACAAAGGTATTCAGATTCAGATTCAGGTTCAGATTAGTTTATTGTCAAATGCACCAGGGTGCAATGAAATTCCTTGAAATCCTAAATACTTTTCATAAAATAAGTAGGGAAATGTTGTTTCAGTGGCAAAAAAATTGGCAAACAGAAACTGGAGGAGATGACAAATAAGTCAGACATGAGCTAAGGAGGATGTTTGTTGATGCAGTGAGTTTAACTGGTGGAAGCATGAAAAAAAATTTGGAAGCATTAATTTGGTTCTGCAATGACCTTTGCTCATTGCCCTGCATATTTAAAACAAAGGGAAAGGATATTTAAGAGAGAACCATGGTAAATCAAAGTTGAAATTAAGTTTTGATTTGGATGCACAGGATGTTCTGAAATGGTTAATTTTTGGGAGTCATAAGTCACATTAACTTTCAAAAAGATAGTTGATTTATAAAAGCAAAGAAACAACAAAAGCGTTTGTATTGGAAGAATAACTTTATGCCAATAAAAACACAATATATTAGAAACACTCAGCAGGTCAGGCAGCATCTGTGGAAAGAGAAATAGACTTAGTGTTTCAGGTCCAGGAGCCTTTGTCAGAATCAGGAAAACTGCCCAGTACTGACAAAGGGTCTTGGACCTTAAATACTAATTCCATTTCTCTATCCACAGATGCTGCCTGACCTGCTGAGTGTTTTGAACATTTTCTGTTTTTATTTCAGATTTCCAGAATCTAAAGTTTTTTTTGATTTTCAACATCCTAATGTTACCCACAAGAGCTTTGCTCTTTAACTTCCAGAGCTGGAGGTTAATTCGGACTGAGTGGTTGGCAGGTGGAGCTGAAATGCTGGAGTTAACTTTTATATTTAAAGAAACAATAAGCACGTAATTTGATAGATCTCCAAATTGTGCCTGAAAACTGATCATCCTATCAACCAATGCAGTTTCCAAAACTGTGGCTTTTCTGATACTTGTAGAAATTATTTCTAAAGAAGTAGGCCACATTTTCCTTTCTCACTATTCCTACATAGCTATCACTCACAGCTGGTGTTGATAATTTGCTGAATAACTTTTAAGATTGTAGCAGCAACTGGATATGTAACAGGTGTATCCAAATGTATCTTTGAGTTATTGACATGGTAAACCATTAAGAGAATTATTTAAGTTAGATCTCAATTGTTTTATGATTATTCTTCGTTTCTCCAATGTTCAGTTTAAGCACTTGTCTTTCCACATGACTCATTTTTTTGATAGGTAATTTGCTCAACAGTATTAAACATCTCTCTTCAAAGGTTTCCCTTCTCCTATCCTTATCCTAGTGGCATTGATTGTTATTCATGGTTGTTGGCAATCCACCAACACATTGTCCAACCTGACATTCACATAACTAGCACAATACTGTAGACAACTTGACCATTTTTTGGTCAGTATTAACATATGAACTTCCCATGAGCCTATTGACTTTTATCAACTCTTTCACCCATACCTCAACCTTAGAATGCTCATCCCAATGTTCAATGCCATGGCTTTCTTATCTTTGCAACCTCCTCCATCTCCACCACCCTCCAAGAGCTCTGTGTTCACCAGTTCCAGCCTTTTCTTCATCTCAACACTGATGTCAGTGCTTTCAACTGTGTATGTCCAAAGTTTTGAAATTCCCTCCTGAAATCTTTGAAGCAGCTTTGAACATCTAACTGCAATAAATCTGCAGTATAAAAGTAAGCCAAGATTGTTATTAGTGAATTTCAGAAGCTCATACAACCTCAGGAAACCTTACACCTAAGACAAGTCCTATCCTCACCAGATATCCACCCTCTGTCAGCAGGAGCTATTGGTTGGCAATGACACATGGCAGGTGTTCTGGTCAATTTTCACTTCATTAACTCAGAAATATTAAGGAATTAAATGATTTCCTCTCACCAGAATGGAAATGCACAATCCTATCCAATCTTTGAAACTAAACAGCCTTGAGCCTGATTTGTCTTTGAATGAAAATATCAGGTGAAGTAAGTTTTGCCTGGAGAGGAGATGGGTGCCACCAGATCACTCTGCTTGACAACCATCAATGATGCAAAGCATATTGCAGCATCTAATGTGCCCCAGTAGTTGCAGGAACTATGGAACTGATTTTGACTTTGACATTTGTATACCTCTGCTATCCAACCCAAGATTAGCTAACTTAGATTAAAATGTCCATCCAAATCTTGACTTTCTTTCAATTGTAATTTCCTGTTGTTAGTTATTAAATTTCCTTTGCCTTTGTTATAAATGTGCAAATGTTATTGCAGATTCAATGAATTCATGAGATTGTACAGTGCTGCATAGGGTGATTTAATGGTAACATAATCTCTGCAAAAATCAGATCTATTTTGCTTCCTCCCTTTAAATTTTTCACAACTAATAAAGAAAGTAAGACTGGAAGAGCCTGAATGATCCAAACTCAGGGATTTTCAGACTAGCAGTCAAACAGTTAATCATTTAAGCAATGCTGCAATCTTCCTTTGATCTTTATCATAGGTAACTGTTCCCTTTCTGTCAATCTTTCAGTCTCCCTTGGTTAGGATCTCCAATACTTTAAGACTGATAAAGCTCTAGCCTCTTGCAGATCATTTGTTTGATTGCTGAGGCGTGACATGGTAACTGTTACCGTCAACTGCTGTGTGTTTGCTCTTACTTGTCCTTTGTCATTCACATCAAAACTGTGACTTGCCTTCCATCTTCTAATTAAAGAAAATGTGTAACATCTTGAGTTTTATAAGAAATTATTTACTGATTACAATGTAGGGTAACACAAACTCTTGACATGCACACGCCATACATAAATATTATTCATTAATACTATCTCACTGAGTGAGAGATAGAACTGTAAGGAAGGAATTTTATAAATTATTGATTTGATTATCTTATGGTGATATTTCCCTGGGCTCCCACACACACTTACAATTGCCTGAATTCATTGTTACAACACTTTTAAAATCAACTGCACATCTGAGTCAGAAGATGAGGAAATGCAATAAAAAAATCTATTAATATGGAAGGTTACAATAATGTGTTTGTTATACAGGGCTTCAGTGAAGGGCTGTTGTATTAGAATTTGTTTGTAAGGAATAAGCAAAATCACTGGATAGTGGGATGGCACTTTTGTCCATAAATGTCCCTGTGTTCCCATGGTAAATAAACAATAGGAAAG
>JARFYF010000058.1:18574167-18586809 GCA_030265395.1 Rhina ancylostomus | reverse complement strand
CAGAATAAAGTGTCACAGTTACAGAGAAAGTGCAGTGCAGGCAGACAATAAGGTGAAAGGTCATTACAAGGTAGATTGTGAGGTCAGGAGTCCATCTTATTGTACCAGGGAACTGTTCAATGCTGGTCAACACCAGGCCAAGTGATACGCGACTGTGACCATATGCAACATCCTCCTCGGTCCTTTGCATTCAAATGGATGGTGGACCTTTCGGATCAGGTAGGGGGCTGAGTGTGGTTGGAACACTTGTGCCATATTAGTGAGTTATGTGTGAGGTCTTGGAAAAAAAGAGACACCTTTGGGTAATACTTCAGATCTTTCCTTTGTGTCAATTCACAGGGTTTTGCTCAGCTCATTACCACAGTCCCCAGGAGCTGGTATGTTAATGTAAATTCCAATGTACCTCCATGTTGCCAGCATGGGGACTGTAAGGCTTGGTGCATCAACAGCAAGAGAACTCGAATCTCTTTCTGCTCCATTTCAGGAGCTGCGTTTGCTGAAACAGAAAATACATCTTTTCTAGTTGGAGTACTGTGTGCTGCAAAGGTTCTTTGACTAACAGTGTTCTGGGAAGGATCAGCTTGTGAAATTGAGCACATGACTAATTGTTTCTGGCAGCCCAGGCATATTTTTACTTGAAGTGCGATTGAACTGAGCTTGCACTGAGGCTGCTTTTTGGGGATGAGGTAATCCCAAATTTTACAAATTGGTCAACGAGAAAGTGGTCTGCAAAAGCAGCAAGCGGCTGGATTTAAAACCATCCGATGCATTTGATCATCATACAATCTTCGAAATGAATGGAAGGAGGTTGTTTGACCCATTGCTGGCCATGTAACACAGAAGGGGACCATTCAGCCCATCAAGCTTCTGCCAGCTGTCAGGGCATGCCCAATCCTCACTAATTTTTCCCACATTTCCATCAAAATGGAGGCTAGATTAATCCCACTGCCCATGTCTTATTCTGTAGCCCTGCAGGTTTTGGCTCGTTGAGTGCTTGTACAGTGTGTTAAACATACATTTGTCTTCTGTTTCTGCTACCTCATTGGTCAATGAATTCCAGACCCTCCATCACCTTTGGGTGAAATAATTTTATCCTTCTACCAATTAACCTGAATCTATGTCCCCCAGTTACACATACGTACAAACACAGAGTCACATACACCGGGACATACTTGCACACACAAATCACAAAATCAATGCAATGGAGTCCTCTCTGCTGGAGTCACAGAGTCACACAGCAGGGAAGCAGGCCCTTCAGCCCATCAAGTCTGCTCTGACCACCCAGCAGCCACTGACACTAACCCTCAGCTGATTGGGAACAGGGTCCTGTTTCTGTGCTGTATGAATCTATGACTCTGGCCTTATATTAATCTCATTTCATTTCAGAGTGTAGGTCGATGAGGTACCTGTGCCTTGCCACAGATGAGACATTAAACCAAAACCCTGGCTGCTGCTCACATGGATGCCAGAAGTCCAAAAGCAATATACAAGGAAAAGAAGGGAGCTTTGCTGACTAAGTTTATTCCTGAACCCTTACCACCAAATGGATAAACATCTTCTTTATTTTGTCTTCTATTTATGGGACCCCAGTGTCTGTCATCACAAGGGTACTGATTCTCTCCTTTACCAACAGCACCATCCCACTGACTTTTCCTTTTGCCTCTCCTTCCTGAATATTTAATAGTTCTGCATGTTCCATTCCTATCCTTGGTCACCCTGAAGGCATGTCTCCATAACAGCAAGAATATCATAAGCATTTGCACTGCTAATCATCTGTCTCCTTATGAATGCTCCATGTATTAAAGCACAATGCCGTTAGACTTCTAATAAGTAAATAAGACTTTGCTAAAATGTGGTTCTTGGCATTTCTCACAAGACGCATTGCTGCTTTCAGCATCAAACTTTCCCTGTCTCTTAAAAGCTCCCAAAAGGCTCTGACACAGAGCCTTCAATCCTGGGGAAGCAATTGGCATGACAGCATCAGCTACAGGTTAGTGACAAGCTGGGTTTTGTTCTTTTATAAGCCCAAGTGACGTTATGTAAAACTGCATTGACAGTATTTTAGAACGTATTATTCATGAATATTTATTGCAACCATGTGACTTGCCATTTCCACTCTAACAATGTTTATTCACAGTTATTTTCATATTTATTTCCTGTTATTCCTTTCCCCACAGCATGATTCCATGTTGAATTAAGAGTTGAAAGAAGTATCAGATAACAGACGAATTCAGTTTACTTTGAAGAGAAAGTGTATTTTGGAATGTTCTCCCTGGGAAAATGCTGCTATTAAAGTTAATATTCAATGTCACTAATTAGTGGCTGATAATAGATATTTATGTAATACAAGGCATGCGGAATATTAAAACTATAGATCACTGTCTGATTTTGTGGTTTGTGTGTGCAAATGGGTGCATGTGTATGTGACTTTGTGTTTGTATGTATGTGTATGTATGTGCCCATGCCTGTGTGTCCATTTGTGTGTGTGTGTGTGTGTGTGTGTGTGTGTATATACGGGGTGTGTGTGTGTGTGTGTATGCAGGTGTGTGTATGCGGGTGTGTGTGTGTGGGGTGTGTGTGTGTGCACGCATGCGTGTGTATGCGTGGGGGGTGTTTGTGGGGATGGGTGTGTGTGTATGTATGCAGGTGTGTGCGTGTGCGGGGTGCGAGTGTGCAGGGGTATGTGTGTGCAGGGATGTGTGTGCAGGTGTGTGTTTATGTGTATGCTTTTGCGTCAGTATCCAAGAATGCTTCTTTCTTCGCCTCCTCTTTTTAGTTTTGAGAACAGTTTTTATTCCTGGTCACTATTTCCTGGGCGGGACAGAATGGGTGAGATTTCCATGCAACAAGTGTAAACATGTCCATATTTAAAGACCAAACTGAGGAAAGAATGAAACTTGGCAATATGCCCTGCTTGTGATGTTACTGCTGAGTAAATAGACTTCAAGAAGAAAGATATTTCCCAAGTTCCAAGATTTTAAAAGAGCCAGCAGATAATCTGATTGTCTGATGCCATTTTAAAATTTAAATCGTAGTTATTTCTTCATGGTGTGTTACTGTTAGCTAAGCCCAAATTGTAGTTTCTCACCTCTGAGTCAGACGTTATGGATTCCAAGCCAGTCCAGGGCTAATCTTAGCTGACACTTTAATGAGGAACTGAGTGAGTGTTGTTTTGTCAGATGTTCCTCTTTTAGATATGCTGTTTAACTAAGATCCTGCTTACCTGTTTCAATTGGATCTTAAAGATTCAGTCATGGGCAAAGAGCTGTTCTGGAAACATGATCAGCATTTTTGCCTCAATAGGCCTCACAAAAAAGAGATTAACTCGCAGAGCACTGGTTTAGCAGGTAGTACTGATGCCTCACAGCTCCAACAACCCAGGCTTAATCCTGACTTCTGGTGCTGCCTGTGTGGAGTTTGCATGTTCTCCCTGTGACCACATGGGTTTCAGTTATGGGCCCCTATTTCTTCCCAAAGAGATGTTGGTAGGCTAACAGGTTATGGTCAATTACCCCCAGTAGGTGGGTGATAGGAAGATCAAGGTGAGATTGATGGGCATGTGAGGGTGAAATAAATTAGCAGAAAATAGGTGGGGGAAGGGGATTGATGGATTGCTCTGAGAGCTGGCATTGGCTCAATGGGTCGAATTGACTCCCTCTATGTCACAGGTAAATAGAAATATTAAAAAAGGAATGTATTTGTGAGATTGCACTTTGTGCAAAGTGCCAGCAAAACATCCACTGCATTTCAATGCAGTTTGTTGGATGTAACTGTCTTGATACATGGTAATGTGCCAAATAAGGGCAGCTTTATTTAGATCCCATTGTTTAGTCCCATTGTTACTGATGCTACTATTTTCATTGTGATTCATTATGAATTGTTCAAATTTGGTGATACCTAAGACTGCTCTCTGTACATAAATAGTAAGGTTATGGCAGGAAGATCGGTTGTAACATGTATTGACTTGATTCTTAGTGGATAACATTCCAAGTGACATTAATTGCTCCCATTTTTATACTTTGGAACAAGTTGCTTACCCTGTTGGCAATTCACATGATTCGTGGATTTTCATTCCGAGTGCAGACTTGTTTTGATGATGTCACCTGCTAGCTTTTAGCTCCCACTGTTATGAGGGGATGAAACAGGATTCACTCGACTTTAAAGATGAGACAAAGAGGCTGCAGTCCTTTGATGTTCAGAGCAGTTCCAGACATGGGCAGACAACCTTCTGCTTTGAGTGTTTTAAAAGTTCTGAGACTAACAGGTACAGTAGCACTTCAGCAGTATATAACTAAATTTGACGAGACTAAATAACACCTTCCAGATATTCATGCTCAAAGTTAACTCTTTCAACGTGCATGACATGTTAAAAGCTCTGTTGTAAGCATGTTTATTGCAGACTGAGGGGTGGAAATTTATCTTGGACAGTCACACAAAATAAACATTATCACATCAGATACCTACTTGATTTTTAGTTCTATTAGAGTCAGTGGAACAAGCATCGGGAGAGAGAAATGATAAGTGACAGATGCAGTACTACGTGTTCTGCATTTATATGAATATATAGGTATTTCATATCTTATCTAGATACTGGAATTGAACTGGCGGTGTGTCTGGCCATCAGTGCAACCATTAAGTTATAATAGAAATTGATCTGAATGAGCCATGTGTAGAATCCGTGTATTGTATTGAAAATATTTTTTTATATCCATTAACTCATACTAGAGTACACAGGAATTTCTAATGGGCATTGCAAAGCAGGAAAAGAAAGAGTTACATTGATATAGCTCATCTCATGACCTCAGGATGTCCAACAATTTCAATATTTCAATACTTTTGAAGTACGGTTGATGTTGTAATAATGGATTTGTAGTGAATAATTTGGAAATAGCAGCATCCTATTAATGGTAAAAGAATTCTGTCCAATTTCTGCCCCGCTCACCCAATACCTACCTGTCCCTATACTCCTCTTCAAGCCCTAGGATACGGTGGTCAGTTCTGTCATTCTTACTATCATCTTGGATGAGATAAACTTCAGTCCATTTGGAACTAAACAAAGGACCTTTTTTGTGTTTAAGTTCACACCCAATTATACACATCGTACAATAAATTGAGCTGTAACTTGAGAGCTATTTTACAAAAATAAATAACTAAAGATTGAATTTACCATTAATTTATTAAAATTAAACCTAGGCATCTTCTGTATACACGTATAGGCAAATATGTAAAGACATATCAAGATCAGATTGAAGGGTTGTATCATCTATAATCTATCATCAAATCAAGTTTTTCAAGATCCATTGATCTTGAACTATTAGATCTGAAATGCACATTACAATGGCAAAAGCAAGGCAGCAGTTCCTGTGGATAGGCAATTGATAGATATGAAGAACTCTCTGAGCTGCTGGTTCACTTATATTACCTGAGCAATTGATACCTGATTCCTCCACACAATGAAAGTGTGAAAAGCACTTCAATGATCACACGTGCCTAACTGTGGCATGCTGATGCATCTGTTGTCCAGCCTTCCCTAGGGACCAAAGAAAGTCTGTGCAAAAGTTCCCATTGCTGAAACCACTTTGCCAACCAGTGTGGATGTGTAGAGAGACTCTGGCTTCCGAATGGGAATACTGCAGAGCAATAGCAAAGAGCTATTGAATGAACTAGTCATTGGTCCCAGTTTTTACATGACTGAATGAGGTGAGCTGCCAGCATAGACTAAATCTCTTTTACAGCATAGACTAAATCTCTTTTATGTATCTTGCAGAGGGATTTGGGAGAGCAGACACTACTGCTGGGATCTGAAGGAACTGTATCAGCTGAAGGAGAAATTCATTTGATTTTGTGGCCAAAGCAAAAAAGCAATGCTTGCGGCTGTGGAAGCTAGTGGAGGACAGAAGGAATTCCAGAAGAACCCAGAGTTTGTCCAGAGTTGCTGGCAACATTTCAGAAAGGCATTGAGAATTGTTCACCTGCAGGAGTCAGATACCTGCAAACACCTCTCACAAGGAAAACACACATTAAAACCATGGAGGATTTAATCTTATCCACCTCCTTCATATTTGACAGATGGAAGATAAAATTGATGTGGAATTCAGCAGAACCAGTGATGACTGGAGCTGACTATCCCGCAGATTGATAGCAAGGCTGCAGTCCAGTTATGCATCAGGAATGGAAAAGAGTGTGAGTTTCAGAATGGAAAAACTTCTGCACCCAGCATGTGTTGATATATTTTTTAAAGTTTTTAAAATTGACAAGCTTTTAAAACCACAATGCTATCTCAAACCTTTGCATATGGTGAATGATGCTGTTCAGGTATATGATCTTGTAATGGTTATGTGACATGAATTTTGATTTCGGTGTTTGTGAAGCAACTGCTGATTATGGGATTGATAGACTGTTGGAGGTTTGGGGCATTAAACCTGTTCAGTCAAAATTCTCCCAATAGAATCTTAGCCGAAGAGTTTTGATTATAGGACATTTTTGAACCCCTGCTATTTCTTCACCATATTCTGTGGCATTACTGACCTCCCCCTGTCTTACTCAATGCCTCCTCCAGTGGTAGATTTATGTGTTCTCTCTATTGCAGAACAAAGATACATGGCATACTACAAACCACTATTGTACAAGTCACTCCCTTTTTCGTCTTTTCACAGGAAACCACTCATCTTCTCCAGGTATTTGCAGCATTACTGAGGATTCAATAGGTCTGCTGGATGAGGGCTACTGTCAAACCATGAAATATGAGTGCAGTGGAGTTCTTCTCCCAAGCAATCAACACTTTCATCTCTGAGCAGCCAAGCCTTTAACATGTAGTTCAGGAAGAATGAATCACTGATATGCCTATGCAAAGCAACTCCTTGAACATCACTTACTTCATTTTATTGTGGGTATTGTGGATGAAGGCACAATAGAGTAAATAAATAACAAAATCATATAACATCCATTCAAATACCCAGGGATGCGAAGTTCTTCTGTAACACAGCATAGAACAAAAAAGCTCTCCTGACTAAAACTATAGACAAGGAAGTAAATGAAAGTGCTACTGTCTATGTGCTTAATGGTTTTTGCTATACATCAGCTAAAAAGCTGGTTATTGTATTTAGTCCCTCTATTATGTGTCAGTATCAGAGCTGATTTATAAATGCTTTTCAAAGGAGCTTGCCCTGAAGCCTGTGGATTAGGTAGGTTTAATTTCCAAGTGAAATGTTGATTGATCTGTTGGTATATATTTCACTTGTCTGTCTTGACCCTTCTGCTTTAAAACCATGTGCATACACCTATAACTGCCAGCAGTTGATTACTGACATCCTCCTTGATGGTACAGTTACCTCAATCTGGTACCAAAACAAAGATAATGTACAAATGTGAATTTGTACATACATAATATCAAATGGCTGAGCATCAGTGGGTGAACTGCAGAAACTGTAGTGGATGAGGCACTCATGCCCATGTACACCCAGATCAATCCTTGTTTAGTTCCTACATCAGCAATATGTTATTTCCTTTAACAACATTATCATAGCTGTATTAATAATAGTGACAATATACACAACGCAAGAGAAGCTGGTACACCAAGGGTTTTTTAATAATGTTGTCATAATGCTGGCTATCTGTGTTGTCACTCATGAGGAAATAGCATGGCCGTTATGATGGGAAATGGGACTAGTATGGACAGGTACTTGATGGTCAGCATGGACGTGGTAGGCTGAAGGGCTCTTTCTGTGTTGTATGACTCTTTGACTCTATTAGGCTAACTGAGCAGATTTCTGTGAGGACAGAGGAGAAATGGAGGACCTGACTGGCCCTAAACCATTTTTGTAACCAAGTTGGTTGGTTAAAATTGGAATGGTGAAACGGGTTCTGCACAAAAGCTGAGAACTGTGACTGGAGCAAAGAGCAAACCATGCAATTGTCTTTTGTCCTGCTCAATGATAGGCCCTTGCTTGGTTTGGGATCTTGCTGAGAGCAATTTGTGAGAATTACTTTGTATCTGTCATTGGAAAGATATACAATTTTGGTGGACAGACACAAGAAAAAGAATTCATTCTATGACCATATTTTCTAATTCTTATTTCTTTCTACTACTGGAAGAGAAACACAATTTGAGACAACAGCAAAGAACAGTGTGCGATAAAGGTTAGACATATTGTTTCATACCTTTTCCAATTTGAGTTCAAAAGGGAAAAAGGCACTAAAGCTGCAAACCTGGCAGCTGACTCCATACCTGCAAACTTAATCCACTCATTAAAGACAAGATCCACCTTACTGATTTTTCCAATATTACTGTGTCATACACAGAAATCACTGTAAAATGAGACTGGCCTTATCAGCTATCTTTTTGCTGGAAATATTGTGACTTTTTCAAGGAGAACAGAACACTTTGAAGGTTCGTACAGGCTGGAAATCAAATATGTAGTCTTCTAAGGACGATTCTTGCCTACCAAAACATCCATTTAAGACTACCAAAGGCCATTGATACTTGGAAATAAGATGAATTAGTTTGAACAAGTATCCATTGGAATTTCTGCAAAGATATTGTCAGCTTTCAAAGCTGAATTAATGTTATTCTATATGGTATGCAGAACCATTGAATCTTTACTGCATAACTAGTATTAAAGAAATTATAGACATAATTTGCAAATCACATAAACAGCAAGTCTGAACAAAATTTGAAATTTATTGCTCTGTCTTCAACTTAGCCCCTACATTTTACAGATGTATTTAAAGTGAATCTGTCCATTTTGTTACTTTCCATATGACCACTGGGTTGCAATATTTTTCTTCAGTATTGTTTGATCAGGCATGCAGTTACTTACAAGTGCAGTTACACTTCGTGGTACTTGCTGGTTGTGCTTGTCATTTTTCAAAATACCATTTTGCAACCTCAGAATGCAATCTCAGAATTTCTGTGAAGAAATCTCAGAATTCTTCACAGTTGTCCCTTTTGAAGCAAACAACTTACAGTCAGATCACTCATTTTTAGAAGCTCACAAGTTTGAATAAAAGAACCTGAATCTAAATCAACATTGTACCCTACCCTATCTGGTATAAACATGCTTAGGGAGTTATAATTAAGAGTTAAAAAGTTAAGAGTAAAACAGGAGTGAATTGAATTAAATCATTTTTAAAATATGACCAAATATAGTTAGTTGTGGGAAGTTTTCCAATTTCTAGAAGACAACAATATGAATTAACAGGAAAAATAAATAAAGCTTCCTGTAACCAAGTTGATAGCTTTGCCATTGTATGTATTATGTTTATATGGTGAACTCCTCACTATATTGGGTAGCAAATGTCTACCAGGGAACTGATTGACTTCCTATTGGAGAAATGCCCCAATTATTGCTGAGATATGTCCCCAGAATGCAATTGCTACAAAATGGACTCACCCATCAAGTAATCAGAATGAATGTCAGGAGAGGAAAGTGATAATGCTAGTTAAATCTTTATTACATTCAGAAATAAAGCAATCCTTGTCAAGGATAGATAAGGCTTTTAACTGATGGCAATAAAAAAGCCTGGAAAATCCAGTGCATCCAAAAGCACCACACAGAATCAAGGTCCATTGGAGGAAGAGAGGTGGTTGTCGGGGAGCAGAAGAGAGAGCTGATGGCATAGGTCAAGGACAGGCCTTGGGATTCAATAGGCAAGCAAGTGGCTGGGGTGTAGAGTTCTGCAGGATGGATCAGGGCCAGCATGTGAGAGGGAGCTTAGCAGGAAAGATCATGCCAGTGGTAGGGTTCTGCAAATAACATTGGGGGAGGGAGGAAATGGTGCCTCCAATGTGGGGCTGATCCTCAACTTGTCAGACTAAGAGTTAGGAACCTGAGCCTTAGGACAGAGTTCAGGAATGAAACTGTGTTCGGGGAGGGACACTGACACATGGATCTCTGGGGAGTGGGATTTGGAAATTTAGATTAGTATTGGAGTGTCAGGACCTGTGCATTATGAAGTCGAGAGCAAAACTGGGAGGGCTAAGAGTCTGGCCTTCTGGGGTTCAGGACCACTACTAATGATGGGGGTACAGGTAAGGATGGGACTGAAGGTACTCGGGTCACAATCCAGCACCGAGGCATGAGGACCTAAGTCCCTCAGTGGTCTCCCTCAGTGGTCATTCCTGGGACTGCTTAACCTTGCAATGCCCCATTGGCAAGGCTGATATGAAAACCACAAACAAGTGTGAGTCATGCCCAGAAATGCCCAATCAAATTTCTAGTGTGACATAAAACAACCAAGAAAATATTTTTATTGTGTTTCTCTCTCTCAGGGGAAAAAAAGCAGCAATATTGTGGGAGAAAAAGCAATGTTGTGAAGAACATTATATGATCAAGTTTCAATCTGTCTAACATGGGCCTCTGCACGAAGACTTGAGAAGCTGGAAAATTAAAGAAGTATTTTACTGCTTTAGCAGGGCAATGTGTGAGAAAATTGATGCCAAAATCCTGAGCTTTGCCAACAATTATCACTCAGATTAGTCAACATAACTAGAATGGTCTGTTTGGAGATGAGAGATATGAGACATTAGTTTTTGACTCTAAAGTCATACCTAAATGCCAGTTTTACTTTTCAGTGCTTTATCCTTTATCCTGTTCCAGTTCATTTAGTCAAAGTGCAAGGGGTAGAAATTCAATATCAAGACTACGTAAAAATAAATCTCTGGAAAATTGAAAGTTCAGCTTTAACAGAAAGGAAGCTAGAGATTATGCTAGTTACAACTGTGTGGCCATTACCATTCTGGCAGAGGAAAAAAGTATTATTTAGAGGTGCAATTTTCTGTAGAATCAATGGAGGTTAGATTTAAAACAGCCAGTTCAGATACAGCAGCTAATTTTCCCAGGAGAAGCTGATCGAAGATGAATGAACAGCAGTTCTGCAGAGGGAGATTCATCATGCTGACATCTCTCATATCTAATACCATCACCTTAGAAGGATGTGCTACAAGACTACATCCACACTGGGACAAGATCATATAAGTTCAAAAAATATTACTGTGATCAGATGGACTCTAACCTATTCAATACTGACTCTCTAATATATTTTAATTTCACTTATTTATATCAATCTCATGTAACAATCTCAACCGTAATCAGCAAAAATAATATTGAGTCACCATGATACAGATGAAGTGGTATCCTAAGCTCTTATTCATTTCATGAATGAACTCATTTATTTACAAGCTAGATGCTTAGGTTTAAGTGTTATCAATCATGATTTTTAGGCTAGTGAATATTTGTTGGTTTGTGGCTTTGATATCTCACTTCTCAGATAACAGGCAAGAAAATGCTAATTTATTCATAATCTAACTGCTTAATGCAAGAGAGGGAACAAGTTTAAGCATCATTCAAGTCATAAATTGGGTGGCAAATCTCATGTGACACTTTGATGAAGAATTATGGTGAAACTTTAAGGATTCGCCCAATGCCCATCATAAATATTCTCATTGGGGTTTAATCCAAGTGTTCTTACAATGCTACAATTGACAGCAATGACTTTGGTTCAGCATGAAGACTATAAACATCAACCAATTTAATTACTGAATGATATCTTGTGACTCTCTGCATATGTAGTTATTTGGATGAGAAATGAAGCTAACTTGGTTGCAATATGCTTCACAGTTAATAATCAATGCATATTGTTTAAGCATAGCAGAAGGGAAAATGTCTGCATCAATTACAAAACAGTACCTCTGCAAATGTCTTCAGGACAACAGATCTTCATTAGGTGACAAGTTGTGGTTGTTAGGGTACTGCAGGGATCAGTGCTTGGAACCAAGCTATTTATGATCTGTATCAATAACTTGTTTGAAGGGAGTAAATCTCATATTTCCAAACTTATTAACGATAGGTACAGTTGAGAGCAGGGAGGTAGATGTACAGGGGCTTCAAATGGATACAGACAAGTTCAGTGAATGCACAAGAAGATGCAGATACAATATAATATAGAAAAATGTGTATACACTTTGGTGCACATAACAGTAAAGCAAAGTACTTTTAAATGGGAGCAAAAGGGTAACATTAATGTTCAAAAAGGTGTAGTTGTCCTGATACACAAGTCACCAAAAGCATGTAGGAGCAGCAAATGACTTGGAAGATACATAGTATGTTGGCCTTTATTACAAGAGGATTTGAATTGTCTTATGACTGTTATAGGGCTTTGGTAAGATCACAATTGGAGTACAGAGTACAGCTAAAAAAGGATACATTGTCCTTGAGGGTTTTCAGTGAAGATTCTCCTGAATGGTTTCAGGAATGGCAGATATACCATTTAGGGAGTCATTGAGTAGACTTGGTCTGCATTCTCCAGAGTATAAAAATGAGAGATGTCATTGAAACTCACAAGATTCTTAGATGGCTTGAAAGACTGGATGCAGAGAGGTTGTTTCCCCTGCCTGAGGAGTCTAGAACCAGGTGTCACAATCTCAGAATTATACACAAGGCAGAAACGGTAGTGTCACAGTTAGTGCAACGCTATTACAGCGCCAGCGACCCAGGTTCCATTCCGGTCCGTGTCTGTCAGGAGTTTGTACATTCTCCCCATGTCTGTGTGGGTTTCCTCCGGGTGGTCTGGTTTCCTCCCACATTCCAAAGATGTACAAATTAGGAAGTTGTGGGCATGCTAATGTTGGTGCCGGAAGTGTGG
>JARFYF010000058.1:18557070-18567679 GCA_030265395.1 Rhina ancylostomus | reverse complement strand
GAACATAATGAGAGAGGTGGTAAAATAAACCACTGTATCTGTAAATTAATCCCTCTCACTTCCAGTCAGTTTTATTTAACATCTTGTATAGCAGCATAAGTACAAGCACCCTTGCATAAAGAATTGATTGCTTGGACAGAAACCAAGGATAACAATCAGGGGTGGTTAAAAAAAAAGTTTTGCAAAAATAAAAAGTCCCACTTGTTCTTTCGATGGGGCAGGAGGAGGGTGGTACTGATCGACTGAATGGAAGGAAACTTGATCTGGTTTAGGCAGTACAAAGAGGAAGGGCAACACATGAGAGCTGCTGAAATATAGAAGATATGCATGCTGCTTATGTTGTTATACAATATGCATTAAAGCCTACTACTCTTTGGAATTACTGAGTATATAAGGTTAATCACACAAGTATGTCATATGATGTAAATCTCAAGTCATTTTTGTCACTGGAATAAAATATTGGATATGTCCTTTTTGACAAGCATTAATCCTCATGGTCTTTTCTTCCCCACTTCCTATTAATACCATACTGTTCCCATAAAGCAAGAGAAAACATTCTTTCAGCTTCTCTGGACTCTTTGGAAAATAGCTCTATTTGACAGGCCAATATTCTATGTTTCCCACACAGTGTAGCATTGCCCTACCTTTGTTTAGTGCCTCTGCATCACTGTACTGGAGAGATAAGTCAGTCACTTTCACCTGGGATCAGAAAAAGCCTGGGTCCTATGATGCTACAAAGCAGAATGTTGCCACATCAACACATAATGCCACAGAACATTCTATAGCAATCCATCTTTAAGAAAAATCATTTCAACTATTGTCCCATTATAATTACTGATAGAGTTTAATTAAGTAAATCTATGGGTATCAAAGATATTACATGGATATAAAAACCTGGGATGAAGTAATCAGATCTTTATAATTAGCAATTACACAGTTCTTGCAGGATTGTTTACAATTTGTAGTGAAATTGCAATGGAATCAAATTGTGAAGACTCTTCCTGCAATAACACTCAGAATATAAGTATTGCTCATTTTCTATGTTAACATATATTTATTTTATTTATTTACTGGACGTAGTTATTGCTAGTAAGGCTAACATTTATTGTCCACCCCTCATTAAGTCAAAAATTCGTACAGCACAGAAGCAGGCCCTTCAGTCTACTATGTCCATGCCAACTATCAAGTTTTGATTCCTACCATTGAGAAGGTTCTTATGAGTTACCTTCTTGAACTGCTGCAGCTGATCTATTAAAGGTACTTACACAGTGCTGTTTTATAGGGTGTTCCGTGACTTAGACCCAATAATGATGAAAGGACAACAAAATATTACAAAATGATAACAGTACAATGAATTGATGCCAACCTGCAGATGGTAGCACTCCCTCTGTTCATTCAGATGATAGATGTCACACGTCTGGAGGGTGTTGTTTGTAAAAGTATTCAAGATGGGCAATGTGTCTCATTCATTTTCTAAGTGTATGCAATTCCTTCAAACCATTTATACTTTCCCACAGCACAGATTGTGTTTAATCTGGTCTATAATCTAAAGCATGCCATTCACACACAATTAATTCTTATTATATCAATCTTTTGTATCAGGCAATGATACTTCCAATTGATCAAAGATATGAATATCTAATAATCAAGTAAAACAAAGTGGTCTTTAGTTCTCTTTATTATTTTTTCCATTTGCACTTTAACATTTTTGTTGCACTTGACTCTTCTAATTGAATATATTACAGTTATATTATCTCATTGTATTTAGCAAGAGCACAAACAATACCCTAGTGAGCCAGTGTGCTTTTTTTAAATTACCGGGTAACTCAGTTTGGCCAGAGAAATGAATAAATTAGCTGATCTTTTAGGAACATGCTAAAGGCTAATTCTTCTCAGTTCTTAAAATTAAATTGAATAGAAATAGCAATAAGCTGACTAGAAGAAAAGATGATAAATGATTAAAGTTTATTGAAGAGCCTACATCTTCTTGAATAATAAAAAAATAGTGGGAACTTTTCCATGTGTAAAAATGTCATTGTATAACTGTCAATTTAAAGTTTCAAAATATATTCTTGCTAAAGTACAATTTATCATTATTTTGTTATTGATATTAATAAAAAAGCTCAAATAACAGCCCAAATCCAGAATATCATAATCTCTCTGCTATCCCTTTGAAGAACAATGGCCAATAATGAATTGCTAATTTAGACTAAATGAGTTATTAAAAGTGTAATTATAAGATGAGACAAACAACCAGAAAAGTTGGTAGCAAAAATATCTAATAATTCCAAATTTCTAACTTCTATCATCTTAGTTATTCTATTTGCTAATAATATACAAGTGGATAAATTTAGAAAATTAGGCAAGATAAAGACTGATGGGCTGTAAAAATATCAATAAACAATTAACATATAGGCCCAATTAAAATAATTGCATTGAATTTAAATGTTCTAATGTTACTCATCTTATAGGTATCTTTATTTTCTGTTTAAAACATTTATTCATCAGTTTATTAGACAGTGCCATTTAGTAATTGACAACAGTTCTCTTACCTAACACAGTGGAAAAAGGTTTGAATTTTTCCTCGAATTAGTAGATGCCATCAAAACAATGTTAAGGGATCTATCTTCAATTTTTTCTGGGTTGGAATATATTTTATACAGTGTATGAGACATTTGACAGGCCACATACAGCAAGGATGTTTCCCTTCCGTAGAGCAAGGGGTCACATTCTCAGAATAAGGAGGATGCCATTTAGGACTGAAATGAGGAGAAATTTATCCGTGCAAGAGGGTGGTGGAGGCAGTCATTGGGATAATTCAAAACAGAGATCGATAGATTTCTGGGTATTCAGGGAATCAATAGACGTGGAGAAAATGCAGAAAATCATGTTGAGGTTATAGATCAGCCAAAGTCTTGATGAATGGTGGAGCAGGCATGAATCACCAAATGGCCTTACCCTTGCTCCTGTTTCTTATACTTTTTTGTTGGCTGACTAATGGCTCAAACAGTATCCATGGTACTAAGATGAAAATTCAATCCCTGGTCCCCAAAAGGATTCTGAAACTTTGATAATCAGCACACAAAAGCTTATCCAACTTCTCATTTTAACTGCTGTGACTAGGACTTATATTGAAAGGACACCAGTGACCCAGAATCTCTGGCAGCCTGTTGTCAGTGAAACCAGTTTGGCTGACACAACTCCAACCTATATTCTCAAATGCTGGATAAAGAAATTACTTCGATACAGACTGGGAAACTTGAAGCATTAGATCTACTTCCAGCTATTAAACAGCTGGATTGGAAACAAATGTCAACAATCCTGGGAAGAAAATCACTGAATTGTAGAAATTTATGGAACAGCAGGAGGCTTTTCAGCCCATTGTGACCATGCCAGCCAAGATTATTACTCCCACATCCCAGCACTTGGTCTGCAGTACTATAAGACACAAGGTGTTTATTTTTTAAATGAAGGTTTCTGCCTTCACTATCCTTTAAGGCAGTGAGCGAAATATTTGTTCCTCAACTCCCCACAGGTCCATCTGCCAATTAATTTAATTCTATGTCGCCTAGTTAGTGACATCACTTCCAAGGGAAAATTGGTCCTTCCTGTTCACCCTGCTGAGATTGCTCAGAATTTTGTACTTTTCAATCTTTCTCACAATATTCCAATTACAAAGAAAACAATCCAACTAGTCAGTCTCACCACAAAACAATGGTTCTCTAGATCAGGCAGTAACACCCTGTGAATCTCCTTGACATCCTTTCTGATGCTACAACATTCTTCAGGTCATATGGTGAACAAAGATGTAGAATCCTCCAGCTGTGGCCAGGAAAGTGCCGTACACGGTTCAAGCATAATTAACCTGTCCTTATATCTGATGTCTCTGCCAATAGAGGCCAATTTCCACCCCGCTCTCGCTTTTACATAATCCATTTCTGATTCTTTCCTCCTGTTTCTGGATTTCTTTGCTTCTATTTTTGGAGAAAGGCTAGCAACCAATATCCATTACAAGTTCACAGGCTCTCACAGCTATCTCAACTATCCTTCCTCCCATCCTGCCTCCTGTAATAACTCCATTCCATTATCTGTCTTTGTTGAGTTTGCTCTGGTGACTGGATTTTCAACAGGTGCTTCTACGATATCTTCCTTAGTCCTTAACTGTGACTTCTCCTCTACCATTGTTAACAGAGCCCTTCATTTCATTTTACCTATTTCCCACACTGGAGGATCCTGGACCTGAAACATTAACTGTTTCTTTTCCCACAGGTGCTGCCTGACCTGCTGAGTGTTTCCAGAATCATCTGTGTTTACTTCAGATTTCTAATATCTACATGGGCTTTTGTTTGATTTTCACTTAGGCTGTCTAACATTTCTGTTTTTATTCCAACATCCTGTATGCTTTCATAGCCATTTTACCTACATATCAGGGATCTGTGGACATTTTCTCCAAGATCCCTCTATTTCTTTGCACTGCAGATGCCTGGAAGTTCAATTGTATAATTTTTGTTTCAGCTTTCTGTAACGCTGAATCATTGGTATTTGTCATAATTAACCTTTTTGCCTTATCTTACCCTGTGTTTAATCAACAACCACATGTGCCTAGATATGTGAATTCCCATTTTCTTTCATTGGGCATGTTTTTGGTCTGAACTTTCATTATGAACATTTGACTGTCTCCCTTTACTCTTACATTGCTTTACCTTCAACCAGCTATTTCTAGTCCTTTTGTACAAAAATTTCATCTCAGGCTGACAAAAATTAGCATTACCCCAATATTTTTCCCCACAGGTTAAATGTTTGGTTTTTACTTGTAAACAAATACTGTCACCACAATTTGATGCTTTTTGGATTTTATCAGTATTTTATGTTCAAGTATGTTGTTGCCAGTAAAAAAATAAACATGAGAAGGTACGTACCTAACACTGTGTTTGTGAGTGTGGTCCTTGAGTGATTCATTTTGTGGGATTTGGAAATGTAACCAAAAGTTAATGAGTGTTCTTTGCTCCTGATAAATCAGAATTCTTGGTATTTTATATACAAATCTCCAATGGCTTGCATTACCCTTTTTATTTCTGGTTTGAATCATTTTCATTAATATATTTCACATTTGAAATCTGCTGCCTTGTTTAAATTACATATTGTGGTGATACCTAAATACACAGTTGCTTTAACAAACTTGGCATGTTATTGCAACAACATGCATGAGTTCTTTTAAATATTTTCAGTATGCTGCAGATGGTCTGTTTTAAAAGTCCTATGAAGGTTTGTATTATAAAAATATAAACTCTCCTCTACAAAAATGGCTATTGAATGTTGAAGGATCTTGCAAAATATTTCACAAGATTTGTGAAGAACGCAAGGCAACCAATAATACAGAATTTCATACAGAAAAAGCACCTAATAAGTAATTCTGACAGAATATGTTGTGATAAATGCGCAAAATATTTAGAAACAATAAAATAATAGAACTTAGTTTTGATGGGTATTTGATAGTCAGCCTGAATTTGATAAGGCTGAAGGGGCTGTTTCTGTGCTATACTACGCTATGACTCTATAACTAACGTGTGGAAAAGATCAATTGTCCATTGAAAATCATATGTAAGATATCACATGTAAACCATATTTAATCTCCAGAAAGAAAGAATTTTGAAAATATTCTGATCCCTAAAGATAATCAAGGAATTTAAAAATATTTAAACTTTTGTTCTTCTTTTGTCCAAATTATTTTTCAAACATACTCTGGCAAGAGAAGTACCCTACTGTTCAATAATCAATTGATAAACAATAAACTATATTACTGTCAGTATGAATGAGTTCATCTTAGTTTTCAGAGGAATGCTACTTTTTCCAAATTTCAAGGGGAGTATTAAAAAAATACTCAGGGCTCTGCATGTGATGATAGATGCATAAATATTGAAACATATATGAAATAAAATAAACTGCAGATGACGGAAATCTGAAGTAAAACAGAAAATGTAGGAAATACTCAGCAGATAAAGCAGCAGTCTCTGGGGAGAGAAACAGAGTTAGCATTTCAGGTCAATGACATTTCATTGGTTCCAATGAAGGAGGTCATTTGACCCAAATTGTTAACATTCTCCCTTCAAAGTATGCCATTTGATCTGCTGAGTATTTCCAGCATTTCCTGTTATTATTAAAATGTCTTGCTTTTTGTCGCTTTCATTATTGGTTCATTTCTACTTTGCAAACTGAAACGAGGGTGAATTGTTCCATGGCTCATTTGGGTTTGTAAAGCTGAAGACTTTGCCAGACTTGATCTTTCAAATCTTATTGGTCGAATGCTTTTGACTTTCTGACTTTATCATGCTTTTTTTTTCATTGATTTATTGTGTAGGGAAACACAATCACTTTTACAAATTGTGAGTTGATTTGATAATTCATGAGCAAACCTTTATTGTCATATATTCTTCTGCTTGTCCATTGACTCTGTACCTTTAGTTGAACTTGCTGAAGCCACTGGGTTCTCCCCTCCCACCAGCATAACTTGCACCACAGATTGAACAAGAACTAGGAGAAACATCTTCAACAGCAAGGAAACACAAAAGACTACAGATGCTGGAAGCTGGAGCAAAAAAGAACTTATCAGATCAGATGTAAAGTTAACTGTCCATTTCCCTCCACAGATGCTGCCTGACCTGCTGAGTTCCTCCAGCAGTTTGTTTTTTTTCTTCAACAGTAAATTATAGCTCTTTACCTCATTCCTCTGTAATTTCTACCAGTTGTTTACCTGTAAAAATTCCAGGTGTATATTTATACTCTAATTTCAGATCTACATTTTGGATGACATGCTACAATAGAGTTTCACTTCACCAGCCTGATCTTTAGTGTTACTCTTTAGCTAGTCAGAAGCATTGCCAGAGAAACAGAAGATAAATTGTCTAAGCTCTTTTTTACTGCACCTGGGGGAGGAATTTTTTCTGCTAACCTTGCTGGAAAAGGGGATTCAACTGAGAAACAGAGAATTCCTGTCATGCCCCAGTCTCAGACCTCATCCTTGACCCACTTTCCTGTTCCCTCAGCTTCATAGTTCAATGGTGTAAAATCTGACATTGGCTGGAGTTGGTCCAAGGTGGTGATGGGAGTTGAAGCACATGCATCAAATGAAGAGTCTAGACCCAACAGTGACCTCTTCATTTTTGTTTCTCTCCAGGTTTTCCCTTGAGCCTCAGTCTCAGCTGGGAGTTTTATTGGAAAACTTGTTGCATCTTTTGAGATCCTGTGCTCCCTTTGTTATCTCTGCTAACCTGGAATGTTGGAGTCCTGTCAGAAACTTGCCACAAATAGAACCTGAGCTCAGTTCAGAGCAGTAGGTAGAATGAGTCCAGTCTGCCCAGGATTTAATTTACTGAATGGCTTTGCATCCACAAGCTCAAAGCTTTATGTGCAAGTGTTTATTGGTCAAAGTTTTATTGGTCAAATTGTTAGCACATGAATTTCAATTAATAGTGGTGTCACAACCTGCTTACACTTCTATTGGTATGCTAGTTGATGATAGATTAAATTATTGAAATATGGCTGTGCTAATGTAATATCTCTGTGAAAAAGAAATTGGAACAATTTCACTCACATCATTCAGTGGTGACCTGAAGTCTCATCATGGCACGTGTGCTCCATATGGCATACATCAGAAACTAATCGCAATGATAAATACATTATGTCATCCACTACAATTATTAAAAATGTTTGCAAAAACAAATGCTAAAGATAGACCTCTTGCACAACAACATCTGTAATGACTGTTAGATTTTTGGTGTAAAATATCAGCTCTGCCCTCAAGTACTATAGCACAGTGGTCAGATATTACATGCCGCAGGCAGAATACATACTTAAGCCTTGGCTCTATCCATCTGTGTACCAGGAGAGCTTGCTCATGTCATTAATCTATGTACCTCACAGTTGCTAAATCAGTTTGCTGAAAGGAAGTGATACATTATCTCCCTTTCATTCTCACACATACATAAGCAGTTTACTCCTATTACTGTCCATGAAGGCATTCAACTGGAGATATGTTTTTATGAATGGATAATCACTGGTAAAATGCAATTATTATTTATCAGTGGGACCACAATATCCCTGTGATATAATAATGGCATCTTTCTGACAATCCGAAGCAACTTAGCAGTTTATGAGCAGGATCCAAAAAGCAAGGATATCTCAACAAGCTCCTGGTCCATCATTAGACTACAAAGGGAGTCCAGCAGGGGAACACAGTTGGGAATTTGCTGGCAAAGCTCGGCCAGTAAATTTGGAACTTTGACAAGTCATGTATGCATCCCCAGCTGAAAACATCTACATGGCAACTGCCAATAGGCCTACATGCCTTTACGGGAGGCTGGGCATTAATGGTCCCCTTTACTCAATGGCTCAATAGAAGTTGGACAGAACTAACTCATGTCATTTCCAACCAGATGACTGTCAAACTTTGTGATGACATTTGGAACAATACCCAGCACTCGTCTATTGTGTTGTCAGGAAATACATGTGATTGGATCTCAGATTCAAGCCCAGAGAGTATCCTCCATTTCACGAGCGACATTCGAACATGGAACATAGAACAGTACAGCACAGGAATAGGTGCTTCAGCCCGCACTTTCTGTGCCAAACACAATGACAAATTAAACTAAATCTCTTCTGGCTGCACATGTTCTATATCATCTATTCCCTGTAATATTTATGTGTCTATCTAAAATCCTCTCAAATGCCACTACCGTATCTGCTTCCACCACTATCCCTGGCAACATATTCTATACACCTACCACTCTGTAAAAAAAAACTTACCCCATACATGTCTCATAAACTTTCCCTTTCTCACCTTAAATGCATGTCCTCTAGTATTTGACATTTCTATTCTGGAATAAAGATTCTGACTGTCTACCCTATCTATGCCTCTCATAATGTCATAAACTTCTTCAGCCTCCAATGTGCCAGAGAAAACAACCCAATCTCAGTTAATGGCAAGACCTTTAACAACATTAATGTACAGAGGGATCTTGGGGTCCAACCTCTCCTATAGCTCATAACCTCTAACCCAGCAGCATCCTGGAAAACTTTTTCTGTACCCTTTCCAAAGCTTCCAAATCCTTCCTGTAATGGGACGACCAGAATTGCACACAATATCTCAAGTGTGGCCTAATCTAAGTTTTATATAGCTGCAACATGACTTCCTTACCCTTATACTCAATGTCCCGACCAATGAAGGCAAGCATGCCATATGCCTTATTTACCACCCTATCTACTTGTCTGGCCATTTTCAGGGAGCTACGGACTTGGACCCCAAAATCCCTCTGTACATTAATGCTGTTAAGGGTCCTGCCATTAACTGTACACTTTCCACTTACATTTGACCTCCCAAAGTGACTGACTGTCAAAGTGACTCCCTCACACTTGCTCAGATTAAACTCCATCTGCCACTTCTCCGCCCATATCCTTTGACAGCCGTCTTCACTGTCCACATCTCTACCAATCCTTGTGTCATCTGCAAATTTACATTTTTGTTCAAGTCACTTATATATATCATAAAGAACAGAGGTCCCAGTGCTGATCCCTGCAGAACACCAATGGTCATGGACCTTCAGCCAGAATAACAGCTTCCACTGCCACCCTCTGTAGCACCACTGCTTCCACCACTTTGACATGGTCTTCCCCACTGAAGTCAACCGCACACAATAACAACATAAGCATTGACATGCATTCTGTGACGATAGGTCTCTTGGTGCTCAAATATCTAGAAATTCAAAATCTTTGCTTCAGCCAATCTTTTTGGTGAACCCATAGAATCTCCAAAATAATCTTTTTTTTGTTGGGGCAAAATGTTCACAAGAAGCAACGGCAATACATTCACCAACAGAAAACAAAATGCTGGAGGAGCTCAGCAGGTCAGGTGGCATCTGTGAAGGCAGAGGGATGGTCGACATTTTGGGTCAAGACCCTGCATCAAGAATACTTGATGGTTGGCACAGACAGGGTGGGTCAAATGGCCTGTTTCTATGCAGTATGTCTCTGTGATTCTGGCTCCCATGGATAGTTCCCATGGATGCAAATATGAAGTTTTGATGCAGGCTCTTGACCCAAATTGTCAACCAACCCTTTGGCTCCACAGATGCAGCCCGATCTGCTGAGTTTCTCTAGTCATTTGTTTTTTAACTCCAGCTTCAAGCATTTGCAGTCTCTTGTGTCTCCATATGAATGCAGCAATTCAAAAAGTTAATATCTTAAGAGCTACTAGGGATGGGAAATAAATACTGTCCCTATCCATGATATTCTCATCCCATAAATGAATAAACAACTGAATGAGTGAGATAGCTCAGCTGGGAAACCTTGAGAACAATCGATTGGGTGAAACTAGGCCAATTGACTTAACTTACTCATGACTGCCACTGATTACAAAATCTTCCCTATTACACAGATTTCCATATCACAAATTAGGACATTATGCAAGCTTTACAATGTATTTGGCAGCTTGAGATAAAAGTAATATTTTGGTGGGGGGAGGGGGTCAGTTTTCCAGGGCTTAGTAAATCTGAGAACTAAAGCAGGATGGGAACAGCTAGCAGGGAACAGGGGTGGGGAATATATGTGAACCAGA
>JARFYF010000058.1:18525476-18536141 GCA_030265395.1 Rhina ancylostomus | reverse complement strand
CTTAGGTGTAGGGAGGCTAGGTAGCTCCTTCATTCAGTCCCAGCCGTCACCCACTGCTGTCACAACCATCCCCTATCCATCATCTATCACTGACGCGTGTATGTAAAATAAAATGTATTTTATGTTTTTAAACAACGCATTGACATTTCGTTCATCCTTTGTGCAAATATCATTTTCATTTGTGTATAATTCCCACCCCCGTCACCTTGACAATATTAACAGCCTGTTATAATCAGATTGAACGTTTTTTTTTGTTCAGTAGCCTTTCCTCTTAATACAGATTCGCGAATCATTCGGTAACTTAATGACACGCCCAACGCGGTATGAACATAGCAAATAGCAGGGGGAAAAAGCACAGAAATTAGTAAATACCCTTGACTAACAATTCCTGGAATTGATCCATTCAAGATTCAGTTAATGTTCAGTAAAATGATCAATACAAGCATCTTCCTAACGTGACAAATACCTGATGCACCGAGCCATTGAGATTTCCCACACCAAACTCGAAAGACAGCAGTGACAGCTCCAGACAACTCGCCGTTTGTGACAGGACTAAAGACATTTATAGTTGAAGTGGGTATCACATGAGAATGTCATTTAAATCGCCGCATTGATTAGCAGATAGCGGAAGAGACCAGGTATAATTAAGGGATAAAGTAGAAGGTAAATGTCCCAAATCACACTTTAAAAATACGATTTTTTTGCGCCTGTTTGTTTATTTATTGTATGAAATCCAGTCCCCAGTTTTAACAATATAGAGTGACAAATACAAGTCTGGCCGAACGAAATACAATGTAAAGCCTCTTGTTCTGAATATTGCGTTATATAACGCGTGCAGTTTCTATGTAGCCATTTTAGATTCCATTATAAACAGTGCTGAGTGAACTTTTGTCTCCAGAGTGTTGTAGATCGAGCCCGGGCGGTATTTTAAACACACGAGAGGTCGCTAAAACGGCCACTCAGTGTTCGTCCTATTGATGTATTTTTAATCGTTTACTGCCCCTTTCTTTTTGGGAAAAAGAAGGATGTCCATTTGCGGCTGCAAAGCTGCGTTCGGATGATTGCTACAGTTCTTATATTCATGTAATATTTGTTTACCAATTTTTCGGGGCACGCCATGGTTGTACGCATAAAACAGTTTCATAGCATGTTATAACGTGTTTATGAAATTGTCTGCTGATTATTTCGGATGGGTTGTTCGCTGATGGAAATGCAGCTTTCATTAACTGATTCTAATTAAAGTTAATTAGGATCGCCGCCGGGCAAGTGATGTAATACGCCCTTCATCCAATCACAAGGCAGGAGACAGCCAATTGGATACGTTTGCATATCAGATCCATATGCATGAAGCAGCCATGCAAATCCAGAAGTTTTCCTGAATTTCACGGGGAATTCTCTCAACTTAACCCTCTTTTTTTACTCAGCGTACAAGTGGGGAAATCACCTCTACTTGGAAAATTGAGGAGAAGACGCTTGGATTTGGTTGGCGATCGGCCTCTGTGTCACTTTCATGTTGCGCGTCAATTCCATGTCAATTTCCTGCAGGCTGGTAATTCCTAGTCAGTCCCGTGCACTTCCTCGTTAATGATGACTATGACCGCGATGGCTGACGGTCTGTTAGCACCAGACTCATCCAAGTCGGCCTTTCTGGAGTTTGGACATCCAGCTCAGCAGTCATCCCCTGGCATGTCCCATGGACACTATCCGGTGCACGGCTTGCACTCGAGCGGACATTCTCAGCACGATGGTTCCTACTCAGGCGCCTCTTCCTATGGCAGATCGCTGGGTTACCCGTACCCAAGCCCAGTTAGCAATCATGCACCTAATCCGTACATGCCATACCAGAACAGCAGCACTTTGGGTCACACCAGGTTAGAGGACACAGGTAAGAGCCGTTTGGACACCAGTCCCCGTTGTAATTTCCATCGGTTTACACTGTGACTTCCATCGCCATTCTGCTACTGAGCCAGCCCCCTGTTTAGAGTCGCGATGCCGGGATTTGAGAGGCCTCTATGATGACATTATTTGTATATTCATAAAAAAAGGACTTTAATTGCGTTCCTTAAATAGACACGCGCAATTAGGCAAATTTAATGCTGAAAAAAAAATCAGCAGTTTGTTCGTGTATAATTCCGTCTCCTGCCAATTGACTGGCGCTGCGGCGAAATAATCTATTGTTTGCCGAGAGGTCCACTCTGTTGGGGGAAATTGGCAAATGAAATGACCCGACCGATTGCGGTGGATTGTTGCAGTGCTCTCGAGAAAACTGTTACTGGCGTGAAGAATTTTGAAATTTGACCCTTTTGTGTATATTTGTGTAGTAAACCATATCGGAGTGTCGTTTATAATTGAGCTCCTGCAATGCGTCCAGTATTTAACCGATTTAAACGTTACTTTTCTCCCTATAACATTTCGCGATGTTGCGCTGGCTTTTATTTACGGGGAATCACCATTTCAAGGTACTTTGATTCAACCTGTTGGGACGGGGGAAATAAAGGAGGGGTGGTCGTGAGTCAAAACTGTAATGGACCTAAGCTTCAGTGTTTTCAATTTCCCTCCAAGAACACGAGAAGTCGACTGTAATCGAAAATGGAGAAATCCGATTGAACGGGAAAGGGAAAAAGATCCGAAAACCGAGGACCATTTATTCGAGCTTACAGCTGCAGGCTCTGAACCATCGCTTCCAGCAGACGCAGTATTTGGCTTTACCGGAGAGAGCAGAATTGGCAGCCTCTCTCGGACTCACCCAGACACAGGTAGGGTGCCGGCCAGAACAAATTCTGCCCTCTTGAAAGTATGGGGGTCCACTTAAAAAGAAGAAAATACAGTCTCTTTGTTCTTGTAAGAAAGCGCACTCGCGCGCTTGAAAACGTATCCATATGTACCCGGGTCAGTTCTCGTTTTTAAACTTCAACACCTTGGTGTAGTTGAACTGGGCACTTTAGTAAATGGCATTGGATTTGCATAACTATCACCATAAACGATGATTTAGAACTTCCAGCAACAGGCGTGGGACCCTTGGTATTCCTGTGTGATCTCACCACACTTAAAGCCGTATTTTTACACTCAGTAGGAATGCGAACAGAATTTCCCTTCTCGGATTATTTTAATCTCAGTGTGTCTTTAAAGATGCAAATTGAATGTGTTTTCTAACGCATCCTACCACTGTCCAACAAAATGGCAGAGGCCAATTATATCATTTCGCGTGGCGCCACTTTTTGCCGGTTCCTTATGGGATCTTTTTTATTTGATCTGCCACTATTAATCCGTTAAAATTACAGGAATTAAAGGGCCAAGTAAATCGGTAATTGCTTATTTTTTAATCTTATAAATTAACTGTTTAAAACAAAATAGGAGTAGTGCAACCATGATGCACGAAACATTCACTTGACGATGAGAACATAGCAATACCTTTTCATTTCCCAAGTAGGGACACATTAATTTAGCCATTTCCTTTCAACGTCCGCAATTTTAAATTGCCAAATATACTAAATTCAAAGTGGCCGCTGGTAATGAAAAATAAACCTTCCAATATTTCAAAATTTCTGGTAGTGCAGTGCATGAAGGAAACACGTCTGAAGGTCACAGGTAGCCGGATCACACAGTAGAAAACACTTTTCAACGCCGCAGAGTAAGCCAATCCATTATCGTCAAGCACGTTTTACTCGTGTTTGCAAGTTCTGCAAGCTCTGAAAAAATGTAATTCAAGTACCAACAATATCTGAGCAATGGCCAAAATTTTATGCATTTATCTATTTTCATGTTATTGAATTATTTTATGGTCGTATTAATTCTTAAGTATTCTGAGCGAACAGTAAGTTTAACTTGCTGCCCACTTGCGCAGCTCAAACTACACGAGATTTTTTTCCTTTTAATGTTCTACTCTTTCTGGCGCTTTCTGTTGAAAAGGATTCCCCGAAATTCGCACATTAAAAGTAAATTGACCACACTAGCATTTCAAGTTCGTGAGAACGTTAGTAATCATCCTGAACAAGTGTTACTCACGAAAAGATCCAGAGCGCTTGTTTCTAAAAATGGAAATCTCTACAAAGGAAGTTCGAAGCTCTTTCCGAGGAGAAAGTGTTCCAATTCGAAAATTAATTTTAAAAATATATATTTAGAATTGATCATAATTTAATGTCGTCACACCTTTCTGTTTAATTAAAATGTGTCTATTAATCCCAACTAAAGTTGTTGAAGAATTATATAAATAAGGACATATTTGTCTTAAAGATTACATATTCTAACTAATTTCGGAGTCTTTAAAACGTCAACAGAAAACTTTATTGAAAACAATAGTTAGGCTATACAAATACTAATAAAAGGCACTGTAATCTTTCAAATCCCAACAACCGTTCAAGTTTCAACCGATTATGCTCAAATATATTGGGAATGTTGTGCAGCCGAACTCACATTGACATTGGCATTGTGTGCGAACCAGAAGAATTCACTGCTTCTCCATCAGAAGGAAATGCTGAGGTTGATTAATATGCTTAGATATAAAATAAATGTTATGCAAACATACCTAAAGGACAAATGAGGGACATATTTCAGAGAGAAAAGGCTTTGAAAACTCAGGTCTAATCCCACAGATTATATACAAACATAGCGTTCTCACAGGGAACAAGTGAGTTCTCCATGACCGGGGCCCTTCAACACACCAGCAAAAATAAAACAATCTAAAGCTGTGCTGCTGGCATATAGCAGCACCGAGTGAAAAATTCTAAATGTGTGATACTATTTCAATACTTAGTGCATTTCACAGGTTTCTTCCTTTTCTTTCGGAGATAAATTATACAATCTACCAGAGCATTCCATATTTTCCATATGGAGATGAGATCCGAGAGTAAATAATACAATCCATTTCAGCGTTATATTTCAATCTAAAACATAGGAGGTGAGTTTAAACTCGCCTCAAAATTCAAATTGTAAAGGTCTTTAGGACAGAGGACGGAGGGAAATATTTTCAATTCTGATTGCAAAATAACTGGCTATTTTTACTATATCTCCCATTTATCACCGGTCTCTTTGGCTAAAATGGTAACTTTAATTCAGGCTAAACCTTATCAATTCGGGGGCAAACAGAGCTTTCTAAAAATGTCAACTTCTGTACGAAACTATCCACACTTATATTTTAATACTGAATTACAGTTTGGTCAAGATCACTAAGTCTGTAGGCTATAGCGAAAATAAATAGCGTTTTGCTTCTGTTGATGAGCATATGACAATTTATATCAAACTCCTTGATGTTTTGCTAAGGAGCCTGCTTCTCATGTAGGCTGGAGAATCTGGACCCGAATTAAAGCCGTCAGTGTTATGTGTTCTTTCCTTGTTCATATCGACACTTAAAAGTCTTGAATTCCTTTATATGCAACGTGTTTCATTTTCCTCTGGAAGGCTCAAAATGCGATTGCTGCAATTATTTGTTGATGGGCCGCTTTGTAGATCCACCTGAATGTTCAAGCATTATTGGTTTGACAAGGCTATTGGAAAAGGGTTATAATATGTTGAAACCCTCTCTATATTCCACACCAGTCCTTCATCTACGTTAAAAATGTGGATGTCATATTCCTTTACAAATTTATTTCAAATACGTTGAAATATTGGGATCTTTTTAGTTGGATCACTTATGAATTTAGACTCATAACTAATCAGAGTGTATTCTGTATACCAATTTGGATCAAATAATCTTAATATCAATTTGAGCTTAAACAGTGAAGTAAATATGATGCATATGCTTTTATTTTGTTTCAGGTGAAAATCTGGTTTCAGAACAAGCGCTCCAAGTACAAGAAGCTGATGAAACACGGCTCCAGTGTGCAAGAAGGTGACCATCTGCCCACCTCTGCTGCTTTGTCTCCGTGTTCACCTAATATCCCACCAGTCTGGGACGTTGCCATGGCAAATAAGGGTGCCACTATGCCACCAAACAGCTACATTAACAGTTTTGGGTCATGGTACCCACCACCCCACCAGGACACCATGCCAAGACCCCAGATGATGTGATTGACCAGGAGTACAATCTATCCCACAGACTTTTTATCATTTAAACAAAAAGGTTACATGATTTGAGGTAGTCTCATGGACCAGAAAAGATGACTGATTTGGGATAGCAAAGGCTATGTGCTTTCAGTCATATCCAAACAGGTTTGTTCTAGAAATGCAATGAGTATATAGAGTCAAGCTCCTCTAATGAGTGCAATGCAATCCTTGTAAGATGTTTGGAATTCTATTGGAGAAGTTTGATACATCTATAATCTACGTTGTGAATTGCAAAAAAAAACAATGGACTGATTTTATAGCTCTTCTATTAAGCTCAATTTTAATGTTGTTTAAAAAACACACTTTTACTTCAAGATGCAGATCCTTCTTAGCTGGTTCAGATGCAAAGGCTGTATTTCAGAGTGTTCACAGACAGGCCCCAATCTCTGCTGAGGATAAAGGCCATATCAACTATGTTTTATTTAATGATCTTAACTCCAGTTTGAAGCATCATGTGGTTTTTGAGATAAAACTGCAAACACCTGTTTAGTTGTAAAGCATCATACTGGAATTTTCAGGGGTCCTTTTTATGCAACAGTTTTATGTCAGGGCAAAATGAATATGATAAATTCAAACACATACAGTTGGCAAGACGTGTACAGTTGGAAATAATTGTTGGAAATACAAAGCTATTTTCCCAGCATCTACAAAGAGGAAAAGACAGACCAAAGTTTTCGGCTTTGATCTTTGATCCAAAAAATTCCTTAAAATTCTGAGGGAAAAAAAAGTCATTAAGTCAAACATTTAGCTGTCTGTTTGCAGATACCAGAGAAATATAGTGCATTTCCACTGTTTTCAACATTAATAAAAAAGACAATTGTCTGCACTTTCATATTTGCCCTATATTTTAGAACTTTCTCAGAGATGGAAGGAAACTTTAAAATGCCCTTTCCAATTTCAGTCTATTAACATCTCAACTAGCACGAGTAGGTTGTACCATTACTCCGCACAGTAGTTTCATCCATTATAATCTGTTATGTTTAAGTTTAAATGATCGCTAATCAAGACCGCAAGTGTTTAAAATAACTAAAGGCAGAAGGCCTACTTTGGGTCAAACCAATCCAATTACTGTAAGGAAGGTATGCCCACCCAACCACTATTCTTGCTTCTTCCCTCCAGATCCACCCCACCCCATACCCCCCACAATAAGCTATATCATTAATGATGAAATGTGATGTGTTATCGGAAATGAAACAACCAGCTGGAGGTAGCTCCCATTTGAAATACAGCCTATGTAGGGAAATAAAAGGGATATGTTTAGCTCATCCAAGCAATATGAAGGCAAAATATGTCTTGGAGAACGAAACGGTAGAACACAGTACGTGTGTGTATATATTGTTAAATTAGTTGTAAATAGTGCATATGTATTATGTCATTATTCTAAGTAAATCAGTGATACGCGTTCAAAGCATCCTATATACACCCGATTCGGATTAACGTGGCTACTCGAGTTAATAGTACGTTTCTCAGGATAATAGAAGCCGGAGCGTGTTCGCATTTTTTTAAGAGAAAAAAAAGCAATGCCGACTTACTGTGGACTTAACTGTAATTATGTGTAAAGGAAAGGCAGGAGGATTGCATGTAATTGATCAAACTATTCCATTCATTCTCCATTCCTACACCATTTCTTACTTACGTTTCCCCGAGGTCAAACATAGACGTGAAGCTTACTAGATTTTTAAAATTATATAAAATGTCTGCGGTCACGTTAAAAAGTGGAGGAAACGTGATTTTATTTTTGCATGACCACATATTAATTTGCCGAGAAGAATTGGTGCATTTCTGGAAATGTTGTTATTTGTCTTTCTGATTAAAAAGGCCTTGGACTTTTAAAATTCAGCTGTTGTTTGGAGTGTGGTAACCGAGGGCCCAAGCCCCTTTGACCTGGTATTACTCTGATGTTGCGGGAGCGTTAGTTCGGTTAGAACAATTGTAGGATGGCAAATTTCTCTTGATTGTTGCATCTCTATTTTTTGATGAAACAAAAACTGACGACATTACTAGAAGCCGATTTAGCTTACTAAATAAAAATTCAAAGAAACTTTTTTTTGGCGGCGTGTGTGAGGTGGGGTGGGCGCTGGGGGCATGTTTATGTGGTATATTTTCTATTTAAGAATAAGCGTTAAAGTGACGCATGCCATCTTAAGACCCTAAAATGTAATTGAGAAAAAAAATGGAAGTTAGTACTTGTCACACATAGAATAATTGCAGGTAATAACCTGTCTTTCCAATGTTCAGTGCTTGTATTGTCCGTTAAAACTTCCGGCTGATGTACTTTACCCTACCCACTTTACCAATCGATTTTGTCAGCGGCGAACAGTTCCACATCATAACGACCCAAAGTGTATACTTAATTCCATCTTTGAAATCAATATTCCTTTTGCCTTTCAGTCCAAATTCAATCTTTCCTTATATATGCCTGGATGGTGAACGTTATTTTGTTCAGCATTCTGTATGAATTTTGATATTTGAAGGTCATTGTTAAGGGGTGTACTCGTTGTGTTCTATGTAAACTATAAATGGGAAACAGGACGTTTTATACAGCCACCCCCACACCCCCCCCCCCCCACCACCACCACATGCCACTAAACATATGCCATCATTTCTAAATGCGTTTCTTTACTGAATATTAATGAATACTAAGAATCCGCTACAGTAAGCCTGTGGTTAGCCAAGTAAACATAAATCCGCTGTGCCAAAAGTGATTGATTAAGTAATAATATGTACTGATTGTCAGTCGGAACTAACGGCCTTTAAGCCTTTAGGCATGGAAAAATATGGTCGACGTTTTTTTTAAACCTGAAAGCGGATAAATCTATATTCCTTGTTCAAAGGTCTGACAGATACACCTGTGTCTAACATTCCCAATTAAGAAATGTATTACTTACCACGTGTCTCTGATCTCTACCTGTCATGCCTCGCAAACTACAACACGTATTGAAATCCATGGTTAGCTCTCCCAATTTTTTGTCAAAGTCAGTCTACAAGACAAGATAGTGGTATTTACAGATTTTAATGCATAAAAGCTCCCATGTCAAGCCTCCCCCCATAACATCTGCACTGGAAACCGTGTGCAAAGCCCACTTCTCTGCTATTTTAAGATTTTTTTATGCTTGTGTGAAAGGGGCTGTAATTAGAGCAATTTTGACTGTAGCTCCCTGAATAAAGCGCTTTCCATCAAGATAATTACCAGCAATTTTCGGTCGCCTAAATGCACTGCTTAATATGTAACAATTCCGAGTGGAAAAAAAACGCGAAATCAGGCAGATGCTCCGGCTGCAGTTTTGTTGCACAGATTTGAGTTGTTATTACCTAAATTACTTGCAGGTGTATATTGTAATCAACAAAATACTGATAAAAGGAAAAGAAACATGCTTTGGATCGATATAGAAAGCAAACCAAGAAATCTGCATTACAAAGGTATTTATGCTGTGGCAGTAACATTCTATATGTATTACTGAACGGAATATACATTTGTCTTGTTTCCTGGTAATAGGCAGCTACTGTACCTACAGACAACCTAGTGTCGAGAACTGAATAGAAAACGGCTGAATATTGCACTGAAATGTTAACTCCTCACATTCCATAACGTTTTCTTTTGGAGAGGAAAAAAATACAAGATGCCTCTTCCTGGCCCTCCCCCTCCAGCCCTCTCCGATCTCTCCCTCACCCTCTCATCCCCCAGTAAATGGCAGAAAGAAAAAAATGGTGCCAGTAGATCTGAAATGATTGTTGAGAAAGAAAGCGAGCGATGATCCCAAGAGAAAATTGTTACTTAACCATTCCTGTCTAGTTTCGAAAAAAAGTTTTATTTTAAAGATAGATCTTTTTACACCGTTGTATTTAAAAGGCCACCTGAAATACCCTCTATTATGACACATTTGATCTCAAAATACTTTAGCCTTAAGAGTTCCCCTCTTAAACGTTAGCATATTTTCAGATGACCTGCCTATTGAGTTCAGTTCAGTCTCCGCATTTACAGCATCAGGCCTGTAAGTAATTTTCATGCACTTGAATAATCAGCAAATAATGTATCAACAAACCTGCCTGATAAGAGGGGACAAATAATGCTATGTACTCGGTATACCTTTGGGGGTATTAGGGGAACAGAGTACACGAGGAAACCATAACTTGGTGTAGACATTTCTTTTAAAAAAATACATGCATTTTGAATGATCTAATCAAGGCAGCTCATTAGTTTTTTCCCCCCATTGACCCCAGCGGACTGCGGTTATGGGATTTGAACAATTAGTCCGTATTCCTGTCCGTAGTTTTCAGAAAACTATCCCAGGCGCGCCCTAACGGATCGACCATCGATGCAGAAAAGTTGTGGGATTAACAAAGATCACAAGCCGAATCAGGTTGCCAAACGTTAAGAATGCCTTCGAGGCAAAGAAAAACATACCACATACTACCACAGGGGTGAGCAGAACACACATTCTACTCACAAACCGAAACTTAACATGTTGATTTGCAATATTGCTGGACATCCCCGCGTTTCTCCCTCTCATTAACCAATGCACTGAATACATAGGATAATTATATCTCTTAACTCTAGTCGAGAAAATATCTGTTTCAGAGCATACGAGAAGGATAAGCGAAGGGTTTGGCTTACCTGCTATG
>JARFYF010000058.1:18498677-18509680 GCA_030265395.1 Rhina ancylostomus | reverse complement strand
TGCCTTGTTGTCCAGCACATGGATTCCATGCTGGACTGATTGTATAATGACACTCACCTGAGCCCCATCAGGGGCCTCGCATAAGTACCTGGGTTTCACTAGCACTAGTTGCCAGATTATTGGTCTACCTTTGGCTCCTAGTTGCTTAGAGTGGTTTACTCTAGAGCAGCCCTGTGTTCTCTATTCCTTTTTGAAGATTCAGTTCGTGTTGGGATTCCTCTTCAGTTCTCTGAGGCAAGATTCCTTCCAGATGCTGCCTGTGTTAGTCCTGAGGAAGTATCCTGACTCCAGTTTTGTATTGATGTGCTGCATTTGGGTTCTCTGTGAGCTTGATCTTTGCTCAACATTGTGACAGAAACTGCAGGTGCTGGATTCAGGAACAACACACAAGATGCTAGAAGAAATCAGCAGGTCAGGCAGCATCTATGGAGGGAAATAGATAGTAGACATTTCAGGTCAAGACCCTTCATCTGGACCAGACGAATCCAGTTGAAGAGTCTCAACTTGAAATGGAAACTGCCCATTTCCCTCCATAGATGCTGCCTGACCTGCTGAGTTTCTCCAGCTTTTTGTGTGTTGCTCAAAAATGTAATTCACTGAATGTGAAGTACTGAGAGATTTCCTGAGAGTATAATCCATTTATAAATACAAGTTCTTTCTTTACACAAAAAAATTTCAAGAAAACAAATAAGTTAATGCTCCTTTGGTATCCATTCCAATAGGAACATTGTACATTCATTGCAAAGGAAAGAGAAACATTGTTCAGTCAATTAGATAACTTACTTCAGATGGGTTAACCCCTTCATTAAGACAGCAAACCAAAGAATTTCATGAAAAAAAACATGTAAACTTTACCATTGCCATACTGAACAGACACAATGGATTGGGTCATGTTCTTTCTGAATCATGCTCCATCTCACACCAGCAACCCCTCTAACACCCAACACGTGCCATTCCTATGCAGCACTTATTTTATGCAGCCCTAAAGGTCAAACACCCTATGGCCTACTGCCACAGACAAGTCATGAAGTGGAGTGGTCAATGAGTAGTGAATAGTCCTCAGGTGAAGCACCAACTCCAAGCTGCGGTGACAGTTTGCTGCTAGTAAAGGCCATCACAGTTAAAAACAGTTCAAAAAGTTTAAATAATTCAAGTATTGCAAATGATCAAAGATACAAAAAAATAAAAAGTAATGCTTTTAATTAACACACATTTAGGTGTTAGAAATCAATTAAAACATGTAATTAAAGTAAAAAAATAAACCATTTACCTCCATTTCCCTTTTTCACGAAGGTCATTGATCTCATTAAAATCAGTGGGCCATGCTTCCATGGCTGCCATGGAACTGGAAGGCCAGAGGCACTGACATCTGACTTCCAGCTTTTTCTTGACTTCTGCATTGTAAAGTGCAAGTGCAGCAGTCAGAAATGGGCTCCCTCTATTACTGCCAACTGGCAAATAACACAATTCAATCCAATGTATTAACCAACATCTATCTGGATGTATAATGGAAGTGAATCAAGACCCTGTTAGTGGTTGTCTCCTATAAGTTGTCTCCTATAATTCTTTGATCCAAGTAATGACCAACACTAATTTGCTGAGGGAGGTTATTTCTATGTAGAACAATTTTCCTATGTGTTCACAGTTTTGAAATGAATAGATCCATATTCCATCTCTGGGTTATTTTAAAAGATTACATTGGAATGCAATACCTACTGTCAGCAGCTTTATAAAAATCAACTTACTTTGAGCACAAGACATCCCTTTTGAAATCATTCTGGGCAACATACTAATGGAAGGAATTTCACCCAGTTTGTTTCACATATGTTCAAAATGTAAACTGATTTCTCAGAAAATATGCTTTGAATTAGTTATTATTCTCCTGATCTGTCTGTCAGAGATACTTGCCTTCGTGCAACCTGTGAATACTAAGGTGGTGTATGGGACAGCAAGTGATTCCAAGGCATTCTTTCAACAGTAGGAATCTTCGGAGTTCATTGGAATTTGTTGTTCTCATTACCCCAGCATTGTGAGCTCAGCAAATGATTCACTGGGAAATATCCTGTTGTCAGCTGCAAATGCCAAGTTAAAAATGACGCAGGCAACCTTTGCCATTCTGAGCCCTTGACCTCATTCTGCCAGTTGCAGAAAATTGGGAAATATTTTGATTCCTGCTACTGGTTGGGCCCCTGCAGAAGGCAGAAGGAGTGGCGATCCTCTGGAATATGCCCTGATCAGCAGTATGTCATAATTATTTGAGGGCCAGGAGCACCCCCATTTCTCATGGCCCCATCAGGAACAAAACTGAAATTTCCTGGTCTGTTTTTATGTGCAGCCTTCTGTCCCATCCTTACAACCAGCTGATTGGGCCTCTCAATGACTGGACCGAAGTGCCAGGAACACATTTTGCCTGCTTGTACCTGAAAATTGCAGTCAGAGCCTTACAACTGCTGCAGACACCTGGTTTGCACATTTGAGCAGCTACACCCCCCCAACCCCCCACCCCCCCACTGCTTCAGATGGGCTAGCTTCTCACCCACTTACAGAACTGGCTGAAAATTGTATTAGGCAGACCTTGGGTTATAATAGAATGGCTAAGGTGTTTCCGTTCCCTCCATTTGCAATTGCCAGCTGCCCATTTATCAGGCTAGAAGTGGACAGCTGGCAATTGCAAATCACCCCTGAAATCCCCAGCAGTTGCAAATGTGCATCTTAACCATATGGAAAATTAACTTGCTAGTCATAGTCGGCATTTATTTAAAGTGATACTGACCCTAGAAGTGTAAACTTCAAACTACTTCTCATGGTGACAAATATTTTGTCAGGGTCAGATGAGCCCCCTCAGATCTTAGCCAGATGAAGCCCATATTGAAAGAATCAACTTGTCAGTCCCTGGGAATGTATAAAAAATAAAGCATGGCTGTCTATGTTTTGAGTCTTTTAGACAGGGTTACAGCAGGTTAGCAGCATTCTTCAAGGCATAGGTCTCTCTCTGCAGCTTTGTCTGTAACACAATCTACAGTCTGTCTGCTTAGGATGTTTCAAAACCTTGTTTTCCAATTTGATTTACGCCAGCAGCTTTCTGCCAGTAAAATGCAACTAGTGCATAAAAGCAAGTGCATGCAAGTCAAAATAAGCCTTCGACATGTGAGTGGGAAATACATTGCCAAGTTTTACTGAGGGAGTTTTTTTTTCTTAATTAGCAGGTTCCCATTATTGTAAGAACAAAGTGAATAAGAGCAGAATCAGGACCTTGAGCTAACCCTCCTTTTAATAAGATTACCACTGATCTGATCTTTGGTCCCAATTCCACCATTTTAGCAATCTCCATACTCTTGATTCCCATATAATCTCTCCATCTCTTTTAGCATTGGATACACATAATGACTCACTGCCCACAATACTCAAGGATAGACAACTCTAAAGATTAACAGTTCTCTGAGAGCAGAAATTTCTCATCTTAGCCTTAAATGTCAAGCCCATTATCCTGAGACTGTAGCCTGAGTTCTATACTTCCCACCAGGGAAACATCTGCACATCAACTGTTCCATCTAATCCCCTCTGAATCATGGCTCAATGTGATCACCTCTCCTTCCTCTAAACTCCAGATCTGTTCAAGGCATATCTGATCAATCTCTGTTCATACAGCAGCCCCTTCATCCCAGGAATCAATATTATTTTGCAAACCAGTGCATGAAATCAACACCTTTTTATTCGTTTTGGCCTAATCTATTGTCAGTTTGCACAGGATGAACTCGCAGCCATGCCATAAGCATGATTTAAGCCCTTCACCTTCGTTGATATTGTTTCCTGAATAAATATGTGCACCAGTTTAAGCACAAAGTGGCTGCACAAACACCAATGAGGCGAATGATGACTGGTCTATTTTGGCAGTGTTAATAGAGAGGATGAATAATAACCAGGACTCAGCAGGTGGGTTGGGGCCAGAATGGAGAACAGCTGGTAGTTCCATGGAAGACAGCGATGTATCGACATTTAATTTTAAAGAGAGCGCCTCTGATCACACAGCACTCCCTCATTGCTACCTTGGGATGTGAAACTTGGTCATGCATTTTGGCCTTGAAATGGAGATGAATCTTTATCCTGACTAAGACAGGGAAAGGCCAAACAGACACAGCATATCAAAGAGAAAGGATGGAATATGGAGCTTGTAATGGAACAATACATCCCCACTAATATGGAGAACCATGATAATTTTTTTTTAGATAAATGGTAAGGTGATCTTAATCACCCAGAAATAAACTCCAATCTCAACTGGCAGCACATAAGGAGAATGAAAAATGCTCTCTGCTGCAGATGGCATTTTAAATTTGGCCTTTTATGTTGTTGAAGTGGATTGCAAGGTTTCTTTGCTGTGAAGTCTATCTTGCAACATTTTTTTACTCAAACTTGCATTTTTTAACAAAGACTTAACAATTCATCTTTTTTTTTGAGGCTTTTGGATTATTCTATTGAGCCTTTCAAATACAATATGGCAGGTCAGAAGAACACCAAACTTTTACTTTCTGTGAGCCTGGAAAGTAATGCAAATAATGAAAGCAACATTATGTGGTTTTATCAAAATTCACTCATCTTAAGGAAATGTTCGATTTGAAAGCTGAGAGTACATGCATAATAAGAATGGATAATTTTAGCAGTGAATTCTTATACAACTGTCCTCATTTAAATATTTTGAATGCTTTTGACAGAATGCTAAAGGAAACACATTAAGTATTTGAAGTTAAAATCCACTCTAAATGTAACATAAGAACATAATCAATAAAAGCAGGGGTGGGTCGTCTGGCTCTTTGAGTCTGGTCCACCCTCCAATAAGCTCATGGCTGATCTTCATGTCCACTCTATTGGCTTATACCAATATTCTTTAGTGTGACTTAAGCAAATAAATCTTAGCCTTGATCAGATTGGATGAAGGAGTCACTACTGCCTCCTGGAGGAAGGATTTTATGTTGCTTGAGTAAATAAATTTCTCTTTATCGCAATCTCAGTTGGTTGACCTTTGACTCTGACATTATGTCCCCTAAACCCAGACACGTACTATCACCCATTTTTGTCATCTAATCTCTTTGTCCTTCTTACTATCAGATATCTCTTCTTTGCTTTCTTTCTATCTGCCTTTCTCCACATCTTAAGATGTTTCCCAGTTCCAATGAAACATTAACTTGATTTTTTCCCCAGGTGCTACCTGACCCACTGATTATTTCTGTACTTATTCTAGGCTAACAAAACTGTTTGATTTTAATTCCATGCAATTAAAGCTGCAGGGTTGCTGGTGGATGATACTTGCTAAATTCTAAACATATGCTCATCATTTGTTTTGTATCATCACTGATTTTGTTAAATGAATTTATTACTAAATGAAAATATTTTACAGAACTGAGGGATAATGAGAGTAATTCCATCCAAAGGTCAGCTTTCTTTTCCTTTTGGATTTTGACCTACCATGCATTTTCAGCATTTTACTATGATTATTTTATATAGAAACATGGGAAAAATGAAATGCAAACCTGTGAGATACTGGCTCAAATTTTCAAGTGAAATGCGAGCAATTTAATGTGGAATTTCTGGTAATTCACCTTGCAAGCACCAGCAAGTTCCAGATTTCTGTGCTTGAGTGCACAAATGTGGAAGTCCCACATATCCTTACAGATGTTTGCTGCTGTGATTCCAAATGCACTCCATCACTGGACTCCAATAAAGGAACATAAAGTTCCTTGGATTCCTCAGCATTTATGCTGAGATAGCCACCTGCAGTACCAGGTTAGATCTGGCAGAGAAATTGTATCTCTATTAATTTTGAAGTAGAAGAGCTCCAAAGGACTAAGGTAAATGTTAGTTATTTTAATTATTTTTTCAATTAATCAAGTTTAGTTTTTTTGTATTGTTCTTAGGTGATCTTAAGCACATAAGCTTTTTAAATTTATTTATGCAACATTTTGTAGTCTTACTCAATTTAATAATTTGCTTTTTCATTTTTCCTTCCAAATTCAATATCCTCACATTTTCCCGCATTATACTCCATCTGTCAACTTCTTGCCCACTCATTTCACTAACTGACATCCCTTTGCAAACTCTTTGTTTGGTTTTCAGAACTTGCAAACCCACCTTGTTTTGTATCATCAACAATTTAGTCTACAGTGCACTCAGTCCCTTTATCCAAGTCATTAAAGTAGATAATACATAGTTAAGGACCCAGCACTAACCCCCATGGCATCCCACTATGGTACTTCCCGTTTCACATCCTTGCCAATATATTACTTCCATACTCATGAACTTTAATATGTCACTTTATCAAATGCTTTTTGGAAATCCAAGTGCACTATATTCACTGATTCTGCTTTATCCACCCTGTTAGTTACATCCTCAAAGAACTCTAATAAATTTGTCAGAAATGATTTTTCTTTCAAAAAAACATAAAGACTCTGCTTCATTGTCTTTTGATTTTCTGAACACCCTCTTTAATAATGGATTACAGCATTTTCCCAAATATTGATGTTAGGGTAACAAGCCTATGGTTTCCAGGTTTTTGTGTCCACCCTTTCTTGAATAGTGGAGCTATTTTTGAAGTTTTCCAATCCTATGCAATCTCTCCAGCATCCAACACCTCTGTAGCCTTTAAGTCAAAGTCAAAGTTGAGTTTATTACCATATGCACAAGTACATGTATGCACATGTGCAATGAAAATCTTATTTGTAGCAGCATCACAGGCACATAGCATCATATAAGTTGCATTCACAAGAAAAAAACATAAATTAAGCATAAATTGTACACCATTTTGACAAGAAAGAACACAATTAGAACAAAATAAAGTCCATTTTAGTGCAAAATGATCAAAGTGGTCATAGTGTTGCTAAATTGTAGTGATTAGGGTTGTGCCGATTGGTTCAAGAACTGAATGATTCAAGGGAAATAGTTATTCTTGAACCTGGTGGTGTGGGACTTCAGACTTCAGTACCTCCTGCCCAGTGGTAATTGTGAGAAGATGGCATGGCCTGGATGGTGGAGATCATTGATGATGGATGCTGCCTTCTTGAGGCAGCTCCCCCTGTTTTTACTACCAATGGTGGGGAGGGATGTGCCCGTGATGTATTAGGCTGGGTCCACTACTTTCTGCAGTTTCTTACGTTCCTGCACATTTGAATTGTCACACCAGTTCCTTGAATGTAAACCATTAGGCCCAGGGTACTTTTGAATGACTCTGAATAATAGAAACACTCAAAAAGATCCACAGTGCTTTGACTACTTTAATAGCTAAGCCAGCTATTGCTGATTTTCCCTTTTGGGGCATGTGTCACCCTCTTTTGAGATAGGAGTCACACCTGGCATGTTGGAGTTGGTTTTATGGGTGAAGTAGCCAATGGGAACTCTGCTAAAGATAAGTATGGACATGATAGGCATGGTTGACACAGTGCTGCAGCAAACTCTGAGCAGTCAAATTTCATTTGTGTTACTCTGTGTTTTAATATATCATATTAATCAAATGCATTATCTTGGTTGAGATTAAAATTGTGGGGAATAACCAGCAGCAGTCATGTCATTAAGTTGGCTGAATGGCCTATCATGTTAAAGAATTATTAAACACTGGAAACAAAAACCCCACAATTTTTATGAACTTTATAAATATTTTTAAATAAACATTGGAACATTCACATATGATTAAATAGAATTTGGGCTATAGTGACAAAACTTTATGTTTTAATTGTACATTTAGTTGTATATTTTGAAATTTCTATGTGAGGGAATAATAATATACTTTCATAAGTTTTGTTATTTATGGTTCAGTTACAAATAAATCTCATTTTGACCTCATGTAACTAAGGGTGACATTTTTACAGTATTTTACAATGAGAATGCTTCTTACAAACCACAACTTTACAGCCATTTCAGTGATTTCCCTTGATTATGCTGGTGAATGCCATAACCATCAATACTTCTAGACATGGTTGATCACCAACCACAACTAACACATGCATTGTAGAAACCCAGAATTGTTGCCAGTTTCATGGAATTAGGGTGTTGAAAAGCCAATAGTCGTTTGCCTCAAAATCTGTGCCATTGTGATTGAAACAGAATTACTATTTTTAAATAATTCCAAAAACAAAATAACAGGGTTGCTGGAAGTCTGAAATAAAATGGAAAATACACAATAGGTTAGGTAGGACCTGGAGAAACAGGAACAAGGTTAACACTTCACATCAATAATCCTTTATCAGAATGAGCCATATGGGCAATAATGTATGCAGGGTAATAATAGCAAGAGCATATTTATTGCCCTTAGTTTCTCCCCAGCATGTTAAAAGTCAGGGAGCTATCTGTGGGCCAGATGTAAGAAGAGCAGAAGATTACTTTCTTTGCAGAATATGAGTGAACTGGTAGAGGCTTTACAAAACAACATTCCTCTCTCGGTTAACTGGTGCTGCCTCTGGATTGTCATTATCCTGCCACTTCACCTGATTGCCGTAACTATTTCAGAATGAAAATAAAATACTAAGCTTGCAGGATAAAATGTCAGCACAACATTGTGGGCTGAAGGGCCTCTACTGTGCTGTAGTGTTCTATGTTCTATATTTTTAATGTGTGTGTGTCAGAGAGAGAAAGAGAAAACATCTGTGTATGTGTGTGTATCTGTGAATGTGTTTGTATGTGTCTATATGAATGTGTGTGTTTGTGTCTGTCTATGTGAGTGTGTGTGTGTACATATGCATCCTGCACACCGGGGAACAGTCCTTACACCATACTGAAGGCAGGGGCATGCTCTTGTCTCGGGGTCGGCTCCCTTGGGCTGCACTGCAATGCAACCCATTGTCTCCAGAGGGCAGTGGTGGGCTGCAGTGGGAATTGCTGCAGGGCCATGGCTCGGGTGAGTGGGCAGGAGTTGGAGGGGGTTCTGGGTGCTTTCAGGCTGTGAAGCTGCATCGTCTGAGTGAGGTCACTATGTGGAACCCTCACAATCACAATGAAAAGAATCCACTAATAATAAAGTAAACCCAACTTCACACAAGGCAGTGGAATCACCACAGATCATGATTTATTCTAAGTTTGTCCTTGTATCGGTACGTCCTTTTCCATGTCTTGAGCCACATTCCTTATATTCCTCCATCTCTGTGTGTTCTCTGTGAGCTGCCTGTACATGTTCTGTGCCAGTGTGTGCCTCTGCATCTGCACACTGTGTCTTCATGAATGTTCCTACACATTATGTCTGTGTTTAATGTTCTGCAATCATGCCTGCACAAATCATGCCTTTATGTCTGCTTCTACCATGACACGTATGGTGCCTATGTGTGTTGCAACTGCATATCATGCCGGTGCCTGCACAAATCATGTTTGTGTGCAGTGGCTGCATGCCATGTCTGCATGTATTACATCCTTCTGTTGAGTCTGCATTTATCATGTACACTCAATTTTTGTACGTTTGTGTAATTTAACAATGAATAATGTGTCAATGCACATCTTGTCAGAGTATCCTGTCTGTATCTGTCTTGTCAATGCATTTCATGTCTGCATGCATCATGTCTGTTACTGTGCACCTGTGTGTGTTGTGTCTGTGTGTTTGCTGACCTCCAGGATCCCCTCTGTGCATCTTGTGAGTGCACATGTTGTAATTACTGTGATTGCACACAGTGTGCTTGCACATCCGCATGGAACATGACTGCATGGACCTGCCTGTGTGCTCCATCCCCACACCTATTGTAAGAGTGCACGTTGTCACAGATAGTTAATGTATCTGTACATTTTGTGTCCATGCATATGATGTCTGCGTGAATCCTGCCTGTGTTTCTCATGGCTATCATTTTCATGGTCTTGTGCCCAAGCATCATATCTGTGCCTATCATGTTGACGTACATCATGGCTGTGCACATTGTTTCTGTGTAATTTGTGGGTGCACACACATCATGTCCCTAGTATAACAACTGCATGGATAATGTCTGGTATATTCTGTCTGCACATATCGTGCCAAGTGTATTATGCCTGCACATAGGTGCATGTAACCTGTTTGCCTTCTTGCTGAACATTACCCTGTCTGCGTCTGTCAACGTTCAGTCTATCTCCCTGCTAAATGCATCTTTCCTCTGTGTGTATCACGTTGTGTGCTGTTTGCGTGTTTCATGTCACCTTGCCATCAGTGTGCATCATGAACTGTGTGCAGTCAGTAATATCCTGCCTGCATGTATCCTGCCTGTATCTTGTCTGCATGATGTCTGTGTGTATCATGGCTTTCTGTGCCTCCAGGGACACTAACCTGTTGTTCTGCTTTCCTTCACAGGAGGTCTCCAATGGCACCTCAGCCTGCACTCTGCACCCTATCAGGTAATGAATCTCCCTCTGTATAGTAATTAATACCCCCGTGTTCCTGTAGCAGCTGTTAAATGGGAGTGACTGTTTTGTGGTCTGTGGAACAGAAGGTTGGGACAGTAATTCTATGAGATCCCCATGCTCCTCTACTTCCTGTCTCTTGCTCCTCCCCAATTTTAATCACTGCACCCAGGCCGTACTTTCAGCTACCTGGGCACTAGCTATTGGAATTCCCTCCCTAGACCTCTTGACTACTCTCTCATGGACTCACCCATAGAAACTTATGCCACAAAAGGATGTCAATTAGCCCATGGTGTTCAGGCTGGCTGTATAAGGTCACATGCACTTTGTGGGTGCAGAGCCAAGTATGTCACCTCGTGATGTGATGAGGGGTTCTGCCTCCACCTCCCTTTCAGATATCTGGACCACCTTCTCCCTCCCGCTTCTCCCTACTCATTTCCTCACCCCATTATTTCTTCTTCCTCTTCCCATCTCTCATTCCTTCCCACTCCCTTTCTTTACCACCCCCTCTGCACACTCTTTTCCAATCACCTTTCCACCCCATTTCCCATCTCCTACTTTGCTGACCAACCCACTTAGCTTCCCCCATTGTCCCTTCCCCTCCAATAGTCCAGACACTGGCCTTGTGTGGTGTAGAACCCCGTCAAACTAAGAATGTCACACAGAGGCCA